>VZRI01013630.1:426164-474587 GCA_013397515.1 Upupa epops | reverse complement strand
GTCTCCCCTCAACCTCCTTTTCTTTAAACTAACCCTGCCCGGCTCCCTCAGCCTCTCCTCATACAACTGGTACTCTAAACACCTCATAAGCTTAGCAGCTCTGGACCCGTTAGGGCATCTCCATGTCTTTCCTATCATGAGTGGCCCAGAACTGAACACAGTGTTTTTCAAAGAAAACCAGTTAAAAGACAAAAATCAATTCCTGATTACCTAGTGTCCTGTGTTCTGACAGCTCGAGATTGGTGTTGTCTTTAAATCAGGGTGTGAGGATGAAGGTAAGGATCTTTCAGTATTTCTAGGATGCAAATATTTAAAAACCATATTTTCATTAATCTCCCATGAAGGTAGGCTGCCTTTATCAAATATTCTGTCCATTAGTGTCCTTGCTTGTATCTTGGCGTATTATCAGGTACAATTTGTGGTTGGGATATGTTGGAAAAGAGAATCTCAATTACTATTCACATCTGGAATACTCTGCCCAGTTCTGGGCCCCTCAGTTCCAGAAGGACACAGAGCTGCTTGAGAGAGTCCAGCACAGAGCTACAAAGAAGGGAGTGGAGCATCATCCTGATGAGGAAAGGCTGAAGGAGCTGGTTGTCTTGACCTTGGAACAAAGGAGACTGAGGGGTGACCCCATTAATGTTGATCAAGATGGAAAGGGTGAGTGTCAGGAGGAAGGAGCCAGGCTCTGCTCAGTGGCCAATGATAGGACACGGGGCAACGTGTGTCAGCTGGAACAGAGAAGGTTCCACATAAAGTTGAGAGGTTCTCCCTGACTAAATCCAAGCTTATGCCATCATGATACATAAGGAGGCTGATTTCTGATCCACTAGTCATGATGTTTCGAGGACGAAATTTAGGAGTCCTGTATTTTTGTGCTGTTTTGCGTTTTTCTTACACACCCTGGTTTAAAACCTCACACTTTTAGTCTAAAGAAAAAGAAGAAGTACTGGCAAATAATCTGCATCCTAACCTAGAATTCACATTAATGTGGAAAACACTCAGCTCTGAGACACTGCCCAGCACATGTGGGATGAGGCCATGAGTCACTGGCTCTGCTGTGCTTCTAGGTTCAGACAGCTGTCAATGAGCATCGGCGTAAGCCGTGTCCTTCTCCCATCTGGAATTTAGTGCCAAGTTTCACAGTCCTAGTTTTGTGTGATATTTATTATTAGAATAACCACATGAATTAGAATTTCTTCAGTTTGATCACAGTTTACACAAATGCAGAGACCCCCTATCGTCTGCTGTTGGCATTAAAAAAGTACTTATGTGTACGTAAGAACCAGCTTTAAAATACACATTCATCACCCCCTCTGTGCAAACTTCACTTACATCAACAAAAAGATTCTACACACCAATCTCAAAACAACATCATGACAGTACTGACAGAGAGGGACAATTTACACCCCCTTCCCCCTCATTCCTTCACCACAGTATAACAATAAAACTTCCCCACAGTTATTTAAAACAGATTTCAAACTTAAGAAAAGCTACTGAAGTCCATATGCTTCCACATCTCACTGAGCAGAGACTACAGACAAGGGACTGAGTTGGGACAGAAAGAAGTAAACGTCATTTCAAAGCAAACTTTTTCTTAAAGAAGAAGAATTTGCAGCAGGCAGGTCAGGGCTTTCTATGTGTTTTGTCAGAAGGATTCCTGCATTATCCCATTGCCGCATCGATTGCAGTGTTTCTAGCCTTTCACAAAGGAGATGGTGGGAAAATGGTATTTCTAGATAACACCCTGATAATCTACAGAGCACTAGTTCATAGCAGCAGAATTTCAGCCTTGTGATTTTCTATTTAATGAAGAAAAATTATGCTTCAAAGAAAGGATCAGCTGGAATGATGCAGAATGTTCCACGTGCCTCTACCAACGTGATGGAGACTCGCTGAAGTTTGATACTAAAGTGGCACAGAAATGCCCAGGAAATGCAAGAGCATGTCACAATGGCAGCAAAAGGAAAGGTGTTCTAGAAATTTCCAAATACTATACACTATTTATAGTATAAACTTTTGAGACCATAGTTTGGTGGACTACTTGAGCAGATGCCTACAATAAATATCACACCATAAGAGACATCTGCTTTAGCACCTTGCTGTCTGTACAGGAGTCACTGGCAGAACATCCCTGGCAGTCACAGATATAGGTTAAACAATCAGCAGTTTCCAGGCTGTTTCATGGGGTTCTCATGTCACAGGAAAAGCTCTTCAGTGCAATAGGCCAACTGGACAGTAACTGCTCCAACTCTACTTGGCAGTCACCTCCTCAACCATCACTATGATCCAATTTTGGGCATCTCCAAGCCTCTATCTAGGATTTATACTCAGGAGTAAAAGCTATCCTATTTCTGCATCTCTGGCCACATGAGGTAGAAGAAGAAACAGCCTGCTTCTTTGTTAACAATTGGTTTTAATGGTTAACAATTATTTTTAATTAGGTGTTTTAGATGAAGTCTAAATGTTACTGAATGTAGATATTCTGGACTGTAGGGACAGGGGCTACACCAAGCCCTCCATCACCTCATAGCACATTTAAAGGGAGAAAATCCAATTTCTGATAAATATTTATTGTAATCAGCACTAAAACTACCGTGGCCAGAATCAGTGAAGATATAATTACCATATCATACTTCCGGGTTTACTTTGCTCAGCCATAAACTTAGGCCACGGCATGCCTCTAGGTCTGAGTCCTTCTAATCCTAAAAATAGATTCTTCTCATTTTTCCCCCGTAACAATTCAGTTAAACGCTGTTTATAGAAGCGAGATGGAGAAAAGAAATTGTTCCACATCCACGCATTCTTCCAGCTCAGCCAGAAAGCAAACAACTCTGCTTTGCTCATTGATTACCAAAATAGTTTCTTGATGACTTGTTAATTTGATAGGTCAAGCAATTTATTAGGTGTTTCCTGTGTTTCCAGCAACAGTCTGCATTGCAAGGAAACAAGTAGTGTCTGTGGCATGGAAGATGAGTCTGTGTCTGATGAGAGCCATGTGTACCAAACTCCCATTTTTCATAAGTGCTGTCATTTTACAGATGTATGACCCTCTTCTCCTGGTTACAGAGGAGGGGGGGTGGGGGACTGGGGGAAGATAATATACAGGGTTCAGTGGAGAAACCCTTGTAGGCAGAAACACAAATCATGTCATGCAAACCAGAACAGGCTACAGGAACATCACATCTCTTTGCAGAAGACAATAACAGATAGGACAGAGAAAGATGGAGTCTAAGATGATTAGGAAAACAGGAATGGTTAATGGATAACAGCAACGTGGCGCCAAGCAGTTCATTCCATGTCATAAAGATATGAGGCAACACAAACAGAGAGCAGGTAAAAGGTCTTTGAAATTCATCCAATCAATGCAGATGCAGATTTGTGTTCCCAGTGCGTTTGACAGATAATAATACAGACTGTGGAAAAGTTAATGTATTTTGACTTAAAAGCTTTTGTTTTCTTAGCATCTCTTATTCTCGGCGTGCAGTATATCATCTCCAATTCAAAATGACTTTTTTTGGTTTTGTTATTTTATTGAACAGCTCTTCTCTGCAAATTCTAAGCTCTTTATTTTGCCTTCCAACCCAGGGTTAACTTGTATCTTCAGTACATAATTTCTCTTTTACATCAGAGCAGTAAGGCTGGGAAACAGTCTGAAACGCATGGGGATAATTCTACTCCACTCCTCACCTCCTGTGGAGGTCCCTACTGCACTACTATTGCTGCAGAATTTGACAGACTCCATCGCACAATGAAAGCATAGAGGGATCAGTGCTGCTAACTCCCTGACTGAGAAGACACTCAAAACTCTACATCATACATATAGGGGTAAACTGAGATAAAAGACCTTCTCAGAAGATTGAGGGAGACAGATTAATTCTCTTCTGCTCCCCTTCAGGTGCCTATTTTCCTTTTCTGTTTCAGCAGAAAATTTCTCCCAAGCCTACAGATGTTGACTGGCACTGTGGGGCAGCCCAGGTGTGCAGGACTTGGCACGCATGTCACAGAGCACGAGTCCTGGAAGAGCATTGGGAAGTCAATTGGGAATGATAGAATTTTTCAGACAGCAAGGGTTCAGTGGTTTTATACATGAAAAATGCTTGGGATCAGGCTATAGAATCATAGAATCATTTAGGTTGGAAAAGACCTTTAAGATCATCAAGTCCAATAATATAGTCTACTAAGTCCACTATTAGACCCACTGCTAACCCATGGTCCCTAACACCACATCTATGTGGCTTTTGAATGTGTCTGACTTAGCCTAGGTGTTAGAAGGGAAGGCATTTTCCTGCTCACAAGCCTGGATCCCTGGCAGACACAAATTTGCAAGTACATTGTGGAACCTATGCAGCAACCAACAACAAGAAATGGAGGACATGACAGCATTTGAATCAACCAGAATTTGAGAATCCAGTTCAAGAGCTTCTACTCTTCCTTTACACACTAACACTCCTTGTATGAATGGCAGTAGAGTGGACATAAGCAACCAAAACCCACCAGTACTGGTTAACTCTTCAAACTGAAAGGACAGAACATAAAGGCATGCAGCCAACAGGCGCTCCAGCAATGTGCTTGTTTTTCACTAAATCATTTACTTTGGTTGCAAATGTTTATCCTCACTCAGGCAAAACTTTCATTGACTGTAGTGGAAATTCTGAGTCTACGAGGAATGCAGAATCTTTCTCTTCCTGTAAACAGACATTCTCTGGAATTGCAGCCTGCACATAATAAACCTCTGAAACAATTCAGACCCGTCACTCTAATTCACTGTGAGCAGAGCTTCAGTATATCTCAGTGAACCATAAACATAGGCTCTCCTCCCAGTCCTATTGAAATCTATGGCAAATCTCCCAGCGACTTCAATAGGAGCTGTAGCAGGCTCTGGGGCTTTGAAAGACCAAACAGCACATTCTACCTACTCTAACTGCAGGTCAAACCTTTGGTTTTGTAAAATACAGAACAGAAAAAGAATGTATTTCTCCCCGATGGGAAGCAATATAAATCAGCACTACCGAGTGTTTACAATAAAAAAAGGAGATGATGATCCTCATATCATTCACAATCAATTTTATGTACTCATCCTATAATAAAATTCAGTAAATATAATGCTTTCCCACATGTTCCAAATCACTAAATGACAGTGAAGTAGCATCCTTTACCCCAATCAATTACATATAAAAGCTTAATAGAGCAGAATAAGCGATCGCTAACCTCTTATAAAATAAAGAATGTTAATTATTGCAGAGGTAAGACTAGAATTAAACAGAAAATGATGTCCTTTGCTAGATAAAAGAGTTAGGAAAACATACATCTAAATCTCTGTATGCCATGATTACATCACGCTTGATAACGCTGCCTAAGATGCTGTTGTTTATTCTTTAGATAATGTTTTGATCAATAGATATATGAGGACAAAATAAGAGTAATTAAGAGAGGTGTATTTGCCTCTCCATTGGTACAGAGCTATTGAAAGCAAATACCATTCTCATCAGCAAAACCCAATTTGAGTCTAATTTGCAGTTTTCCTTTTGATTGATAGCTTTTAGAAACATCATGTCAGGGATACAGCAAATGTTCAAGCATTTGCTTAGATAAAAGATAAAGGGCCATAAAGCCAGCTGAGATATGGCACAGAAAGCAAGGGTTAGCACAGTGTAACTGTGAGAACTGCAGGTCACCTGTTTGAAGGACCAGAAAGACAGGAGATGTTCCCAAGTGCACAAGGGTTTATGAAGAAAGAGTTTTTTAAATGCCTGCTTTCTTCACATGGTCGTTTTGTCCTTGACAGCAGATACAGCAGGGTCTAAAATCTAACACCTTTCTGCCTCTACTGCATTAAACCATGAAAAACAAGTGTTAATAAAGGCTAATAAGGGAGGTTTTCACACCCGAATCAGCATCACTGTGCTGGCACCTATACAGATACATAGGTTCACTGCAAAGTAGCAGTGCAGAAACAACCAAATGCTTGTGATTCTCAGAGCATTTGAAAGCACATTTTGCTAGGCATTGAGTTTGCCCCTACCTCTAACATTTGCTGCAACTGTCTGATGCATCATCTCTAATCCAGAGCAGTAAAGTTATCTAGGTTCAGAACATACAAAATACTCCCAGCTACTTTTTTCTCTCCTCTCGTCCCACCTGGAAAAGCTCCAAACATAATCAGGACCTTTTAGTCTGGTTTAGAGTCTGGCTCTTCAGACAGTTCCCTCAGCACAGTTGAGGAAGCACAAACTGTGATGTAGGATAATAGGACAAAGGAGGACAGAGAACGACTCATTGTGGCTTTACTACTATCACACCCACGAAAACAAACTACAGCCTAAGTCTACTGTTTCACTTTGACAAACTATGTACTAAGCAGAAATAAGCCTGTAAATTAAAGCTCAGCTCTGTTTAAGTCAGGGAGTTAGTCATCACTTCAGTGAGGATTTCACCCTTTACATCTGACAGAATTTGTCTTTTCCAGTGTCAGCAGCTGAGCGTGACGGCGCACGTGATTTCTATCAGCTAGGGGTGCGTGGCTTTCCCTGTCCCTGAAGGAAACAGCTTCTGAACATCAGAGTCAAACAGGCATTTCTGTTCAGTGCTCCTGGATGCTCTCCTGGTTCCTTGGAAGTGCTCACCTCCCAGTATCCTATCTGTAAGATGAGAGTTAAAATATCTCTCCTGAAGGGCATCAATGACAACATTTTTACTGACCATGGAGAGACTAGAATGAGTCACAGAATCACTCACTAGTCCTGGTTGGAAAGGACCTCCTAGAGCACCGAGTCCAACCATCCCCCAGCAACAAAACCCTCAATACCTGACAGATTGAAAAATACAAACTAACTCCCTCCATGCTGCCACTCGAGCAGGGCATGAAGCACCATGGCTACACGGCTCTTCAACATCTCCAGAGGTGCGGCCTCCACCACATCCCTGGAAGGTGGCCTTCCAGTGCCTCCCCACTCCTTCTGGAAAGAATTTCTTCCTAAGATCCAATCTAACCCTCCCCTGCCTCAACTTCAGACCATTGCCCCTGCTTCTGTCAGCAGTCACCAAGTGGCCAACACCCACCCCTCCACAACCTCCCTTCAGGGAGTTGTAGAAGGCAGTGAGGTGACCCCTCAGCCTCCTCTTCTCCAAATTAAACCATCTTCCCCCTCAGCCTCTCCTCATCCGACTAGTTTTCCAAACCCCTCATGAGCTTGGTCCCGTTCCAGCACCTCCATGTCTTTCCTTTAATGAAAGGTTCAGAACTGAACACAGTACTAAAGATGAGCCTCACAGTGGCTGAGTCCAAGGGCACAAGAACTTCCCTTCTCCTGCTGACCATGCTATTCCTGCTCCAGGCCAGTATCCTGTTGGCCTTCTTGGCCACCTGGGCACACTGCTGGCTCGTATTAAATTGGCTGTCTGCCAGCACCCCCAGGTCCTTTTCTCCTTCGAAAGCAAATACTTTGCATTAGGGACCTTTCTGATACACAAAGAATAAAACCAGTGAACGGAATGACTAGCGCCACATCAAACGAGACCCTCTCTTCACCCCATCTCCCTTATTTATTTTTGGCAGCATCTTCTTCCTTCCTATCTCTTCAAGGCCCAAGGCATCAACATTTACATTTTATTTGCATTGTAGCCTTAAGAAGGAAAGGAGGGAGGGAGTAGGAGGGGAAAGCAATGGAGATAAAAGGAAGAAACAGCTCTAGATATCAAGCAGTGTAACCAATTCCTTAGAGTCAGTCTGTGCTGTTGAATATTTTATAACGTACAAACTGGAAACACATTATGTTTTGACTTTTAAACAGCAGCTGAAGTCACATGCTTGTTCTAAACCTTCTAACGGATAAAGGAACTGACAGAGATAAAAAAGTATTCACTTGTTATTTTCGTATGATCCTGGTGGAGTTCCAGGTTTCTATCGCAGGTGGTGTGGAAGGGATTTGGGAGGTGGTGTAGAGAAAGGATTGAAGACATTTGGAGGGATGACTGAGAACAGGTTTTAGATCTGTGAAAATGGGTCCAGACTCTCCCTTTAATCACCTGAATAACACTGTTACCTGTTGATTTCTAAAGGCTTTATGGTTTCAATGGCAATATTAAGCACAATAGCTGCTGTCAGGTAAGCAAACTTGTAAGACAGATGTTCTGCCTTTCTTCCAAACTGCTCATTTGTGAAGTCCTGCTGTGCTTAAGGGCTACATCTTCAATTCATTTGTGACAAGAGTGTGACTCAACTTGCCTTCGCTTTCTGGAGAGCTCAAGGTAAACTTTGATTATAGTCCAAAATTCATTGTATTCAGTGAAGACTGCAAAGGGAGGCAAAGCCTGAAAGCAGGCTGGTTACACACCCATCTGAGTGACAAATTCAGGCAGATATTAAGAGGCCCAGTGCCTACGAAGATGATAAGCTCCTCTATCTGCAAGCACACCAGAACAGAAGCACTGGGAATGGCTTTACAGGCAAGATGTGAAATAGCTCTGCCCCAGCTTTCAGCCAGAGAAGCAGTGTAAGAGACAGGCAGTACAGGGATGCTGTACAGTTTCAGCCCTTGAATTCTACAGTGATAAGGCAGACTCCCAAGATTAACAGCCCTGTCAAGAGTAACTCTCTGAAGTGGTTATTTGTTTAGAAGACCACCTCATTCATCATTAAGGAGTGATAGAAATGGAAGCTGTCTGACAGAGTATCTGAAGTCTACCTGGATGTATGTTTTCTTGGTATCATAGAAAGCAGGAGATAAAACCTCGTTATCTGGGTTTGAAAACAGAATTAAAATGAAATGCATTTCTTGTGTTTATAATGTCTGGTTTCTACCACATCTATTTGATTGCTTTGCATGGAAATATTGCAATCCAACTCAAATGTATGCCTCTTCTATGATGAGCAGTAGTATACCTCCAGGACAACAATCCTAAGTACAGTATCATCTTAAATTGACACCTCCTCCCTCTAAGAGAGATAGTCTTCACTTTTTCTTTAACTAGATGTTTCTGATCATGAGTAACAACACTTGGCTGGTATAATCACAGCACTGACTTTTTGTTAAGCTTCATTTACAAAAAACCTGAGTTAATCTAAACATTTTTTATTATGAAAAACCTGGACTACTCATTGATGTATTTGTATTGCATGGATGAACGCCATGAATGACCCTTGATACTGCAAAATCAGAACTTGTTTCTTCAGTGGCTTGGAATCCTCAGATTTGAGGTTTTAATTAACAGCTCATCTCTCCTGTCTATCTTTAAATTATGCTGGGGAGAAAGGGTATAATAAACATGTTTTAAGAGCTGACAATGACTTGTAAATACTTGCCTTGGAGACCAGAAGACTGAAATGAGGATAGTAAGAAGCAACAGAGACTGAAGAGTATAAAACACTACAAGAAGTGCTGTCTTTGACTCTGTTGGTGGTCTTGTAGATACTGGACCTAATTGGATGTTAGGAATTAAAGATATCTTGTTCTGTCATTTTGACAATGTGTGTAGTGAAGGCAACTCAGGCAAGTTCTGCTTTTACCAATAGATACTCAGTTAAAATACATCTAAAACATCCTTATTTCAGAGAAACTGTCATTCACTGTAAGGGCAAGGATGAGATTTCCATAGAACTGGGTAGGAAAGGGCTTTGTTATCAGCGCTGTGTTTCATAGCCTGTTAACCTCTGCTATATACATCGGGAAAAGAAAACAAACAAACAAACCTCCCTTTGCATTCAGGGTTTCACCAACTTTCTCACTTCCAACTCGTATAGAAGCAGCCTGGCAGCTGAGAACCTCACATATTACAGTAACAGGAAAGAATGATGCAGAATCACTGTCTTCAACACTGCAATGGTGTAAATAATTTGTAGATAGTCACCTGTACAGAGTAATCTGTAAATAATTTGGCTTCTGAGTTGATGCTGGCACTGCTTTTAAAATAAGTGCTATATATTGTGCATGACATGGTGTCAGTCACTCTGCATTTGAAATCATCACAGAGTTTGGCTATGTTTCTGATTTTGTGGGGTTTTTTAAACAGCTGGTTCCCCCTGCTTGTTCAAGAAGGGCTCCTCAGAAAGGACTAATTAAGATATGGAGTCTCATCTAATATTTATACTTCTGGCGTTGCACTAGATCATTTTGCAGTGCATGAACAGCGTCATGAAGAAGGAATTAGAAGCAGTATAGCTTTGAGCCTCAGATAATCCTTCACTGATTAGTGAGATTCGCATCATCACCTATTCTGAATGCACTCCTCTTAGGATGTTGATAAAGCCCTTCAGTATCACAATATGGACTTCCAAGCACAGCTACAGCTTTTTTACCCAATCAAAGTGAAACCCTCGGTTCACCTGGTTAAGCTAGCTAATCCTAAATCGGCTTTTAGATTGTCACTTAACAACTCTGAGGCACTCCAGAAGGATCTTGCACAAATCCTGTGGTAAATGAGGCCTAGGCTGAGTGAAAATGAACAAACAAAAAGCTTTAAAAATGGACAGCAACTTCTTTATCCAAGACATATTTTTATCTCTTTTGAGTGAGAATTAAGACATCAGGAGTCAGATGGTTCTGATCAATCAGTCTTCAGGCAATGATGTATGTCTGTTTAGAGTTCAAACGATGACATAAAACTACACAGTGAACTGCAAGCTAGTGCAAATAACACACGGAGTGTTTGCTGCTTTGTATTTTTGTAATAGGTGGATGACTACTAATACAGAATCACAAGTTTGAATAAAGATTGTAATCGCTCAGCTGTTCATACATACTTGTTGGCTCTAATAACACCAGAATTTCTTGGTTGTACTGATACTCCCCAACACTATGTCAAAGAGACAGTTACACACCTATGGTAATGACTGTACCCTTGCAGGAAGCTGTACGCTGCCATCTAATCCCGAGGGCTACACACAGTACAGTACTGAAAACGCTGTTCCTTCAGGGCAGGGACCAACTGTGACTGCTGACTGGCAAGGAGAAAGCAATATAATTCTTGCATCTGTTACTAGAGATGGACAATAGGTGCTGCCCAAGCAGGTTAGCGCTTAGGCTTCTTAGATTTCACAGGCTGTTCTGTAGAACTAGTCCATTGAATAGATCATGATTTGAAAGCTCACACTGGAGTTGTCCTAAGGTAATGATGTGAGAAATAACACTCTCAAATCATCTTAGAATTAAGTGCTATCTGGAAACGGAACAGAGAATCACTCAAGTTTTTTAAATCTTCCTGTTGTAGTGAAATGAGGGAGCACAATTCCCAGCACTACCTGACAAGTGAAGGCACTTAGGGCAAAAACTATGAGTGGCAAGAGAATAAAGGTCTTGCCATCTGAAGCAGATCACTCAAGTACCAACACCAGATTAAACAGAAAAAACACACAGAGAACTAAGTTTATTATCTTTCATACTGAATTGTTTAGAAATAACAAATAGAATACACAAACCTTATACCACGGTAGTTTATTTTGTCTTGTGGGAAGTTTTAACAGTTTCTGGGATTAAATGGCTTTCCCCTTCTGTGAAGGGTCTGATGTAAACTCTTGTACTGAGGCTTAAAGTCTTAAGGTTGTTAGAAGTTTCCATCAGTCAGTCTGTATGTCAATGGATAAAAAGTTGGTTGCTGATCTGACCTGTTCATCGCTCTCTGGAAAGATGCCATCAAACCACAGACACATTCGGTAACGCTGGGGGAGGATGGGGGAATGAGGTTATTCAGTGAGAAAAGTCAGTTCCTCTATGCATCTGTGTTGGGACACTGAGATGAACCCTGAGAAAGCTCCAAGCTAATGTTGCATGCTCTTGGATTTTTTAATTGAAGCCTTAATTTTCTAAAACCCTGAGAATTATGTATGTTTGCCTGTTCAACAAAGGAGGGAAAACAAAGGGCTGCTTTTTATTTCTGACACAGGGTAAAATAGCCACTGTGGTTTAACATGGTTTTGCTGAATAATGCATGCAGCACAGACAAGCAGAATGCCTAAGAAAAGCACAGCAGTCCCTGTTCAGTTAGAGTTATCTAATATCCACTCACCTGGAGGAGAACAACAGTTACAGAACTTCTCCAATTTATTTTGAAAGAATTTAAAATTAAGACTTTTAGAAGTGCTGAAAGCAGCACACCCTCTCACTTCAATCCAGGGTATTATTTTCTCTTGTTAACTTACTATGAATTTATTTCCACCGATGCAGTGACCGTCTTTTACACTGAGATTACTTCTCTAACTGCTCCCATTCACCAGTTCAGCTGCCTTTGGCTGCTTTTTCAGAAGCAACCCATTTTCTGGTGACAGTTGGAAATGTCTTTAGTAAGATTCAGCATTTTCTACCAGCTGAAAGTTGTGCTTTAGTTTCTCGCTCTGTACACCTAGATGCATACATCTTTACATCTACACTTGCAAATATCAGAACAATCTAGGACTAAATCCTGAAACGTTATATTTAGGGGACACCTTTTCTTTCCCTCAGCAGTGGGGTTCTCGCATCAACAGTAGGAAGGGATTGGCAGAGGTTTCCTGCCTCTAGTGACTCCCTTAATTCATCTGCCAGCAGAGAGCAGGGACTTAACCTATAAATTGAAGGGAAATCTTCTTACTCTGAAGCATGAGAAACAGTGGCTGTTACAGGCCAGACCTTGAGATTAGGTTTTACTGCCCAGGCATTAAGTTGAGGCATTTGTAGGTAGTTTAATGATCCACAGAACACAGGCTGCTCTTTACATACCAGTCCTGCTCTGCAAATTTAAAAGGACTTGAAAGAGCTGCTAATTTACAGGTTCTGAAACATCGAGACCATCTTGAAAAGCACTTTCAGCTACCTTTAATGTAAAGTTTTAAAGTTTAAAAATATCTGGAAAATAATAAACCAAAACCTAACAGTATATTTTCTTAAAAAAAAAAAGTAGATTATCTTAATTAAGGGAAAGAAATCCAGCAGACTCCAGAGGTGTTTTCACTGGGCCCATCTATCTTGAGAGATGTACAATAGGCTTAGCTAAAGTTTAATAAATGGGATTCAGCTCTCCTAACTTAAGACGTCTACACAGGAGATTGGAGTCTCAGCAGACTACTTACTTCCTCCGTATAGTTTTGATGTGTCATCCATCTGATGTATCTCAACAGCTGTTTCAGACTGTGATGACCTGCACTGCACTGTGCTGTAAGGCCAGGCTGCCAGCCCCGACCAGTTTAGGTGCAAATATCTGAATATGGGGAGTATGTGTGAATGCAGTATCTGTCTTGCAGACTAGAATGGGCAGTAACTCCAAAGAGAAATTGCTGAGGTTCGTAAAAGTACTCTTCCATGCTGTTTAGGAATGTGTAATAGTTTCTAGAGCTATATAGAATCACAGAATCTCTTTAGTTGGAAGACACCTCTAAGATCAGAAACCCAACCATTACCCCAGCACTGCCAAGTCAGTACTACCTCATGCCCTTCGGCACCACATCTATATGTCTCTTAAATACCTCCAGGAATGGTGTGTCTACCACTTCTCTGTCTAATGATTCTTTCAGTGAAGAAATTCTTCCTAAATCCAGTCTGAACCTTCCCTTGTGCAACTTTCAGCCATTTTCTCTAGTCCTATCACTTACTACTGGGGAGAAGAGACTGACCCCCTCTTTGCTCTAACCTTTCAGGTAGTAGACATAGAAAATCATAAGCTCTCCCTTCAGCCTCTTCTTCTCCAGGCTAAACAATCCCAGTTCCCTCAGCTGCTCTTCATAGAACTTCTCCAGGCCCTTCACCAGCTTCACTGCCCTTCTCTGGATCTACTCCAGCACCTCAGTGTCCTTCTTGTAGTAAGGGGCCCAAAACTGAACACAGTATTTGAGGTGCAGCCTCACCAGTGCTGAGTATGGTGGGAATATTACTTCTCTGGTCCTGTTGGCCTCCCTATTCCTGATACAAGCCAGGATTCTGGTAGCCTTCTTGGCTACCTGCGCACACTGCTGGCTCATATTCAGCCAGCTTTTGACCAACAATGTCAGACTCTTTTCCAGTGTGCAGTTTTGCAATGTATTTAATCCATGGTTTAGAGTGTACAGAGTACAGAAAACTCTATCATGCTCCATTCTGTATGGCCTGGTTTTATGAACGCTATGGAAATCAGAACTCATCCGTGTCCAAACAAGGTTTCACTGCAAGTCTGACTACCTAGGACATGTGCTCTTGCAAATGGCATCTGGAGATCAGCTACACCTCTCTGGCATCTATCAGCCATGTCACATGCCAGCAGTTGATGATGAAGGCACTCAGGTCAGGGGTGCGTCTTGTCGCACCCTGTTTGTAGTTGACCAAAACAAGCTAATAAAAGTTAACTAGGTTAATTTTTATAGCTCTTTCTATTAGTTGAATGGGGAGTTTATCATTCAGGAGAAAGGTAGTATCATGATAGATGGAAACCAAACATTAAGCACAGGCAGCACAAACAGAAGCCAAGCATAGGTCACTGGACAAATCAGGCAACAATGGTTTGGGAGTGATGGAGGGCACAGTTCAAGACACAGGACAAACCCAGTGGTTTGCAGAAAGTAGAATATTCTTTGGAATTTCACTGATGAATATTTTTTTTCAGAAGGAAGAGTTGAGGAGTGTTGAAACCTGCCAACAACTCATTCCTTTTATTCCTTATTTGCTAAAGGGAAGCACAAAACTCCTCTCACAAACCTTTGTGGTAGGTTATTTTCTGATAATCGGTATCTGATGGGGTAGAAAAATCATGTTGCACAATAGGGGGGGTTATAAAACACCTGAAGAATCTAACACAGACAGAAAGGGCCAGCACACAATGAAGAACAGAACGCTTGAAAAGCTAGGCCCAAGCAATGGCACTGGAAAGGGCTATAAAGCAAGGCATGCTTACGTCTGATAAGATAGATGGTCTTGGCCTTCATTTCTTGGAAGATTTCCCTATGTGTCAGTACCAAACGAAGCACTTTGGAAGAGCTGTAGGAATTTATATCCTGGGGATGCCATCTTTTTTAGACAAAATAAAATCAATGTCCTAGCTAGTCAGGATTTTTTACTGCTTGTTCCAAAATTAAGTGTCTTTATCTGCAGTCTTCAACAGATTCCAGATCCTGTCATAACTCAGTTCTCACTGCAGTTTCACTTAGATCTTCAAATCTACATTGTGCTCTAGTTACAGTGTGTAGGGAAAAGCGATCACCAACTACCTCTGCTCTCGTGGCACTGCATCACTGTTTAGTGACGCTGAATTTGCGTTGAGTTGTGTTTCAGAATACATTCCCAAAGAAAAGCACTGTAGCACACTGCAGCTATTCTCATAAAACCACAAAGTAAAGCTGAAAGGGTAGTTTGATTTCTTTAATCTGTTTTTAAATGGGTTCTATTTATGAGCAGACTGAGTGCCTGTGACCTGGCTAGTGTGGTTTCTTCTGGAAGAATATTACCACAGTAATGCATCTGTGAATGAAAATAAAGCCCCAATAGGATCAGTACCTACAACTGGTAATGTAAGTGGCAACCACAGTTCTAAATCTAAATGAACAGCTGGAAAAATCAACTGAATATAGTGTCCTTTAACTGAAGGGAAAGAGAAGAGAGCTGCTTACCATTATATTCAGCAGACTGTTCTGGAGCAAGTCAAAGAGAGAAGACTTACTGACGCGGATGCTGTATCAGGTGTGTTGGACAGTTGCACATTGTCTGGTTTACACGTGCACAGCTATACCTATTTACTGTTTTGAGCAAAAGTCCCCTCAAAATGTAAGATATGCCCAGTGAGTAAGGCATGCAACCAGGACTAGCTTACAGATCCCAATCTAATTCTGTATCCAGCTCCTTCCTGCGTACACACCTTAGGATGGGCTTCTAATCCTATACGAACATCTGTTTCACGGCCAAATTTATCACTGAAATGAGAATCTCCAAACTCAAAATTAACTCCTGGATTGGGAATGCTATTAGAGGGGCCAGATTTGTTGTTTTGAAGAACTCAAATCATAATTTTGAATGTTGCTACTTAGGTAACTGCAGCATGAGGTTGTGCTTGGGTATCATGTTCAGTCACTCTTGGGAAAAGCAAGATATCCAGACACACTGAACCAAAAATTAAGAGGATGACAAAAGATCCCCCCACAAAATCTTACAAATAATATGAGGTTGGGTTTGCTTGAAACCTGCTTTTCATCTACCTCGAGTATTTTATTCAGCCCTGTTTTTCCTAACATACCAACCTCCCCAGTCATAATGTCCAAGTGACCAGGCTAAACCAAAGAACTGTGAGGAGAGGATCTGGCAAAGGAAATAAATAACCCAAATAAGAGCAAAAACCATCCCACTGCAGAAATACAGAATCCTGTTTGCATCTCTGGCTTTCTGGAAAGCTGAAGTGTTTCACAGGCAGTGCCATATGTGAGAGAACAGAAGATACTCATGGGCATTTTTATGAAAGCAGGGAATTTGCCTCTGGGAAGTTTTCATGTGTTTGTGGAAATTCAAAAGCTTCCCATCATTTTCAGGCATCTGAAACTATGGAACTGAACATATGGAACTGTCACTTCAAAACATGCCCTTGCATCACTATGAAATATATATTTCTTTTCTCTAATCCTCTATGACAGCCAGAGAGAAAATATATCTAAAAACATATTGTATGTGTTGTGTAGTTAAAGGGATAGCATGAGCTTCCTCTATTGCAACTTCAAACCTGAAGCCTTCTGGCCAGGGAAACAAAAGTGGCTGGTGAGCATTGCTTTTGGGCTGCAACAATCACAGAATCATTATGGCTGGAAAAGACCTTCAGGATTATCAAGCCCAGCCTTAATCTCTGCATCTCCCTAACCTCTAGACCACGGTTTCAAGTGCTCTATCTACTCACTTTTTAAACACCTCCAGGGATGGTGACTCTACTACCTCCCTGGGCAGCCTGTTCCAGTGTCCAGCCACTCTCTTAGTGAAGAACTTCTTCCTAAGATCCAATCTAAACCTCTCCTGATGGAACTTGAGGCCATTTTCCCCTCATCCTATCATTAGTAATTTGGGAGAACAGACCAGCACCAGCCTCGCTACAACTTCACTTTAGATAGCTGTAGAGAGCAGTAAGGTCATCACAGCCGGCGCTTAAAGCCTGGCTAACACCATAACTGAGAGAAAAAAGGAAGAATAAGTTTAAATCTATCTACCCTTCTGGATATATATGTCAAAAATCCAGGAAGAAGTGTGGAGTAGAAAAGGAATCTTTCCTGTGACCGCAGAATATTTCATGGTGCACGGCAGAACTGTTCTTCCTCTGACTCCACCATGTTGTGGGTAGGTGGTACTTGAGCAATTTACAATTTAATCAGACTGCAGAAAAGGTTTTGAATATGAAATATGAATGATGAACAACGCTTTAAAGATGGAAAACATTACCCGTGCCTATATGCATTACAACTGCGAGGAAAACGTCCCACTAATCAAACTAATCTTTAAAACCAGTATCTTTGTAAAATTATATTCTTTGAGTTCATTAAAGACTTCTAATGAGCTCCACATTTGTAGTTTGCATAAAAAAATAGACAAAAAATATGTTTCCCTCAGTTCCAGTGAATTCCTAAGTCACATAAGAAGCCTGCTGTAAATATAGATAAAACACAGGGGTGATGAGCAGTACTTGTTCAAAGTACCTCTAGCTCATGTCTTGCCCTATTTTCCTTCTCACATGCTGCCTACCAATACTAGCACTGAGCCAACATGCAGTTCCCCATTCACAGCACGTTGTTAAGGGAAACTGGTCACGAAAAATAGACCTCAAGAGAACTTGCCAACCCATCCCATTGTTTTGCACAGTGCCACTGAACCATCCTCGCTGATACAACAAAAACACCCATATTTTACCACGCTTGTTCATTTGGACATCTCCAACAGAATCACTCACAGTTAACTCTGAAAACAAAGAATTTCATTGAAGCAAATGGGTCTAACAAGGTTGAGCATGTGAGGTATTATTGGCAGGCTCTCCTAAGTCACTCACTCATAATGAGTCATCTTCATTGTAACCAGAGCGATGCTAGCAGAGTTTTAAAAGTACCTACGAGGATTCATTTTTGCTATTCAGGCTTAACGTGCACAGCTCAGCCTTTGAACACGCGGGGATGTTTATATAGCTGCACACATAATATACTGAGACAAGGTAAATCCCCACTTTTCTTTCTTGTCTTTCAGGTATTTTCAGTGGTTTCTTTGCATTTGTCATTCTATTTGAATTTTGCAATCCTGATTCTCAAAACCAGCTGACGAGTAAACAGAGAGGCTTTGTGACAAGAAAAAAAAGAGGCAGGTGAACAATAAACAGCAAATAATGTGATCATCTTTTGCAGTTCTTTCATTAAGCAAAATAAATTCAGAGTAAAACTCTTCTCAGAAGACAGGAGATGCTAAGGAAAAAATGTGCCATGTGAAGTGATTTCAACCGGCTAAGAGGAGGCATTCGTTACCTCGGATACTCTCAAGCCTTTGGTTAGGAGACTCGGGGTGGTTTTGCTCAGTGTCTGTGGGAATTACCTGGCTGTTTTCAGTGAAGGGCTGCTAGAAAGGCATCCCAATGGTCCCCATCTCTGCCACTGTTGTCCATTCTGTGGAGTCTTGCCCAGCTTCTCCTGGTCTCCCTGGAGATAAAAATCATATCACTAGGCAAATCATGCACTTTCTTGCTGTTTCTCTCTAGATGGCAGCATTTGCCTTAAGGACTTCCCTCTAGATGAATGTTTCTCATACAGGAATAACAACCAAGGCTCAAGAAAAATTGTATCATTGACCAGAAATCCTTTGTCATTTGTTTCAGTTCGATTTCCATACTTTCCACCGTTTCTTTTCCCTTTTCTTTTTTTTTGGTGGGGAGCAGAAGTAATTCTTCATACCACTAACTGAAGTGGTTTAGGAGAAAGAGTTTAAATAGAGCAGTGCAGTCAAAAGTACAAAATCAAAGTACAGTGGGAACTCAATGAACAGAATAACACTAAGCAAAACATATTAAATAGGCTTGAATTCAATTTAAGAAGTTGAAAACTCCCCTCCCCTACAATTCCAAATACATTTTTTTCTCCTGTCTCAGAGGGAACCTCTGTAATTATTATGTTTAATAGCGTTGTGGAGACTTGGTGGCCAAATGCCTACTGATCATGTGGGAAGATAAGTTCTTCCACCTCAAAGATCATAGTGCTGCTCAAGGAACAAAAACTGGCAGCAGGAAAACAAGGAGAGAAACAGGCCTATCTCAGTGAGGAGAAGAAACAATCATCTTCAAACCCTTCGCTTAAACGATACTGCAAGGTACCAGACTTGCTGGAATAACTTCTGACCATAATAAGAGTTATTTGAATAAGGGGGTTATAAACCTGTTTGACAAAACCATTTCTGAAGTGCTTAAAAGCAGCAGCTCTTGCTGAAGTTGATAGGAAGAGACAGGGCATCTTGAATTTTGTAATCAAGCAATCCGTGAACATTAAAACAAAAGGCATCCTTCAGATTCATTTTCGAAGAAGACAGAAAAAGTAATCCAGCTGAAATCAGATGCCATGTGCAGTTCACATAATTTCTTCCTGTACTCTGCTCCTGCCCTGTCCTGTTTTTTCTCCACTTCAGAAAGCTGCTTCTGCTTCTTTTCCCTCAGCTGATACATCCGGTTAAACACAAGGTTTGGGGTCATTTCCATGAAGCACCGGCAATTGTTTGATTTCTCAGCACGTAAATCTAATTACAAAACTTACTGTGTAGGACTCTGAGGTACCGTCTCCTACACAGCACTTTTGCCCTGAGACTCTCTGCCCTGAGACCTGCGTTAGCATAATACCATCAAAGCTGACCTCCATATAACACCCTAAGCAATTGTATTCCCAGAGCAACCTGATAAAGCAGCAAAAGGATTATACATGTCCTTACAGCTTTTCAGTAAGCAGCTTCAGCGTAAGTTCAACTCCAAACAGCTTTGGGCTTTCTAAAAATCAAGGCCACAGACAGCTTCTGTTAGATTCAGTCTGCTTAAAGAGAGGAAGCTGTCTCTTTAGCTTGTTACTCTGCCATCTTTCCAAACCCTTCTCAGCTGCTTGAAACTTTGTCTGATGCTTTTACACGAAGCAGCTGCTCAATTCCTAGTCCCTCCTCTCTCCGCCTCGCCTGTCCCTGTATCACAGATGATCTGAAGGAGCGAGCAGAAGGGTCTGTGCCCCTGAGCAGCCTATGAAGGCAGGCAGCAGTGGCACTGAACAGTGGTCCTACTTCTTACTTAGTGGCTAAATTAATTGGGACAGGTCATAATGATACAAGAAATTAATCAGACTGAGCACTGTCTTATCCCACCCTGCCCAGTGTTGTCTGTGCCCCCACAACTTCTCCCAGCAAGGGAGGCAGAGTTGTGCCCTTGCTTTACCTCTGTTCTACTGCTACTTTTAATTTCATTCTGTCCAGATCTAAGTAAATGCCCTGATTTGCATGTTTGGACATGGCTCAGCCTTTGTCTTGTAAACCTCCTTAGTCCAGGCTTAGAGTACCACCAGGTTCTCTCACGTTAACCTCCTAAAGTTATACCACAGAAGCTGCAGAGTTTCTACCTGTTCCTATGGGCACAGCCATCCATCAGAAGTGCAGCACAAGCACTTGCACACAGTCCCATAAAACCTGGCGTCCTCTCATCAGATGTTTAATTACTGAAGCTCTACTCTGGTTTATTATTAGCAGGCACACAGAAAAGCCCATCAGTGCTTTTAATACCCCTGCACACCCTGTCTCTGTGCTTGTGCCTTTCTTGCTTGCTAAGGAGAAAGTTTCAGTGTAGTGTTTTGAACAGCTCTTACCCGTGACTGGGTGTAGATGTTTGTACACAACTTCAGGGGCTGATTTCCAGTCTGGCAACAGTTTCCTCTGCAGCACCAAAGGGGTTGTACAGACTACACCTGCCGGAACACAAACCAGAACAAGGTACTAGATTTTAATGTCTGTGCATCATGTGGCTCTAACCATCAAGAAAATAAACAACATAACCCCAGATTCTGGATACAGGAAGAACATGAGGCAGACATTCATATATCCAAGGAGGGTTGCACTACTGAGCTATAGCTGACAGCTATACTGACCCGCTTCCCTCTTGCTAGAATTATAGAATGTGTTGAGTTGGAAGAGACCTCCAAGTCATCCAGTCCAACCCACTGCAACAAGCAGGGCTATCTCTAACTAGAACAGATTGCTCAGAACCCCATCCAGCCTGACCTTGTATGGTTCCAAGGATGGGGCTTCCACCATTTCTCTAGGCAGCCTGTTCCAGAGATCTGCTTTTTTCCTGATGTCCAACCAAATCTACCCTTTACCAGCTTAAAACCCCTTGTCCTGTTGTTCCCTGCCCTTGTGAACAGCGAACTTTAAGAAATCCATTTACAAAGCCAGTGCAGTCAGGTAGTAGTATCCACATCTTGCATTATTAAACTTATTAAATTTAAAAATAAAACCCTAAATCCAGTGTTTTCTGTGGCTTCGTGATTTCGCTTGCCAGTCCTTCCAAGAGCTCTAATTACTCACAGTCACTGCAACCCTGCGAGAACTTTTATTACACACATGCAGAACTGCTTGTTTGCGTTAAGCAAGTCTAATTTACAGCTATCCTTACAATTTACAGCTATGCAGAACAATCCTTGCATGCAGCTGAAGAACAGCTGCATATACGTATAGAGCATTAAGTCCAAGGAATACTTTTGCTCTTACATAGCTTAAATAAGAGCGCTTCAGAATAACCATCTACCCCCTGGAATGCTCAACACTGCATTTAAGCTGAAGACAGAGGATGGAGTTTGCAAAGCAGTCACCTAAGGAGTGATCCTACAATCTGCATTTGTTTGTACTACTCAATACCCAGGACGGCAGTCGGCAGACAAGGCTCCGCGTCACTGGCAGAGGCAAGTTTAACACTCTCTGATCTTTACCAGATGCACTGAACTGGCTCTGCTCCTGCCCTGTGACAGTTTTGCCTGTCCACTTTCAGATGTCACCAGCCTCCACTAGCAATTAAGGGATTTTCTTTCTTTGCAAATGAATGGGTTTCACATACTGTTGAGATGACTGACCTGGACAGATCAAGAACCAATCCCACACTGTTGTATTCCCACTGGCTGAAATGGAACTGGTGTGAACAGGTGGATGTGAGATGGTTCTCAGGTTGAAATATATTAAGTGCAGATATTTTTTCATTTTATCTCATTTTCCAGTTCAGGTCTTTTAAAACAATTACAGTATGTGAAAGGAAAAGAAAATGATATCAAATACATTGGGATTTTAAAAAAATTAAATAAATGTGAAATTAAAAAGAAATCCAACACAGAATTGGGATGATTCCTCTTTGTTTCCTCTTTTCTTTACCAGTAACAAATACCTGTGGCTTCTGCATATCAAAGAATCACAGGATGTTAAGGATTGGAAGGGACCTTGAAAGATCATTCAGTCCAATATTTCTCTTAAAGTGCTTAGACCACCACACTTTTACACATTCCTCAAGGCCCAAAGCAGTGTTTTACTTTCCCCTCCACCTACTTTTTATACAATGAAATAAAACATAATAAATGAATATACTGTGGGACTTTGTGTTCTACCAAAAAGCAACCCTCTTCCTTCCCCTTTAAAAAAGTGCTTTCAGCACAGGGAACTTAGTCAGACAAGGACTGGAATGTATGATTCCACACAGCATGAGCTAATGATACCTGTGGTGATCAAGTGATACTGAAATCACAGGAGCAGAGTAAGAATTTTGACAGCTAAACAGTAAAGTCAAGGTCCATATCTTTCACAGAAAAGTAATTATAGACTACAAATACTAAGAAGGCAGAAGAGTCTGTTTATGAGACCCTGAAGTATTACAACAGTCTAGGATTGTGTAGTATATGTCATAAGAAATTCCATATTCTGAATCTCTTGCATTTTGATAGCTTGATCCAAGAGTTATTCACAGTAAACTGAGAACTGTAGTCCTGAGAAGGACTACAGCAGCATTTCTGCCAGTAACAATATAAAAACAAAGCACAGACCCCACTTGGCTCAATTCATCTTCCCTAACCCCCACCCCCTTTCTGCAGTGCTCCTTGCTCATCCTCGCCCTGGGACACTGTGCAGCAGACTGGTCGCTGAAGTTCACATGTTTTTTATCCATTGATAGTCTATGCCAAACAAGACTTCAGCTCTTCCTGAAGCTGAAAGAAAATAAAACAGCCTGGGTGCCCCCAACCCAGCAGCTTGCCTGAAGGCAGCATCTCTCTAGAATGACACAGCACAGTGACCTGTTGTCTGTGGCAGGATAAATTCTTGTTGTCTCCACTCCACAGTGTCTCAGTATGGGGCTAGGTGGGTCATCCTGCTTCTGACAGAGTTCCCACATATGCGATGGCATGGATTTGCACAGCAGTTAAAAGAATCAATAAAACCATACAAGAATATATCAACCCCCCAAGGTGTTACGTGAAGGCTGTTGTTTACTGATGATGTTAAAGGAGAGGCCTGATACTCCATGAGGGAAGACACCTCCAATCCCTTTACCCATAAATATTAAGATGAACAATCCCAAATTGTCCATATCCCAGCTCTCCCTTGGGCTTTGTGGGCAACAGAAGGATTGACATGCTCCTCATCACCTAACATGAGCAAGTGATCCAGGAGGTCCCTTTGGCAACTTGAGCTCTTTGCCCTGATGAGACTTGAGAGGTGTCCCTGACAGATAATCACTCCCCGTGATCCACAGTGGCTTCAATCGAGAAGAATGAGTTATTCTTATAGTGAGAATGTACAGAAATTAACGGTAAACTGAAACCCTCTTTCATGATCTGTTCGGTTGAGCTCCTGTTTCAAGTTTCAGGGGGTTTATTAAATACAAATGATTATTACAGGTTTTTAGGCCATGTCCTTCTGCTGATCACATACCGAGATGCCCAAGTAAAAAATTCTTTCAGGGGAGCTCTGAGGGAGTGCACAGGGCAGATGGATATCTGAAGAGTGTGATTTGAGGCAGGAGAGCTTGTGCTGACCTTAAACCTCCAAGATAGTGGTGTCTTCAAGTCCACAGAGTGGAAAAATGGAGTTCTGGAAAAAACAAATCATTGGTCTTTTCCAACATATAATCTCTCTGAGCTCTCCTTAGCCTCCTCTTCCTCCAGCTAAGCAGTCCCAGCTCCTTCAGTCACTCCTCGTAAGATCTATTATCTAAACTGTTTATCAGCTTCATTGCCCTCTGCACTTGCTCCAGCACCTGAATGTCTCTTGTACTGAGGTGCCCAAAGCAGGACACAATACTAAAGGTGAGGCATTACTAGCTCTGAGTATGTGGGGACTATCACCTCCCTCCTTTTCTCCTGCTGGTCACATAGAAACCAGGATGCCCTTGGCCTTCTTGGCCACCTGGGCACACTGCTGGCTCCTATTTGGCCACTTGTCAATTAGAACCCCCAAGTCCTTTTCAGCCAGATAACAGAACCATTGTGTTCACAGTTTGAGAACCTAATTAACAAACACACTAAGCAACTTTAGAGGTAGAACACTACCTTTATCAACAGGAGCATGGCAGAAAGGCTGTGCACCCAGTGAGGAGAACAGCTTCTTGCGGTTTTCTCACACCATGTTCTCTCAATGGAAAAGACCAAATGTAAGGAAGGGAATTGGTCGGGGAGTTAACTCACTACCACGGGGATCCAGAGCTGTAAGGGTAGGGGTTCTGGCTGCTGAGGACCCATGTGGGGAACTGCCCGCAGAAAGTTGTAGCATGACAACAGACCGCTTCCCATCAGCATTTGGAAACTGCCTGGTTCACTAATATAGAAGTAGCCTCTGAAGAACATCCTGGTGTTTCAGGCCTCTCCATAAATCTCAGGAAAACACTGATGGGAAGTCTTTTGCACTACACTGAACTTCTGATAAATGGACGTGATCCAAATCAAAATTGCTTCAGTTAGTGTCTTTACATGGCACACTTCAGACTTCTCAGCTATACTCCAGAGCAAACCGGCAAACCATAGCTACTCTGTGACTGCTAGTTACAAGAAGAACCTGAGTATACACCGTGGAGTGTGCATGGATCAAAGTGAACAGGAACCTGGGGAGTCTGAAGGAGTTCATAAATCAGATTCAACTATTTTTGGTGTTGTGTGTGCTGCTTTGATTCTCTACTGTGAACAAGAACAACTCTGTTATCTTGCCTTTTTACAATATCTGCCTCTTTTAGCAGGGAGGAAGCAAGATGGAGAACTGCTAGTCCCATTTTAGCATGAAGGTACTCCAAGCAAAGCATTTCTGGGGTGTTTTTAGATGTCTTGGATATATCACTGCACATGAAGCGCGATAATCCCTGAGAAATGCCTGAATGTCCTGTTCTGAAACAGGATACAGCATATACAGTAGGAAAGTATGGAAAAAAAGAAAGGGACATTAAGAGAGTGAGAGGGAATTTGCCACAATCTGCCAAGTTTCCATGAAAAACACAGCCATCACATGCTAAATCTTGTGACAGCTGCCAATTGTGTTGTCCTCCGCTGGTTTAGAACATTTTAGGTGCTTCTGCTGTACATTATGAAGTGAAACAACTCTACATTTTCTCCCTATTACCATGAACTACTGGAAAGAGAACTCTGACATCATGTACAATAGATGAGTAAATGCCTGACTGTCTGGAAAAACACTGCTTCTGGGTTGTAGTCATTGCAGGACTAGGTGAGGTGGCTGGTGAATAGAGAAACAACTGGCACTAAACATCTGTTGTCCAAACTAGATACTGCTTGCCATTCTTACAGCACAGGGACTTCAGTCAGATAAATTTCATGCTCTTAACAATCTCTGCTGCCAGCTATACAATGTATGTGCATACTAGAGCATACATTTCAGGTCAGATCAATGCTGATTATTTAATCTAATAGCACAGATGGATTTCACATTCGGTGCTTTCGATTTTGTGCCTCAAAGTACCTGTGGGCACAATAGGAAATGTGGCCTCCTGTTGGTTGTGAGAAAGCTTTAGAAATGAAGCAGACATCTCTGGCTACCCAATCACACTCTCATGATATTAACAGAGTAGTTGCACGGAGACACTTATAGACAGGTCGTGAAACAGAAGAGAATAATAAACCCATTCTTGTTAGTATCTTCTTGCATTTTAATCTGATAGTAGGCAGGCCAAGATCATAAAACATTTCCACCAACGCCAGACTAGCAATGAGAATATTTCACATTCAATTCTCAAGATAGATGTGGCTACAGTTGGATTTAGAGACGTCTAAATCACATCACAGAATCACAGAATGTTAAAGGTTGGAAGGGACCTCAGGAGATCATCTACTCAAATGCATTTTCTACTTCAAAAAGTCAGTCTCTGAATTTTAGTTCTCCAGTCTTTAATAACTCTAAGATCAAACGCAAATAAAACTAAGACTATTTCACCTTGGAATTCTCTGTTGAAATTGCTGTAAGTGCTAATTAAAGAAGGTTACACCCACTTCTTTATTCCCTTATATAACAGACTTGCTGCTCTTTCACAGAACAGGAATGGCCAACTTGTAGCCTCCAAAACACATCTGGCTTGAAAAAAACCATAGTTGTAAGGTGGCACACAAGGCCAGTGGCATCCTGGGTTGAATCAGCAATCGTATGGCCAGCAGGACTAGGGATGACATTCTCCCTCTGTACTGGGCACTGGGGAGGCCTCCCCTTGAGTACTGGGGGCAGTTCTGGTTTCTTCCTTCAATAGAGATTGAGGGGCTGGAGCAGGACCAGAGGAGAGCAACAAGGCTGGGGAAGGGACTGGAGGGAAAGTCTGATGAGGAGAGGCTGAGAGAGCTCGGGTTATTTAGCCTGTAGGAGACTCGGGGGGGACCTCATCACTCTCTATAACTACCCGAAGGGAAGTTGTAGACAGGTAGGACTGAGGCTTTNTGTAACATTTGTGTTTAGACAAGAACATGTCATCAGCAAAGAGCGGCAGTAGAACAGATAATCTGCCCCCAGTTGGAGGAAGTGAGGCAGTAGACAATGCTATCACCAGGTCAGGATGGGGTTCAGCCAGTTCCCAAGGATGGTACATGTTACACAGGCTCCGAGGCACCTATCTTCTAGAGTGAGGACTCGGGCAAATACAGCTCAGTATCCTGGAGTTTTGGTATGTGGCCTGGAAGGTCCGACAGGTTAAACATCTTCCTTCCACAAGGTTAGTGCTGACTGTAAGGTGAGGAAGGTTGTAAGGAAATGTTACTTCCCTGTTGGATAAATGAAGCCTGATTTAGGTTATAGATAATAACCAGCATACCCAGCCCTGTGAGAGGACCAGCATTTCAAACCACACATGGACTTGGAATTCGAGTCATGCTCTAATCCACAGACAGCACATGCATCTGCCAAAAACAAGCAACTCTTGCACTGAACATCTTACAGTGGGGTTCCCTCTGAAATTTCAAATCAAATGCACTCTGTTCCCAAATCAAAGGCTCTGATTCCCTTGCCATGAGCTTCTCTGGCTGCAATAAATTAGGAAGGAGAAGGCACGAGGGATTTGCCCCAACACAAGGCTCACAGAAGTAGCTGTGCCATTAGGCTTAGTGAGAGACCTGTATACTTAAAAGTCAGCTCAGAGTAGGGCCAAGGAATGGGACTATTTACAGAATCTGTTTTGCTACTCCTTGGCCACAAACCAGCGTTCTGAGTAAGATGTAACACCCAAAGGCAGGACTGTAATTAATCTGCATCAGTTCCTCGATACATCAATGCACTCTGCGTGTGTGCGTGTACCATCACAGGATTTTGAGGCCAAATACAAGACAGATGAGATACATGGTCACAATATTCTTGCTTTATTAGTAGGTTGAGATTATCTAACTTCCAGAGGCGTGAATTAAGCAGACTGCCCATCATTCTTCAATTCCCATCAGTTCCTTTAATGAGAGGGAGGACAGGCACACACTTTGGTAGGGTAGGATGCAAAACAGCAGCCTGCCTTATACAGAGCACCTCACCAGATGCTGTCCACTATCCACAACAGTATGTTGTTACCAAATCTTATTCAACCTGTGGTTCCTTCAGGTTATAAATATTTTAACATGTAAAATATTAATAATTAATAATAATTCAGTGATTTTCTTCTAGTGCTATAAACAAACTATAGACATAGCTCAACCAAGGAATTCAGCTCAGATTTGTACTATTATCAGAGGAGAATATAATCAACATCTGCCATACAAAGCTATACAAAGTGAATCTAAAAGGGAATGAAAAGGAACAGCAAGAGGAAAGGAAAAGAGAAGGCATTTGCTTTAATCATTAAGCATCAGGTAAAGCAATGTGGAAGCAGATCCAGTCATCTCTCCTTTGGTGTCAAACAGCCACATTCATAAAGCAGCAATTGTAAACATAAAGCTACTTCCAGACCTGGCATTAATATCCATCCCTAAGAGACAGGTAATCTCCACACAGAGAAAAAACATGGTGCTTCTGATTGGTCAGAGTATCTGTTACACAAATTTAAGAAGAATTTATTGCCATTTATTAAATAATTTATTAACTATTGTGGAAAATAGGATCATAGGGAAACAAGAGAAAGGAAACAAGTAGAGATTAAATTGGCAGTAAAATCTTCCAGTGAATTTCTTGGAAAGGAGTTCAAGCTGAATATGGAGAAGAAACAGTGTAAAGTCCCCAGAAGGCAAACAACGACTAAGATTTCAGAGCAGTTCAATAAGCTTTAGTTTTTGGCCCAAACTAATCAGAATGTTTGATCTCTGTTTGCCTGGAACATTCAGCTAGGAAAAAATTACCCTGTTTGCTACAGGAATTTAGTCCTATGTCTGACTAATAGCATAACTTCCACTCAAACAATTCCCTTTAACTGAGATTTTAAATAATGTTTTACCAGTTAGGGGGGTTCCCAGCCTTTAGCACAGAGGTAGGTGGTCATTACCAGCGATGAATACTAGCCACCCAGAGTTGGCTGGTTTTCTTTCATGGTTGCATACAAGGGAGCGACACATCTTCCCACCTATATTTCACTCCCCCAATGTCTTACATGTCAATATGAAGAGAGAAACAATTCCACAACAAAGATATTCAGTTCTGAAAGCCTGTTGTAGAGCTGTCTGCTGAGGCATTTGTGGCCACTATAAAACACTTTCATGTAGAGAACTGGACACTGCAATGACTCAAGATATTAGGCAATGACAGAATGACCCAAACCCCAAACAATTTAAATTGTTTTTAAATTTTGCCTTGTGAGCAAAGCTGAGTTGTTTTGCTTTTGGGCTTAGGAGAAAAACCCCACAAAACAGAAGCATTATCTAAGGAATGAAATTTCAGCTTTCAGACAGCCCCAGCAGCAAGTTTGGTTCCACGTTTCTTATTCCTGGTTTGCTCCAAACTCACTTTAGAACTGCACTGCAGTTTTTCCCTGCTTTCCTCATGCACTTTAATTCCTTCTTTGCCTGCACCCTAGATCTAGCTTTGGGAAAGTCTTTCCGTATCCCACACTCCTTTTTTTTTTAGTATAATTAAAATAAAAGGTGGTACTTTGTGTAACCAATATGACACAATGAGAATTTGTACACAACATTTGAACAGAAATCGATGGTGTAGTAAGTAGCCAGTCATGTTTTACACTATTATCAACCAACTTTCTAACAGGAACCACTTTTTATTGTGCCTGAGTGTTCAGGAGAGCATATATTACCACCTGTAATAGCATCTATGTAGCTGGAAAAGCTGGCAGCCTGGGGCTTGGATGGGTACATCCTCTGCTGGGTTAAAAACTGGCTGGAGTGGTTGTGAATGGTGCTACATTCACTTGGTGTCCAGTGACCAGTAGTGCCCCCCAGGGATCAGTTGTATTCAACATCTTTATTGATGACCTGTATGAGGGGATCAAGTTTACCCTTAGTAAATTTGTGGGTGACACCAAGTTGAGGGGGAGTGTTGATCTGTTGGAGGGAGGAAGATGCCGCAGAGAGATCTGGGGTCAATGGGCAGAGGCAAACAAAATGGGGTTTAACAGGGCCAAGGGCAGGGTCCTACATTTTGGCCATAATAATCCCAGCAGAGCTACAGACTGGAGGATGAGTGGCTGGAGAGCAGCTTGGCAGAGAGGGACCTGGCAGTGCTGCTCAACAACTGGTGGAATAGGAGCCAGCAGGGAGCCCAGCTGGCACAAAAGGCCAATGGCATCCTGGTTTGGATCAGCAATAGTGTGGCCAGCAGGACTAGGAATGTCATTCTCCCCCTGTACTGGGTGCTGATGACGTCTCCCTGCGAGTACTGGGGGCAGTTCTAGGTCCCACACTTCAAGAATGAGATTAAGGTACTGGAGCAGATTCAGAGGAGCAATGAGGCTGGATAAGGGACTGGAGGGAAAGTCTGATGAGGAGAGGCTGAGGTAGCAGGGGGTTGTTTAGTAGTTTGAAGAACAGAAGACCTTCTCCCTCTGTATAACTACCTGAAGGGAAGTTACAGACCAGTGGTGGTTGGGCTTTTCTCCCAGGAAACTGGCAATAGGACGAAATAGCAGGGCCTGAAGCTGTGCCAGGGGAGAAATAAGTTGGATGTTTGGAAGCCCTTCCTCATGGAAAGGGTGATCACACCCTGGAATAGACTGCTCAAGGCAGTGGTGGAGTCCCCATCCCTGGAGGTTTTTAAGGGCAGACTGGCTTTGGCACTTAGTGCCCTGGTCTGGCTGATTGTGGTGATGTCAGTTCATAGGCTGGACTTGATGAGCGAAGAGGCCTTTTCCAGCCTCAATAATTCTGTGACTCTGTGATTGACAGATATGGAAATTATCTCTGAGAGACTATTTCTCTATAATATCATACCATATTGATCTATCATATAAGGTAATCATCACTGATGGAAAAGACCTCCAGGATCATCAAGTCCAGCCCTCATCCCAACATCTCTTCCCTCAGAAACTTAAGACCTGGATTAAACCCTGACTGTGGTTCTGAGATGCTCAGTCACAATTTATACACACCACATCTACTTGATACCTATGAAGTTCATACTTGCAGGCAATATTCTGATCACTGTGAGTGCATTGTTATGTTTTAGGGTCTGACACATACGTAAAGGGATATAACATTTTCAATTAGGCACTTAGACTTTCTCTAGAGCTATTGCTAAAGCATTTGTTCAATGTGAGAGCCTGGATTTGGCTTGCCTTCTTTCCAAAGTGGTTTGAATCCCTATTGTCAGGCCATTGCTGTAATGGGCATGCAATATTTCATTAGACAGAGGTTCTATTTTCTTTTATTGTATCAAAGGCTGAAAATCTGGTGATAATGACACATGACAAAGAGTTCTTTGGAGCAGTGGGAAGTTCCATTATGTTTGTTTTATCAGGATGAAGCTTCAGCTGCAGAGCATTAGAAATATTTGTTGCTATTATCAGTTACTACTTTTTCCACAGCAGCTAAGGAACAGCCCCAAAAGCAACTCTCAAACTGGCAAGCAGAAATGCTGGCAACCTAGTTCTTAAAAAAAGCAGCAAAAATCAAACCCAACCCCATGTGTGTGCAAAGCAAATCTGAGAACCCTGCAACCTAGAAATTCAAGGCAGCAGTACTTTATTTATGTCTTATAGCTACTCTCTGAAGTGAGTCACATTTATACTCCTCATAGTTGAGGCAGGAAGAATAAAATGCATGAAGAAACGATTTCACTTCTAAATAAAGTAGGCAAGAAGTATGGAAAGACCTTGTCCTTACCCTCAGCCTCTGCTGTTGCAGAATAGAACCACATTTAAAACAGGATACAAGTTTCTTCAGAGCTGTGGGAGACAGCTGAAAGAGTCTGACAAATAAGGGATTACAGATGAAGGTACAGATCAGCAAAGAAGTCAAGGATTTCTAAAAAAGTTCTGAGAAATTTAGTTGCTTTCTGGTTTAAGAACTTTTTCCTCTATCCTTTGAGATTCATCTGTTCTTCCCTATGCCCCCCTGCCTTTCCTTTGATACTTTCATTTCTTTCTTCTCCTTTCTACCTTATAAACCTCAAGAGATTCCATTTCCCCCCACCCCCCAACCTGACCTAGTGAGTTACCTGACCTGATACATGCCCTGATCCTGAAGTGTGATGTGACTGATGAGGTGTATGTCTCCGACCCATCACCTTCTCTGGTAGCCTTCATTCACTTCCTAACACTTGGGGTTTCCCTGTGGTTCCCAATAACTAACAAGATCTGAAGACAGTAGCTTGTGCAGAGGAGATTGCCAGCTTCTCCGATACGTGGGGAAGGATTTCAGCAAGACAGAGGATTAAAGAGGATTACCGGAAGTGAAAGAGAGGCAGGAAAGTATCTACCCGAGCTTTAATGAGTCCAGACAAGGTTTGCATTCAGTTCAGTCCAACAAACACTGGAGTACCTTTGAAAAAAACTAAATTCATCCATATCAAACAAGAAGAACCATAAAAAATAGTGAGATGGTGAGGAATAGAGACTGAGTGAGCTGGACAGAAAATAATGGCACGTGAAAAAGTTAAACTTGCAAAGGTTTGGACCCATTTGTATGTTTAAGATAAGCATCCCGTTTGGGAAGCCCTTTTCGAATGAGACCTTTCAACCTCTGGAGTTTTGGCTGTTGCAAATGTTTACCTCCCCATGAAGCGTGCAGCAAGAGAGAGAGAAAAAGAGGGAGAAACAGACTGATTTATGAATCTGAATTCTTCGAAGGGCAAATTAATTGCACTGTGGCACTTCTCAATAAACTAATATTGACTTAAAGGACAGCAGGAAGAAGCGAAGACAATGAGTCCCTGTAGCACTTCCATGTCACAAAACCCCATTAACCAAATGTAAGCTAAAGCAATGCATTTGCTTGGGAAAATTAAATGCACTTCTTAAGGTGAGTGCGGTACCAAGGTCCTATCCTTTACAAATACCCACAGGAAAAAGGCTTTTGAGATTGTCCCTCCCCCCTTTCTTTTCTTTTTCCTTTCCTTTTTATAATTTTCCCTCTCCTTATCTTTTTAAACACTAGTTTTGGCTTCTTTTACCATCAGAGAGCTTCAGAAAATGCAATATAAGTTGCATATATTCCCTTTGCACACAAAGCTGTGTACCAGGCTGCTTGTATTAGAGTGTAACTGGGTGCAGTCCGCTAGGACTCATGTAAAGATGAGATGGATGTTCTACTTGGGGCCATCTCCTGGAAGAGCACTTTATGTACACCAGAAATATGACAAATGGATCAAAGCCTGACATCAATACTGAAATATTTAGGAAGAAATACAAACAGCATAGATTTGTTTGTCTTCAAAGCACACATTTAACTAAAGCAATGACTTCTCAGCACCATAAGGCTCTTAGCATCTTTACTGTATTTAAATGTCTGTCATTACATTTTAAAAGTTGACATTAACAGAGTCAGAGAATAATCCTGGTTGCAAAGGACCTCCTAGATCACCAAGTCCAACCATCCCCACACCAAAACCCTAACACCCACGAGATTGAAAAACTCAAACTAACCCTCTCCATGCTGCCACTCTAGCAGGGAGTGAAGCACCATGGCTACGCGGTTCTTCATCACCTGCAGGGATGGGGACTTCACCATCTCCCTGAGAAGGCCCTTCCAGTGCCTCCCCACTCCTTCTGAAAAGAATTTCTTCCTAAGATCCAATCTAAACCTCCCCTGCCTCAACTTCAGACCATTGCCCCTGCTTCTGTCATCAATCACCAAGGAGAAGAGGCCAGCACATACCCTTCACAATCTCCCTTCAGGTAGTTGTAGAGGGCAGTGAGGTTTCCCTCAGCCTCCTCTTCTCCAAAATAAACCTGCTCAGCTCCCTCAGCCTCTCCTCAGGGTTCTCTAAATCCATCACGAGCTTCATAGCTCTTCCCTGGACCCGTTTCCAGCATCTCCATGTCTTTCCTATAATGAGGGGCCTAGAACTGAACCCATAGTAAGTTTTCACATCTCCAAGTGAGTTGATTGGTTTCATTGTTTTGGGTTTTTTTCCAACCCCCTGTGGAAAGTGAAACCTGGTGTGATTACATGAGCTGACCCTGCATCGTCTGGGTTTGAGTGTATCTGCAGAAACTTCTGATTAGAGTTGTCAGGGACACTTCCTGGAGCCACTAAACATGAACATATCTGCCAATGCATTCATTTGATAACTTTCAGAGAGCTCACTAGAAATGCTCTGCAGAGCTTTCTCCCACAGTTCAACAGAAAAGGAATTGCAGTAATAGGATATTGCAAGAGGATTTTAATAGGGAGGCTAAATTCTTAAATAAATACTATTGGGAGTTCAGTTGTCCTAAAACTAAATATCTTTGATTTCCAGTCATTGGATCACAAGGTTAAAAATTTAAAAGACTTAAAAAACCCCAGTATGGTTACATGACTATAATGAGGAAGACATAAATATTGTTGTTTAGCTTGGAGGAGACTCAGGGAGGACCTTCTCTCTCTCTATAAACTACCTGAAGGGAAGTTGTAGACAGGTGGAGGTTGGGCTCTTTTCCCAGGTAAGTAGCAACTGGACAAGAATGTAGGGCCTGAAGCTGCACCAGGGGAGGGTTAGGTTGGGTGTTAGGAAGCCCTTCCACATGGAAAGGGCGATCAGACACTGGATCAGACCTCTCTGCCCAGGGAAGTGATGGAGACTCCATCCCTGGAGGTGTTTAAGTACAGAGTGGCTGTGACACTTGGTGTCCTGGTCTAAATCACCTGATTGAGGTGATGTTAGGTCATTGGCTGGGCTGGATGATCTCAGAGGTCTTTTCCAGCCTCAGTTATTCTATGATTCTCACTATAGTCTTTTTGGGAAGATACAAGTAGGATGTGGGCAGTGCAAGAATGGCTAGAAATAACTTTATGCATCCCAGTGTAGAGCTCTCTTCTGGAGAGCAGCATTGCCCCTGCTCCTGTAGCTCTGTAAACAAATGCTACAAGGAGCATACAGCAAACCATTCTCAGAAAAAGTAAAGAGGCAAAGGAGATGAACTTCAGTCTAGAAAATAGACTGTTACAAGAACAGGAAAAAGAAAGGTAAGGAAAGGGATGGGGTGTGGGGAAGGAGGGTCATGACATATCTGTAACATCAAACGTTCCTGAAATTCAGTCATAGGTGATTTCTATGCTGTGTGTTATCCTTGTTGCTATCTTGCCAGCTGTATGTCAGTTCAAACTCTTCTGCCTCAGCATTCCTGCCTCTTTATCTCATTATTATTTCAATCATCATTACCATTCGTGGCAGACACTGGCCAGCAAGAAGTTATTCTTCCAAGATGTTTAAGGAGTTGAGTCCTGAATGCTTTCACAGATGTTAATTTTTAAGGCCACTTAATAGTCCACTAACCCCACTTCAATGTTTTTATTAACCCAGTAGGCAATCTGCGATTGTTCCCATTAAAAGGCATCATTTTATGATGTCTGCACTGTGCCTGAGCAACTGAGCACAACCTCTGTACCTAAGTGCTTAATAAAAGAATAGCAATTACTATAAATTGATTAATAAAATAATGAATGAATGATTTTTTTTAGAATTGTGTGTGTGTGTGTTAGACTGGCTGACTGTTAATTTCAAGTTATCCCACAATATACAAACTACATGAAGAACACAGGAAACAAAACCAGATCAGGATTTGCCTAATCCATAAACTTTTTGAATTACGCTAGGAAACTGCCTGTTATTAATCTACTTCTGAATTTGAGAGAGAAAATGCATTTTGGCATGCCTAGCCATCACGCATAGGGGCACACTTTGTACAGTCCACACCACTTGGTGTATTAGAATCAGAGTGGTACTGGAAGCACCATGACAGAGGCTGCCGTGAGCGGATCAGTGCATATTTTCTGCTGAAATTATTCCCTTTAAAAATAGGAATAACACAGTGACTGGGTCAGAGTGGGACCCAAGCACTGAAGATATCCCAAAGTCACTGCCAACACTTTGCAAGTAACAGATGGGTTGAACTCTATTTCATTTTAAATACAAATGAGTTGTGTCCCTGCCTCCAAGAGAGGCTTTCAATAACAGTGTTAGGGTCACCGCTGGCACCAAGCCCCTCTCTACCTGCAGAGTTATAAGATGCATTATTCTTCACAGCTTTCTGAGATGTGTGCAATGGGCAGTTCAACATTCAGAGGCTGGTTTATTTACAGTTTCCTGAGGTAGCCAGTTCTCATGCTCTATACAAGGAAAGCCCATGGATCGCATCTAACACCAGCTTGCAGCACTGCTTATGCCTGTGGTTGTGTTTAACCCCGAGTAAAGTACTTCTTTCCTATCCTCAAGCTTTGCTCTCTGGGAGTCAAACAACAATTCAACTGGCTGTGAAACAAAAATGGGAGTCTCATTTGCCTCTCTTATCATTAAACACCCTCTCCTCCTCCTGGAATTCAGTAAAAAAATCTACTGAGTAGGTCCAGCAGAAGTAAAACATGAGAGTTAGCTAACTCATGCCCAAGCAAAACGTTTTATGGTGAATCAACCCTTTAGCTTATTAAAACAAGTGTGTTAGAAGACACTGAAATTACATACAATCCATGACTTTTTAAGCTACCACGAGCCTTTCTCCTCCATGTAATTACAAAGCAGCACGGTACTGTTGGTCCTAGACACAGGGGAGATCGCGTCTCAACATGTCAATACGTTGACTAATGTTGCTGTACAGACAAACTAACAAACTGCAGCATCATTTCACCTCCAGTTTTTCTGCTAACTTAGCACATCAGCAAAGCAATACCTGCAGACAAAGACATGCTCTCTTGTGATGAAATGTTCTTAGACATTGTCTGCTAAATCCCTATAATTAGCATGGCCCCTGGTGAATGTCACTGAGTATTTGATGAAACAGGGCATGAACTCTGCAGCAACACCCAGGGGGGTCAGTAATGCTATCCAGAATGACTCTTGGAATTTTTAACTACTAGATAGGTTCTCCTTATCTGTGAAACTCAGGGGAGAAAGGCATTTGTCCAGTCTAATGACCCCTGTTAGCAGATTTATGCCACCTCCTTCTATACAAACTATCTTCCCTCTCCTCCTTTTGGATATTTAATTTGTGAGTTACTATACTGGACAGTATTGTTTTAGAAGGCATCGGGCATGAAAACGGGAAACAAAGCAGCCAAGTCCTTTTCCCCCATCATTACTCCTCAAAACACTGCAAAGGCTATGAGATTTTCAGGTAACTGAGAGAAAAATAGAAGACCATATCAATGCAGCAGGTAATTTCAAGTTTCCTAAGAGAACTCAGATTTTCTAGGAAAAGATATCCTGCTTACAGAAGAACTTCCTTTCTCTTCTGTCAAGAACAGTTTTCTTGTCTGTAGCAATACACACATGGAATGGAAAAGTGCTTTCCTCTGCGCTAGGACTCACAGTTCACAGTGGTAATTACTCTAAAATGCGTAGAGTTATCCCTCTCTTTATAGTTTCTAGTCATCTGGTAGTTACTAAAACTTACCTGAGACTGAGAGACTGAGACAAAAAACCTGCTAAAAGCAGGCCCTGTAGATCAAATCAGGCTTGTACCAGAGGATAGAGCATGAAGCATCACCATGGGAAGGTTAGACTGGGTGTTAGGAAGCCCTTCCTCACAGAAAGGGTGGTCAGACACTGGAATGGACTGCTCAGGGCAGTGGTGGAGTCCCCATCTCTGGAGGTGTTTAAGGCTGTGGCACTTAGTGCCCTGGTCTGGCTGCTGTGGTGATGTCAGGTCATGGGCTGGGCGGGATGAGCTCAGAGGTCTTTTCCAGCCTCAATAATTCTGTGATTCTGTAACGCTCTACCAGGCACAGTGTTATCTGCTGAGACAGTCTGATTTTGAGAGGAACTCCACTGCAAACCTGAGGAAATCTCTTGATAAAATGGCCCTGTTGTCTGGCTCCTTTCTCTCAACGTTTTTTTTCTGCTCCATTTTGTACCCTTAAGGATTTCATGGTATCAATCTTCCTTTAGAAAACATCCTGCATCTCCCGAATTTCAAATGCTGATAATTCTTATATGAAGAATTACCTTGGGATGCTATAGAATTATTTAAGAATAAATTTCAGAGTAGCTTAAAAACATATAAAAATCTAGTATTATAATTTTTAAAAGTGATATAATAATTAAATACATACCCCAGGGGACTGGTTTTCTTTCAAATGGGCTTGTGGGTGGGTTGAATAAGAAATTCAATTTGGTCTCTTCCTAATTTTTATGTCCTAAATGGTGCACGGTATCAAGATGATGGAATGAGCTGTAGTTAGGGTTAGGGGGCAGGGGGGAAGCTGTCTATTTTATTAAGGACTAACTCCTTGATTAAATGTAGACTCAAAACAAATAATCTCTGTGAGCATGTTAACTAGCCTAATTAATCTTCATGTTAGATTAACTTGATAAAATGTTGACCTAATTTGGGATTAAAAGATTACAAGTAACATTTTCAGCTGAAAGCTGTAACATGCCTCATGTCAACACAGTAATGACAGAATTAACCCTGCCAGCCCTCTCAAACCTGTGCACTGGATTTCACTGCTTAAGGAGACTTCGCATGATGTGCAACTCCAGCAGGCAGCTATATATGAAAAAAAGCTACTACTGAGACACTGCTCTCTCACTCAGTCTCACAGGCCTGGAAATATCACCAGGAAAGGGAGGATACACAGACGTATCATCCACACACTTACAACTTCAGAACTTCTACAAACTGAAGATACACTGTGTGCTTACGTTTAGCTGTAGAAATTGGAAGGTTGGAAGGAAGTGCTTTATGAATTTGCTATCATTAAGAGGATAATGAAGATGAAGACGTTCTTGAGAAATCCAGGAGGTGCAAGGCTTCAGTGCAGGGACATACAAAACCAGAGAACCACTGCCAGCAGCAGCCCAACAGAGGTGGCATCAATGTGTGAACAGTGCAGATCTCTTTCCTGTAACATGTTTGGACATATGTTTTGAGCTTATGTTCCAAAGGGTTTTAGCTTTCTTCTGAGTTGAATCAGAAATAGTTGTGGCCTCATGAAAAGTATTTTGGTGATCACTGTTTTCCTTTGAAAAGAACCAAGGAAAGAAGAGAGAGGAAGACCTGAGACAGAAACTCTTCCATTTCTGTAACAAGTGATTCCTATAGCTCATGCTATTTTTGTCTCTCAGCAATTTCATATCTGCACTTAGCCTAGATAAAACTGTGCTATCGCTCTGTTACCACCTTGCAGAGCTCTGCAGTCTCAAAGCTGAGCTGGGCTCTTCTCAGCTTACAGCATCATTAAAGCTGTGGTTCTCACGTATGGGACTCAGAATCTGTGTCACTATTGCATAGACACTGCTTTTCCCTCTCTGCTCTGGCTCTCAGTACTGATTTTGAGAGTACACTCAATTCTGAGGTGGCTACTGAGTGTCTGTGGCTTTTGCTTAAGGTGTTCAGATTAAAAAGAAAAGTTTTTTCAAATGTAGTACAAGGTTGAGGTATTGCTTTCTAAAAACTCATCTCTCAGGTTAGGCCATAGAACCTAACAGACACAGCAGAAGAGGGGACACTTTCCCCTTTGCTGCTGCATGGAACAGCATGCAGCTCTTTTCTGCTCACATAAGCTCTTCTCTCGTGTGCTCCTGCCAACATCCTGGAAATGCATTAGCTCGTGTGGCAGTGGAGTAAATGTAATCGGCTGGCAAAAATCAATATTCCTAAAAATAATCCAGGACAAAACAGCAACCAGAAATCAGCCCTTGAAACATCAGAACAAAGCCTGCATTGCTGGACATACCAGTGCATTTGGTCAGCCCATGCACTATAGCAACATGATCTAGTGAGGGGTGTCCCTGCTCATGGCAGGGGCGTTGGAACTACATGATCTTGAAGGTCCCTTCCAACCTGAACCATTCTATGAATCTATATACACAAAGGGTTAAGAGCCTTCGTGTACAACCTGCAACAGAGCAGAGCAGAACCATAGTTCCAATTCTGAGATAAGTTCTTATGCTTGAGATTGGCCCAAAGGCCCCATCAGAAATCAGCAGGAGAGTGAATTAAATACAGCGTGAGCTGAGTGCTAGGACAGGTATTTCTTCTGAGGTGAGATTTGGAACAAGGTAACTGAAACCCTCACAGAATCAAGAATGATGTACTGCAGAATAAAGTAAAATACATAAGTAATCAAGCAAGGGAAAAAGTAGGTGTTTTGATTGCTCTTTGCATAGCAACTCATTGAAGCAACATTAACTACACTGAAGGGATATTCCTTCAGTAGCCTGGGAGGTTTTTTCAGTGCTCATACCTAACCAATGCTTTCATATAAATAAGTCATACAGAACTGTATTCCCCTAGAACAGGAGGATATGTGCAATAGTTTTATGGATCTATTTCCATTAAAGCTGTATGCCCCTTGATAATTTATGACTTCAGTTATTTCTATGTGCAATTGTCTAACATTTCCTGCATGGAAAAGGGAACAGGATATTAAAGTTTTCCTAAAGTTGCTGTCACTACTGTCATGAAGAGGAGCATTCTGAAGTTTTATATTGTGCTCTGTCACTTCCCATAAATTCATGACAAGGAAATCAATGACTAATCCAGGTTTGGTCAGACAACTTGGCCCAAAGTGGACTGGCTTAAAAGCTGAGGAACAGAATTAACAGCATTTCTCTTGTTTTTATTCCCATGGAATAATGATTTGCAGCCTCAGCAAACTGTGATGTGATTCCCAGCAGCTCTGAAAAATCATACAGGTCTTGAATAGACCTGTCTTCAGGAAGGTCAAACCTCAGCAACATGCAGCTCCTGCTGGCTATTCCTTAGGCAGTGTTCTTTCCTGGGAGGGTTTAAGAGACAGATTAATTTAAAAGGTACTGCAGAGCACTGTGCTGGCAGAACCGACAGCTTTCCTCTGTAGACTGATGCTGCAGTCTGGACTCTCATTCACCATTAGATACTGCTCTGTATTACTGTGAGAAGCTGTTAATTAAATTCCCCATCTAAGTTTTACTGCATCTGTGCCTGTAGATTCCCGCAGTTTTATTTACCCTTTAGCTCCAAGCATTTGCTGACTTTCCACTCTAGTGAAAAATAGAGGTCACTGGGATGAGGACTGGATTAGGTGATCTCGGAGATCCCTTCCAGACATGAGGATTCTATGATTCAGTAATAGATGAAACAACCACTTGACAACTACAGAGCATGGAGATGTTTATAAGCTGGTTTTGAAACATGTACAATGAACAACATCCTGGTTTAAATACTGAAGCGTGTGAGTATGGATATTGTGAGATCTAGGAATAAGAAATCAGTGAATTGTTTTTGTTCTTTTGTACCTGTGCAATGTTGATGATACAGATTATTTTCAATTCTGAACCTGTAATAGCTATCTTAGTAGAAAAGGATGCACATTCAAGAAAATAGATGTTCAATATCAAAATAAACCTGTAGCAAACAGGTTTCTTTTCTTTTTAAAGATATCCTTTGCTGCTCTAGAAGTTTCCTCTAGGTAAGTTTACTGTTCACTACATTGCTGCCCAATTTATTTGCCTCATCATTTCAAAATAATGTAAAAATATATCTGTAGATGATGTCTGGATCGAGTAGTCATAACTAGAACAAAGATTTGTAATGCCATCCAAATTTTCATCCGGACTGAATTTTAGAGGTGGAAGCGCAACACAATTCCTTGTGAAAAGCTTGAGTAGTTACAAACACTGACAACTGCATACAATGAAATCATTGAGATTTTATCCAGAAAAAATATATCACAGAGCATAATTTTCAGTCTCTACAACTCCTAGGAAATACTATTTCTGTTTCCAAGGGGAAAGAGGAGGCCAGACAGATTACATGGTTTTTACAAGACTTCTGTGAGACAAAGAGTAAAATTCACCAACGGCCGTGATTCCGTGATCCAGCCACCCTGAGTCAGACACACGATGAAGAACATGCTTAATATTAAAAGAATATTTAATGTTTATAAATTTTACATTCTACCCTGTACTGTTCTTTCCTATTAAGGAAGCAGTTCTAAGGATTTAAGAAAGTCATCCAACAGCACATATATGAGGTGCAGGATGAGTTTGGGTATAAACACTTTGTAGGAGATATTTTTACTACTTGCTTACCCACACTCTTAGCTAGCCAGCTAACACTTCTAAAATATTTTATGGAAGATAGATTACCTAGGAATATTGTATTAATAAGCTGATGTACGTATAAACAAAGTTGTGTAGCATCTCATATTAAAGCAGTAATATTGTGTTAAATCATCCACTTCGCCCTTTTAAATCGAGGAGATATGGGAGCAGCTGTACAGAAGATGATTCTTTCCCCTTCTCTCAGCCAAGAGGTAATCTCCAGAAATTGTCTACAATGGCCTTATTATTAAGCCAAAAATATTCCTCTGTTTTTCCTATATTAAGCACAGCCTGTGCCAGCCAACTGGAACTTAGCATTTAACACGCACACTACATCCCACACCCCCCCCAGCTTACCACACTGTAATCACAACAGTAATAGCTGCTCATGAAAATTATGCTTTATAACTCAACAGAGAACCTTGGTGTCCTGCATTCAGATGGGCTCCTTGCACAAGGAAAAAGACAACCTTAGGTTAAGCCAAAGCTGAGTTAATAACCAAAAGTAAATTGCTATAGCGATTCTTCATACTTTTCTACTTACTTTTCAAGAATTATTGAGTAAACAAAATAGCCAGCAAGGCTGCGTTCTGGTCTAACACATTTCAGAGGAGTAATAAGAAAACTGAATGTGTTGGCCTCAAAATGCTAGTACTTCAACTGTGATCTACCCACTCACCACATCTGCATATGAATGTAAAGAGATTACTGCCTAGACAATGTTCACTGTAACTCTTCCAAACCCGAAGGCATTGATCCTACATTTGGATAATTCATAAACAGAGAAAAAAAATGTAGAAAGCAATTATAAACATGTAAATTTATGGTGGTCTTTTTCAAATTACTTTGTTGAAGCATCACATTTCTAGTCTTAATACATTTATGAGTAGTCGTACTCTGCTAACACATAAGCAACGACAAACAGCTCTAACTGATTATTTTTTCTTCTATTAAGGATGTTCTAGAATATTAGTGATATTTTAGTAAAAATAAAGAAATGGTGGAAAACCTAAACAAATCTGCTAGAAAGCTGACTACGTTCAAATCCACAGTCCTTCTTACAGTCTTGCCCTGACATTATTTGGTCTTTAAGTCGAGTTTGTTTGCCAGCTTACATTTAGCATGTTCTATTTTTTATTACAAAAGAATAATTGTAGAAACCACTCTTCCCTCATCTGAAAATGAAATGTCAATGAAATTCATGAGCAGGAACTATTCATCTAAAGCCAATTCATTAGGTATCAAACTATGTAATATTTGCAAGGGCTAACACTACTTCAGTGTAAAATTCCTGGTAATAAAACAATAAATTGGTGGTGGTTTGGGGTTTTCTTAAATGTTTTTCCCATCTTGCAAGGCATTAAGTACTTAAGCAATAAAGTAATGAACTAACCAGATGAATTAAAACAAGGAATCAACTGTGTTATTAATATTGGTAGTGCAACTGCTTTAATGAAAAGAATAATGGAATATTGCTTCTGGTATTTGGAAGCAAATGGTGATCACACAAAGGAAACTATAGAAAAGTATGTCATTTATATTCGACTTCACCTTTCAGCACAAAAAGACAGTGAAGAACCACCATCCCTTCCCAACCCCCTTGTATTGCATTAAGCAATTCCAGGTGTTATGATTTTGGGATCTATTTCCCCTTGGTTTGCACTGTACTATCGCAATCTTGCCATCTGTCACAAGAAAGAACAGATAGAGAACAGTGGCAAAATCATGTTAAAAAGACTGTCTTGGGATAACAAAGAGAAAAGTTAATGGACATGGATTTACAAATTATTAATGATTTTTCTTGTCATTTCTTGAAAAATGAAAGCTATGCACCCTGTCTCTTTCCCCAAACAGATTGCATTTTATTCCTCTGCAGTTTGTCCGTCAGGCTTCACTCTGACAACATAATCCAAAACTAATCCAGAGCATTCAGTTTTCCTTGTTGGCTCTCATGCACACTGCTTAGACAAATCCTGCTACCTGTCAGCCCTCCTGTGTGTGCCAAACAGGCTGCCAGGTTAACCCCTGGGGAAGCCGAAAGACCTGCTGACTTAACCCCTGCTTCCCTTCAAATAATCCACTGTAAATACATAGGACGTTAACAGGCTAACTGTTCTAATCAGGGCTGGATCCCTTAAAATCTGTTTCATACACAACCCTTAAGAACTAGGGATCTAAGCATCACTGCTGAAAGAGGAAAGGATTTCTTGCAATAATACAGGCACTAAATAAGCAGATGGATAGAACACACTGAAAGGTTTTAATCCCCTAAAGGAAGTTGAGGAAAAAACACACAGCAATTCAGTTGCCCACCTCATTGCTTATAAATTTCCCCTAATTGTCAGGGCAAGATCACAAATAATTTAGGGCAATGGAAGAAAGTCTAATGTAGTTACAACTCAGGTTCTCACTGTCAAACTTTTACCCACTGCCTCTGTCCACTTCCATCAAATTCAACTTAATAACAATCCCCTTTTCAGTGCCCTAGGGTTTCTGTTCATTTACATTTTTACACTGATGTAATACAAGTTGCTAGTTAGAACAGACTGTCATAAACAACACACTGTACATATAACAACAGCTTAAATCTTTTCAAAAGACAAACAATTCTTTCCCAGCAGCACTGAGAACAATTCATTTTCACTGCTTTAAATCTGAAATAGAGAAAAATCTGAGTTACAAATCTTTGCAAAATACTCACTCGGTACTCAAAACCCCAAAATAAACCAACGCCTTCTCCTCATTGGAATTCAAGACACATCACTCTATCTGCTGCTGCAGCATCAACAATCCACAGCAGAAGATAACTTGCGTAAGCACGGCACAGCAAGGAACACTTAAAAGCCACACTAAGCTTAGCCACATGAGAAATGTAATAAAACATCGCACAGCTCATTTAATGTTGGGAAGGCATGATGTCCAGGTTAATATCTGAAGAGGGGGAAGGTAGAGTAAGCCATGGGGAGGGCTCCTGAACTCTGCCACAAACAAAACTGGGAAGGTCCACTGTGCTTTCTGATAAGAACATTTATTTTACCTCAATTAAATTTCAGGCATTCTCTTGAGAGGAAGAAGGGAAAATTGGTCTTCCCTCCCACACACTTACACCCAGTTGTGTTTACGCTTTACATACACATGCAGAGCACACACCTCGGTCTCAGGAGTCCTGGGAAACGTTTAAATGGGTTTATTCATTCTGAGAAGTGTTGTGCTTGTGGCAGCTAATAAATAGATCTTATAAATGCTCCAGATTCCAGAGATTCTTACTGCTTCTACAGGCAGAGCTCGTTTAAAAATCCCACTCTCTCTAGATGTGTTCTTCATTCTAACACTTTTCCTATTTATTTTCTGCATCGAAGAAGCATCAATCCTTAATGAGCTTTAAATTTCCCCTTGTTGCTATTTTTAGATCCCCAGAAACCCTTACCTAAGCAACGCAGGAACAAGTATTTAGCAGAAATACCAGCTACCTCTAAAAGAAGCTGATCTGAAAAATAACTAAAGCAAATTTGTTTTCCTTTTTCATTATCTAGGCTCTTTTTTTTTTCCCTCCCCTGGTTCTTCTCCAAACAACAGTTATTTTGTTGACAGAAAAGTTCATTAAGGTCTCAGGCAGCAGTTTGTCTTTGGGGAGTTGACAACTTTTGCTAGGGAGAAGACAGTACTTTAAAAGATAGAATTTAACTCATCGTCAGATTCTTCTTCTCAAAACCAGAGCTTCTTTTCATTTGATTCCCTATGAAAGCAGTTGTTTAATTTATTATTAGTTAAAACAGAATGGGTAAAGTGAAAATGTGAATGGGTTTTGGAAAATCTGCTGACACCCAACAGCAATTTTTACCTTTGTTTTAATAAAATCCTGACTCACTGCAAGTCCCTAAGGAAACTCCCACTGGCTTTAATGGGACCAAGAGTTTACTCAGCGTCTAGAAGGCACGAATCCTCCTGGGCAGTTAAACCTTACACAGTACACTTGTGTGTACGGAAACATAACTTGTGCTTAGCCTTTTGTCTACATAAATTACAGCTAAAATAGTGATATCAAAGAAATTCCACATGGAATAACAAATTTCAGAGATACAGGACATCCTCCAAGATATTTCTTCATCCTCAAAATACTAATGAATTCACATGCTGCAAATGTTTTTAGGCTCCGTTAAATGCTCACAGCACTGAATTTTAAAGAGAACATCAGACAACTAGTTAGATGATCAGAATATAGTGCCAAGGGATTCACACTAGAACAGACAGAGCTACTGCCCAAGGATTTTGTTCTTGATTGCCAAACACTATCCAGTCTTCAGGAATGCTAACACATCTCGTTTGTGCTTAGTGCTTTGAACCAAGTTCATTATGGCACTGAAAAGGTCCCTTAGAAAGCTACCAAGTTTATGCAGTGAGGAAGTTCATTAGGCACAATTTAAAGGTCTGCCTTTACCCTTCTAAATGGGCTTTAGGATGGTTGATGAATCAAACAGACACCATTTAGTGGTCAACATTACAACTGTTTAAAATGTAGTGACTTATCTGTAACTTATCAATATATTACAAACCAACGTTGACAATGCCCAGGACTTTGTTGATAATTTTTCCTGCATATAACGGCAGCTGGCAGATGTTTCCCTATTATTGATCATGCCACTTATCAGCTATTCACCACATATTTCTTTGTACTTGGTACAAAACCTAAACAGTGTGGACTTCCTTCATTAACCTTTAGGTATTGGGCAAAAGGGGGAGGAAGGCAGGGAGAGAGGCACTAAAAGTCATTTCACTGTTATTTGGAATTTCATTTTGGTCAAGGCATCTATAAGGGAAAAGGGTACAGACGTTATAGGTGTGAAATAGCACTTAGAACCTTGTCTGGTATCTGTAGAAGCAAAAGGAAGGCCTTCTGCTGGTTTAATTTGCACAGGTTTGAGTACTGAGCAAAAAGTATGTTTCAAAAGCTTAAACAACCCCCTATCTTACAGTTGTTTCCCTGCAGATAGATTGGAAATGGGGCTCCCCAGGGAATTGTCAGAAAAGCCTTAAGCTGTAGAAAAACAGACAGAATGCATCTTGCAGTCTGGAAGTCAGAAAAGAAATTCTGCAATAAACCCCAGCACAATTTCCAGAAAGCATGAACTAAGTAACGGGTTAGAATATTTAAAATCTTGACTTTAAAATTTACAGTTCCAGCCTGCAGGGTGTTTTTGACAAAATTTATGCAGAATCTGATTGAAATCTAGTTTTAAAAGTGTACTTGTCAGACAAGATACTTGCATGGATATCTGAATCTGGAAGGGCTATACTTATCAGTACATCTACAGCAGCAAGTGAACTGGTAAGAACAGCAAATTAATGTTGCAGAGTCAAGCAGAACATTAATAGTTTTGAATTCAAGCTCTTTAAGTGGAAGGCAGCTCATAATAATCTCATCTCCTACAATCCTTTTATCATTCCTCATCTCCTGCTTAACCATACCCACTTCCTAGTACCTTGGACTCTTCATCCCAGTATGAACCAGTGCTCAGACTTGTCTTTTTTCCCCTGGAATGTCTGTCATTTTTGAAGGAACAGAAAGCCAGTGATTTATATGAAACATTTCTGTCTGTGGAGAATCTGTAGTGTAGAAAAATGCCAATAAAAAGGAAAAGGAACACATCTGACTTTTATAATGTTTAATATGAAGCCTGAGAGGTCTCTGCCTGTCAGTGTTAACACAGGATGCATAGGAGTGGCTTCTCATGCCCCTTCATCCTCATTACATGGAGTAGACCATCTGCAACAGCAAATAATGCTCATGTCACAGGATCTCGAGGTAAACTGAGGCAGCCATGTAAGGGAAAGGGGCTTCCCAAAGGATTTGCATGTGATAGTGCTCCAGCATGGTTGCTGACTCCTGATGGGCAATCACTGTTTGGATATTACACAACTCAAATAAAGCAGCTCTGTGCCCAGGAGCAGGCCCCTTTCCTGCAGGAAGTGGCCACAGCAGCTGGATTTGGGAACTGGAATCAGAAATGCACAGACTGGGGTCAAAGGCGGGATGGACAGAGTTCTCCTCTGATGCTGGTCATAGAAAAACAGGGCTTGACATTTGTGGTCTCTCAGCTTTATACCCAATACCATGTATATGGGATGGAACAGCTTGTCGGTCAGTTTAGGGTCACCTGTTCTGTCCACTCCTCTCCACAGGTGCCACCTCTCACTGCACCCAGTGTGGCAGAGATTTAGCAGTGACTTGGTTTCCACAGGAGCAAGTATAAGTATGAGACTTTGTGGTACCCCAACTCTCTTATCACATGCAGAAGCAGCCACTGTCTGCACAAACATAAAAAAGCTATTAGGTAGAACAGACTGAGCTGCAAAGTAAAATCACTGAACAGAATCACAGAATTACTGAGGCTGGAAAAGACCTGTAAGTTCATCAAGCCCAGCC
>VZRI01013630.1:349642-426098 GCA_013397515.1 Upupa epops | reverse complement strand
GGCTAAACAACCCCAGCTCTCTCAGCCTCTCCTCATCCAACTTCCCCTCCAGCCCCTTCGCTAGCCTCTGCTTCTCTGGAACCGCTCCAGCACTTCAATCTCTTTTCTGAAGTGAGTGGTACAGAACCACCCCCAGTACTCGAGAAATTGCCCAATACAGGGGGAGAATTCCATCCCTAGTCCTGCTGGCCACATCTTCCATGACAGTGCTGAAAGACAGTAATATTTATGATGATTCCTGGAAGCTGCTCTGGAAGCCAAAGGAGACCAGTATGTGAGAAAGGTAATGTCGTCTTTAGAGTATCAAAGCTGACCCCAACAGCTGCTGGAGTTTTTCTCCGTGGTGATTTTCTATTCTGAAGCACCCTGTGCATCATCCTCCCTGGCAATATCAACACTGATGACATAACCCTTCTCTTGTCACAACTTGTTCCTTCCAAAAGTGGAAAGCAATTCCACCCTACAATGGCACATGAACAGTGTTTGGCAACCTGTCTTTCTGTTCAAAGCACTATCAATTCTCAAGCCCTTTACCCTCTTGCCTCAGTTTGCCATTCATGGGGGTTGCCTGGCAGCTGCAGGAACCCAAGTGTCAAATTGTGGAATGAAGTTTTCCAGGTCTGGAAAATGGGTGTTTATGTCTTTGGATTTGGCTAATGAAAGCGATCTGTAGTAGATATTAATATCAGTACCTAGTTAGTCAGGTCTCTAGGCACTAATTAGAAGGGTAGGATTCCATTGCATGCCATCAGTGGAGAACATTCTTGGCTCCTTCGCAAAGCTTCATTAAAGAAGTGAGAAATACTATCAGTACCTAACGCGGCTGTCTTTTCCTGTTTTATTCAGATGGACAGAACTGTATGTTCCAACAGAGTCACTCTCATCAAGGCTAAACCTGCCCTTTTCTGTCTGAAAAGACAAACAAAAGATTACTCTAAACTAATATTCCCACTGTACTTTCCCTTGAACTCTTCTAGGTGCTCCCTGATGCAGTTCAGTTTCCATTTTATGTTAATAGTCAGCTTAAGCATCTTGTGGACTAAAGGCTCTGGCATATTCCAATATTTACCTAAATTCTGAGAAAAAAACAGAAAGAAGGAAGGTTGCTGCTTTTACGTTGGTCTAGTGTATTGGGTTGTTGATTTTTTGCACTTTTGAGTGCAGTAAACTGTTCTGAACACAAATACTTTCGAAAGGTGATGTTTTGTGAGTAGCTTTATGCAAAGGAAAGAGGAGGAAAGAGAACCATCCATATGAATACATAAAATAACCAACTCACACTAGCAACAACTAATTTTGAACAGTTTTAAGGGTATAAGGATACACAGAGAGAATCTGGGATAGCAAATAGAGATGGTATAGAAACAGAAATGTAGCATCATGTGTTTGCTGTAGCACTGTAAGTTCAGCTGAGTCCTTAGAGTTAACAGCAGTGCAGAGAGAAATCAGTAGAGTTCCTTGTGATGGTGATCGCTGTGACACACACACACATGCACACACAGACTGCACATAAAAGCCAGGCCAGGAGGCCAAATTAAAAGTTTACCAACTACGAGCCTGGGCCATTTGTTTTATGGGTTGCTACACAATCCGTCTGGCACTGGTGCTCTGTGTAAATGTCAAGGTAAGCATCGCGTGCAGTCTCCACTTTCACAGTAGCGATGTTTCCGTGTGCTCTTGGCAAGCACTGTGCTGACGCGGTGTCACAGCAGCGAGGTTGAACTGCATGTGTTGTGTTTGTGAATATCAGAAGAGGAAACCTAATTTGTCTTTACATCAAGGGCCAAATGTTTTCAAGAATTTAATTCAAAAGCGCACGATGCTGGCCGTGCACAACTCCAAGTGGTAACCACTTCACTTCTTGCTGTACGCTCAGATCGGTGTTCCTGTGGATTACATTTTAATATTAGGCTGGAAGCTTAATTATAAAGGATTATTAGCAGATCATGAGAGTATTGCAGTGAGATGGAGTCATGCAGAGTAGAATATGAAGAGCTGTCTAATCTTTGACCTCTTTCTCCGTATCATTTTGGAGCCTTTGTGCACACAGAGCCACTCACTAAACTGTTGAAGGCTTTATTTTGTTAATCTGCCTTTCTCTCAGAGGACTGTTGCTTGATCTCTTGAAGCCATCTGATTGTTTTGGGACAGGGGCCGTGTGATTCCTTCATGATTTTACATCTTGCTGACCATACCTCTGCAGCGAGACAGATCATGACACGCTCTGTACATGGAAGCTCTGTGGCAGTAAAGGCACTTTAGAGGATAGGAGATAACACGTGTGAGGGACGTGTAGAGTCAAGATAAATTACGTGTGTATAGAAACTCTATCTGAAACTAGGGCATAATAAAATTACAGTAGAGTGCAGGACAGCTAAGGCAGAGGCAGCCAAGCTTTCTGTTGGGTTGACAGGAGCGATCAGAATGCAAGACATACTGTTTTTCTGCAAAGGGATGCAGCGCAGTCTTAAAATAGCACTCATGTTGGCTTTTGTCACATTAACTGTGGGAACTCTGGTGGAAATACATTTAGGCACTTGAAGACCATAAGTTCAGAGATAAACTTGGCTGATACCGTGAACAGCTTGCCTGAGAGGTAAATTGCATGCAGAAACTAAACATGACAGCCGAAGATAAAACACTTATTATGATTAATACCAGAAGATGTAACAGGCTTTACTTACTGCAGCCCCAGGAAACCTCACTTTTACCAGATAATGTTTACAACTCCAATTGCACTCACAGGGCAACCACATGCTTTCTTAGTAGATGGCCTCTTATCTGTGAAACTTCTCACCCATGTGAATTTTAACTTCTGCATTATTCATGTGACTGTTTCAGGAGATTTAAAAGTCCATATGATTTTATGCACCTATGTAAAACTTAAACCAGCCGGATAGCAAGACAGATTGTTAAGAATGCTGTGGATGTGGAATGTGACAGTCTTCTGGTGAAAGGCTTCTACTATGAAGATTACAAAATGAAGGTTAGCTTATGCAGAAGGCACCAAGGGAGGTGCACTCCAACATGCATTCTGTCTCCTCCAATATCTGCAAACAACCATACAGCGTTCCCCATCTCCCACACCTACGGATGCTAGAGTACAATTCCAGGTGAATGCAGTATAAAGCTTAGAAAATACCAGAATAAAGGCTTTCAAGAGTAATTCCAGCATCTGTTTTGCTTTCTGATAAGTCATCCTAACTTTTCCTTCTGGAATTTATGGTGCTTCAGAAGAGAAGGATAAGTCCTGTTGAAAGAAACTAGTGCCCCTTCCTTCAGCAAAGCTGAAAAACAAATTCTTGCACTTGAAATTTTGTTCCCCAGTTGATTATTATTCACTGTCTCTACCACAGGACTATATTTCTAAGATCGCTGTGACAAACCTTGTGAGAGGATTTTCTTGATTTTTTTTTTTAAATGTAGCAGATAAAGAGAGAATTTCAACATTTCTCCTTTTTATACAGGATGAGAGGTCAACACATAGAACACTGTAAAGCCTTTCAAACGCAACAGACTTCTCATTATTAGTGGAGGAAAGCAACTGCTATAATATTTGAGGAAAGTTAAAGTACTAAACCTATTCTACAACACTAATTCTGAGTAGCAGTTACAAGAAAAGGTTTAGTTTCCTGAAGACTGATTGAACCAGACTGGTATTCTGATCGTGATAAAATGAAAGAAATCAGTGAGAGGACTCTAGAGCTTTCTAATGGTGTTTTTACAGATTATTTACCTATCAAAACCATAGTGAACCTAAACATAAGCCAGGGAGAAGATCTCACCCTCTTCTCACACACATACACAGACAAAGAGAGGCTGTTCAGCTGAAGGAGGAAGTGCCAGGGAACAGATGCCCTCCCAGAGCCAGGAATCTGCCCTCACTCAGCTGGGAAGACAAGCTGACAGTGGTGACGAGCCATCAGCAAACTCAAGGAGAGCAGCTACAGACCTTTCCGTGCGGCAAATGGAAGCAGAAAGCAGGTTGATAAGAAGGATTCTGTCACTTTAGGACTGCTCTGGATCAACATAACCAGTACTTGAAAAACCACAAGCAGCTGGATGATTGGAAGCTACAGACGCCACACCTCCACCCCTTCCTCCCTCCAGCCTCTATGACCCCACACCATCTTCAGGGCATTCTGCAAGCGGCGCTTGCCTGTGACCCAGGTCAGACAGGGCTGATGTCCCCATGTCACTCCCAGGCCCTTGAGAGTGTCCAGACGGGTTGATTTTAGTGTAGGAGGGCTGCATGTAAACCAACATCTTTCCTACCACTCAAACACTCTGCATGAAACACTGGGGAATCTGATTAATTTTTGCTTCTCTGACTAGAAAAGGTGAAAGTTAAACCTTTTGAAAAAGTTCTACTCTGCTTAAAAATTAATCTTTTATTGTCATTTACTGAGGAAAAAAAAGAGTAAAATTTATTTGATTCAATGACAGAAGAGAATTATTTCTCCTTGTTTCCTTCTGTTTGGGATTGTCAAGGTAAATCTCTTTTTCAGAAAGCTAAAGCCTGATAAACAATCCTATAATTCTGAAAGCAAAATGCAGAAGCACAGTCATGGTCTTATCTCTTCACTAGTCTTTTCCAGATTTAACAGACCAAAAGTCCCCACATATTTACTCTGGTTTTAATTGCACAGACCCCACAAGTTTCTGTCTCATGTTTTGTTTTCTGGCCAGTGAAGTCCTCCACAAACCAAAGTAACAGACCTAGTCCTTTAGCACATGTGAAAACCTCACAAGGCAAACTCAACCCTGTGCTTAGAGCCAGCATTACAGGATCTCCAGAGAATACAGCATATGGAAAGTTGCTATTGATTGATCAGCTTAGAGAACTGCTTACATTTCAAACCCCAACTATTCCACTTGGGTAAAATAATATTGAACTCATATCAAAGCCGAGACAACTGTATCACTGCTTCCTGCGTATAAAAGCCTCAAATCTTCATGTGAAAAAATAGCAACAGGTAGCAAAATCCAAAGCAATGAGACGAGTTTATACCTTTTTATCCCCTCAATGCTTTTCCTAGTCTTAACGTCTTTTAACCAGTTCTAATGATTTGTAAATATAGCTATAAAATAAATGGGCTAACTACTAATTAGAAGGAGCATTTATTATTTTTTATATAAAAAGTTTGTATTTCTCCCCCTATTTATGGGGGTTTTTTGGTTTTTTTTTTATGGACTATGCCAGTTTGGCAAAACAGCCCTGTACTTTGTACTTCTTTGCACGAGTTTCAAAAACATTGGCACTGGGGAGGTTTTCTTAGTGGCTGGTCCAAATGGTCCCTGAGATCCACTGGCTAGTAACTACGAGGCACTAAGCTGGTATGTGAGAGCACAGCAACGAACTCCAGCTCTCCACATCTGATGACAGAATCATAGAATGCACTGAATTGGAAAAGGACCTCCGAAGATCATCTGATCCAACTCCCCTGCAGTAAGCAGAGACTTTCTCAGCTAGATCAGGTTGCCCAGAGCCTGGTAGAGCATCTCCTTGAATATCTGCAGTGACCTGAGCCTCATTCCCTACTTTCTCCTGAATTTTGCTACTTGCAAGGAGCAGCACACCTGGTAATTCAATCAGAGCCTGTCAGATTCTTCACAAAGCAAAATGCTGTCAGGTTTATACAAACCATTTCTCTCCAAATAGAAACAAAATAGTATATAATTTCCTGGCAATAGCTAAACTCCAAGACATTTTTTTTTTAATTAAATTAGGCATTAAATCAATACAGCAGATTTATTTTCCTGTTTGTGTTTTTTATTAATTAAATCTGCACCATCTGCCTCTGTTTGTCTGTTTCACGGTTCTTTCAACTAGTGCTGTATGTTTATGTTTTGATTGCGTATTAGCTTTCAGGGTGGGGTTTGTAAACTGCAGAGGGGTAGCTGGAAAAACAATTGCCAGGAAAGGCTACCCGAGTGCTACAAAATAGCGGCACAGAAAAACAAGGGGCAAAAACCAGAGGATAGGTAATTAAAATAATGCTTCATTAAAAAGAAGATATTTAAACACAGCTGCATAACACTCAGAGCCCTTCTCTCCTGCATGAGCGGGGCTGGGAGATTTATTTAGATAGACTCAGGTTAATAATTCAGATTATAAACACAAGACATCTCAGGTCTCTGAACCTAACACCCACTTCTTTTTAATAAAAAAGAAAGACTTTTCCCCAAATTGATATGGACTGTTTAGCAGTAATGGCTGGGAGAGGATCTACTGGAGAGCAGTCCTGTGGAAAGGGATTTGGGGGTGCTAGTGAATGAAAAAGCGGCCATGAGCCATCAGCGTGCAATCGCAGCCCATAAGGCCAATCACATCCTGGGCTGCATCAAAAGAACTGTGGCCAGCAGACCCAGAGAGGGGATTCTGCTTCTCTACTCTGCCCTGGTGAGATCTCACCTGGAGTACTGTGGGCTGTTCTGGAGCCCCCACCACAAGAAAGATGCAGACACATTGGAGCTCGTCCAGTCGAGGGCATGTAAGACACATGCTAAGAGTTTAAACCAATCTGATGCAGCACAGATAATAACATAGACATTTAGAGATGCAATTCTCCCCCTGTACGGAGCACTGGTGAGGCCAGGAAAGTTGTAGTCAGGTGGGAGTCAGGCTCTTCTCCCAGGCAACTCACAACAGGATGAGAGGGCAGGGTCTGAAGCTGCACCAGGGAAGGGTTAGGATGGATGTTAGGAATCCCTTCTCCATGGAAAGGGTGGATGAGATGCTGGAATGTACTGCCCAGAGAGCTTGTGGAGTCCCCATCCCTGGAGGTGTTTAAGGACAGACTGGCTGTGGCACTGAGTGCCCTGATCTGGCCAATGTGGTGATGTTAGGTCATGGGCTGGGCTGGATGATCTTAGAGGTCTTTTCCAGCCTCAATAATTTTGTGACTCTGTGAATACAGGGTACCCCTGTTCCTCTGGAGGATACAAGTGATTTCTAGGGGTATAAATGATAGATTTAACAGTAAAAGGTAAAAAGCTGAGATTGTAGGATAATACTTTCTCAATCAATACCAACAAACTGAAGGTATATATGCCCCAAAATGTCTTTAAGTGAAATTAATGTTCCATTCAGTTTAGTTTGGAGGGGACTAAGGCACTTTAGGATTTCTTTTTAAGATCTGGGATGATCATTATTTATCTTTCAGTCAAAATGCAGAAGCTTCCTTAAAAAAATCACCACCTAAATCTCTTATCAAAACAACTAGAAAGCAGAAGGTCTAACAGGAAACCTGTGTGCAGAGTCCACGTTTGCACTGAGCAGCTCCAAGGTGCCATGTACGTGTTTGAAGGTGATAGGGACTGTAAGCACATGGAATAGGAAAATTATCACTGTAACATTAACCTACCAGTCCTGTCTGACCCTTTCTCCAACAGTTCTCTCCAGGCTGTTTACAAGTATGAGCCCAAGTTTCTTAGTTGCAGGTGTCTGACACGCAGGAGGAACTCCTAGAGAAAAACTACCTACTGTTGTGTAATAATAATTTTGGAGGAAAATTCCACAGAGCAAAGGCCATCTAGTGGGTGATGATCATTCTGAGCAGTTCTCACATCACTGCATGTTACCAGTAGAAAAATGACCCAGGTACGTAATGAATCCAAGTCTCCACACTGATCTGAAGAGGTAAGCTTAAGGATTGCACTCTGGCTCCTTATCAAGTTTAAATCTCTACCAGACAAGATTCCAGTGGAAATCCAAATCCACAGGTAATGAAAGATCAGCATTTCTTATAAATTACCCTCAGACAGCTCGAGACAAGTCTAATTTCACCAAGCAAGTGCAAGCCATCCTTACAGGGTGCAGTTTCCATGTGTCCTGAGCTGTGATGTACATAGCACAGCCACTGTCACACTCCCAGCTGAAGCGTCCCACAGGTGCAGCTACGGCCCTGCTCTTCAGCCAGTCAGCCAACCACATTCCTTCCTCCCCCAGTGCAAGGATCTTGTGCTTCTCCTGGCACTCAGAAGACGTGAATGCATGCTTTGCATTAGTTTAAGTCAGCAGTTCATTCTGAACTGTCTTGAAGTAGAAAGAAAAGCCAAACCTTCATATATCCAAACTTTCCACTTCATCGCTGACCCAACAGCATCTCCAGCTCATTTCACATTCTCCTGAGTAAACACGGGGTCCGTTTATGTCTTTTTTCTAAACTGTGGAACCATTCTAATTTAGGGGCTAATTTCTGAGGGTCAAGGCCTTCTAGGCTTTGCAAGTTAGTCCTTTGTTTTCATCATAAGCACTGTAAGCCCTTTTTCTTAATCTATATGAAAAACGTGATGCTCTATTAAGATTTCTGATTTTATCAATTAAGAATCAGTTCCTCTTTCAGTTGTAGATAAGAAGTCCCACTGATTTAATTGAAGATCGGTGGAAGACTGTAAGATTTTAGATTGCACAAGACACCATTCTTCTGGTGAAAGTTGTGGTTATTCGTTGATATTAGATAGCTACCATAATCTGCTTTTTTATCCTGGGATAAAAATGAAGGGTTTGTTAGGAAACGACAACTAAACCACAAGAACTATCCTGACCTGAGGCCAGCAAAACCTGAACCTAGCTCTGGAACAGATATTACTGGTTGACAACTGATTGAACAGGAGTCAGCAGGGTGTCCAGGTGGCACAAAAGCCAATGGCATCCTGGCTTGGATCAACAATCGTGTAGCCAGCAGGACTAGGGATGTTATTCTCCCCCTGTACTGGGTAGTGGGGAGAGCTCACCTTGAGTACTGGGGGCAGTTCTGGACCACTCACTTCAAGAAAGAGATTGAGGGGCAATGAGGCTGGGGAAGGGACTAGAGGCAAAGTCTGATGAAGAGAGGCTGATGGAACTGGTGGTGTTTAGCCTGAAGAAGAGGAGACTCAGAGGGGACCTTCTCCCTCCCTATAACTACCCGAGGGGAGGTTGTAGACAGGTAGGGGTCAGGTCAACTAGTGATAGGACGAGAAGGTAGGATCTGAAGCTGTGACAGGGGAGGCTTAGGTTGGATATTAGGAAGCCCTTCCTCATGGAAAGGGCAATCAGTCACTGGAATGGGCTGCCCAGCGAGCTTGTGGAGTCCCTGGAGGTGTTTAAGGACAGACTGGCTGTGGCCTTTAGTACCCTGGTCTAGCTGATGTGGTGATGCCATGTCAAAGGCTTGGCTTTATGATCTTAAATGTCTTTTCCAGCCTCAGTAACACTGTGATTCTGTTACTTGCGGAGGTATTAATAAGAAAAAGAAAACACAACAGTTGGAAACACTAAATAGTTTTTCTCCCTATGCATAGTATGAATATCTTTACTCAACACTTCAGCTTCAGCTTAAATGTATAAACCAGAAAAATGAACATGAAAATGATAATCACCATATTATTTGGAATTACAGACCTCCAGATCCCAGGTGGTGATAGAGGATCTCGAAAGCCCATAAACAGCATGTGGTTGCACTTCCCTTCCTAGAACTGACAGCTACCAACAGAGTTTTGAGGGAAAGCATTTGTTCAGAGTAGAAAATGGACAGATTCAAACCTTCCTTGACTTTAGTGACAGATAAGAAAGCCTAAAGAATGTATTGACCCCACCAGGCAAGTGTAAATGCACCCCTAAACGAGCAGGCAAACAAGCGGTATGCCCAGCATTGAGCACAGTAGGTAGAGACTGGGTTCACTGCAAATCAGCCTTCAGGACAAGTGCAGGGCCCAGCACTTCTAGGATGCTGGAGACAATTCTGCCAGGAAATCTAAGAAGTGGAATCCTGAACTCCCATGCCATTGCACAGGGGACGCACAGTAGCTGCAGCACGTCTGACACACCACCCGTGCACTGGGAAGTGGCTCTGGAGGACTGCAGGGCCTTGTTGCAAGGCACCCTGGCCCCTATTCCCAGGAGGAGAAGGTATTTCTGAATTATTTCTAGGATTATTCAAGCATGTTCTTTCCATGCCAGATGCGAGCTCTGCAGTTGCAGCTGAACTCTGCAAGTTTACTGGAGTGCATTAGTAGAGTGGGAAGCTCTGTGACCACAGGAGGAATGCGGGCCTTGCCCATTTCTGCTCAATTTCAAACAGCACTTCTGTGAGTGTTTAGGAGACAAAGACATTTAGCTGTACATTTCTCTCTCTCCTCCCTTCACCCTCCCCCTCATCTTTATTATAGTAAAGTTTTCCATGCATTTGCCACAGTATTTCCTCTAAGAAAACTTTCCCTGCTGCTTCAGAACCACTCACGACCTGGCACTTGGAGAAAACTTTTGGCTGTTTTACGACATGCATCACATCTAAAAATAAATCTGTGAGATAAAAAGGTCATCCTTCCTCTTGTCCTGCTTTGAGTGACACCTCTGCAGAGCCTTTTGTTCTTATTTGAGAAAGAGCTGCTGTGAAATACTACTGTGTTCAGTCTGCTGTGCAAATGTAGGCTATCAACCAATCGAGAACTGCCAGCTAATTTAATCTTACAGTATTTTTACTTAGCTTTCTAGCAACAGCATTCCTTATAATGCACTAAAGAAGTGAAGTAATAAGTTATATTGCTTTTAATGAGGTGATGCACAACCTCTCTCTCTCATTCCTAGGTGTAACACACCTTCACAATGAATTTCTTCAAGCAGTGAATTTGTTTCTGGGCATAGGGGTTTTTTTATTTGACATATTTACATGTCTATTCCAATACCGTGCATGTGAGTGATACCTGTATCTCTTACAGACTTCTCATTTTTGCTGATTTTACTCTGAGAGTCTGGCTAGTTTGACAAAGTATCCAGATAAGGAAAACTGCTCATGCCTTAGGAGTGGAGTATCTCACAGAAACAACTTCTGCCAGTGTTAGACTGTGTATTTGTGCAGTAAATTGGAAAATACTTTGCACTCTTTAAATGAAAATCCACTATTTTAAAAAAAATCCAGTCAATAAACCATATGAACAAATCATCAGGTTTCAGTTCAGGCTGAAAAAGTCATTCTGATTTTTGCTAGAGGCAGCGAGAGGTAGAAGAAGAAGCCTGGGTTTATTTCTACACAAACTAATCAAGCCAGCATGTAAATGAAAGTCACGAGTTTTGTGGATGTTAAAAAAGCAGTATAGCATGGAGTGCTCTCGAAATTATTTAGGAAGGTTACGCCTTTTAATTCCTTTCAGAACCATGCATTTCTAAATAAAAGCTACATGGGCTCTTGAATGAGTTATGGCCTTTGTCAAACATTGCACTGCCAGGTCACCACCCGCCATGAATCAAATAGGTTTGGTGAAATCTGTAAACTACTATTTCACTCTCATCAGAAAAACAGACTGGTGTGGGGTGGAGGTTTAGAATTCGAACATTACTTCTGGGCAACAAGGCAAAACCAGTCTAAATGACCTGTGCTTTGAAGGTGGAAACTGTTAATGACAGCAGTAATGACAAGGAGTATTATAAAAGGACTAAAACCCATTTGAATGAAATCCTACCAGGAGTCTGATTTCCCGTTGGTTTTGCCATTTCCCAGTCCCAGAAATCCCCACAAAGTCAGTATGAAATGTTATCAAATTAGAGTTTTTCACACCAATTCTGCACAAGCAGTTCCAATTTAGGTTCAAATTTGGTTTGGTCTTTCTCATATTTGAGTGATATACACATTGTTATATAAGTATGCAGTGTGTAGATAGAAGAATGCTAGATATAAATATAAAAGATTTAAATCTATGCATGTTTTAAATATGTATTTATGGATGTACACACACATTCCCCTCCCTATTGCTGAAAACTGGAGCTTTAACAAATCTTTTTTATACAAACAAAAAGCAACGTGAGGAACTGTTTAGTCTGTTTCTACTGGATAATTTCCAGGTGTTTGCTTCCAGTTTGAAGCCCCACGTGCATCTTATACCAGGGACAGTAGAGCACACATTGGTAGGTAATGCTCTAATCTTACAGTCAACTCCAGTAAGCTGGCACACTGACAGGCTTCCGAAGGAAACTGGTTTACTATGATATGCACAGGCTGCACGACAACAGTTACAGCAGCACAATTTTGGTGAAAAGGAAAGGGTATATGAAACTTTGCCAGATGCTCCCACTATTTCACAGGCAAAACCAGGTTTCTCATGCACAAAGCCTATTCTCTAAGACTTTGCCTCCATGGGGAATTCATTCTAACAGGGATTCAGAGTGACTTTCCCATGTTGTCAATAATACATCCATGTTTCTGTGTGAACAGCTCTCTGCAGCGCTTTTTACTCTGTTTTGAAAGTGGGATAAGCCCTCCTACCTGGAACTAATCTTATTATTATGTGTGCCTGTGGAGAAGCAAACATACCCTAGCTGATAGACCGCACATTCACAGTTTACTGAACTATGTAGGAACTTCCCTGGGTAGAGGAACTGCAACACTATGAAAAACAACATTGAAGAAAAACAAGCTGAAGATTTTCTATTTTAATTCAATTCCTAACCTCTAGGCTTCAACCCCTTGAAGTTTTATATATTTTACTCACACAATCTCTATGCTCTTTGTTTGCAAGCAACATGTCTTCTTTTTATTAACTGAATAAATCACAGGATTCCAATCCAGAAGTGTATTTGCCATCGTTGCTTTGTTCTGCAAAGGCTTTTACAAGTAACAGTCCATATTAATGAAATCTATGGACTTGCATGAATCCATCCAGATGCATAATGTGTTCTCATGAATTAGTCCTTTATATTATAATCTCATTTATTATAGAATCGTAGAATGGCTCAGGTTGGAAGGGACCTCCAGAGGTCATCTAGTCCAACTCCCCTGCAGTAAGCATCCTCAACTAGATCAGGTTGCCCAGAGCTTTGTCCAGCCTCACCTTGAGTATCTTCAGGGACGGGGCCTCAATACCTCACTGGGAAACCTGTTCCAGTGTTCAACCCCCCTCTCCTGCTAAACATCTTCTTCCTAACATCCCTTTTCAATCTGTCTCTAATTTGAAGCCATTGCCCCTCATCCTATCACTCCAGACCTTCATATACAGTCCCTCTCCACACTTTTTGAAGGCTCTTTCAGATACTTGAAGGTCACTATGAGGTCCCCCAGAGCCTTCTTTTCTGTTATACTATGCTAATCTCTCACACTAAAGTTCCTCAGTCAATGAACAGAAAATACCAGTGAAAAACAGGGTGGGTTCATTCTGACCTATATTAAAAGACCATGTTACCACTGCCTTCACACTATACAGAATTGGACACCGAATCACAGAGAGGCTGAGGCTGGAAGGCACTTCTGGAGGTCTGCAGTTCAATCCACCAGCTAAAAAAGCAGGCTCAGCCAGAGCAGGTGCCTCAGGGCCTCCTTCCTCCAAATTAAGTGTTGCTCTTTATTTTATGTTTTGTCTTCTTTTCCTCCCTCTCAGTATTTTGAGCATTGTCTTATTATGACATTTGAAATTACATGCTGGTGGAGAACTGAAATGCCAGTAAACCACAGCAGTCAGTTAAAAGTGCCCTGGAAACCAAGATTATCACTTTTTCACATTTGAAATGTCAAGCATGAAGTAAATGAAAAGATATTATGAGATTTGCAATATAACCATGAAAAACAGCCTTACAATGCAGTTCAAACAGATGGAAATTTGCATCTATTCTGTGGTCTAAATCACATGGCGAAAGCCAGTGTTTCAGGCCCTGTGTTTCCTATTACATCTCCATCTCACTGGGCCCAGGAGAAAAAGTGTTACCTTTCACCACATAATTTCACATCAAATTCCAGAGGAAAAGCTGCAGTTACAAACTGGGTGGTGAGGATTCAAGAAAAAGATGCACTGGACATCAAGGGTTTAGGGATAATGTTTCTTGTAGTGCAAAGCTCTACCAACCTCTCCCACTTTCAATATCATGTTTAATTTCCTTATGTTTCACAACTGAATAATCTTTGTTGGACCAGCAGGTTTTGTTTGAGCAAATATAAGGACTTGTTCAGAAAGACCCCTCAGAGAGATCATAGTATCACAGTACTGATGAGGCTGGAAAAGACCTTAAAGATTATCCAGTCCGACCTAAAATCAGCCAAGTAAACCTAAACATCTGACATCTAGATCATGCCACTCAGCACTTCATCCAGCCTAACCTTAAACACCTCCAGAGACGGTGACCCAAGCACCTCCATGGGCAGCCCCTTCCAAAATCTGATCACTCTTCAGTAAAAAACCTTTTCCTAATGTCAAGTCTAAACCTCCCCCGATGGACCTTAAGACTGTGCCCCCTTGTCCTGTCTCCAGTGTCCAGGGAGAAAAGACCGACCCCCGCCTGACCATAACCACCCTCAGATTTCTCCTGATGCTCAGAGAACTTCATACGCACACAAAAAAAGACACAGTTAGGTTCAAGATGTACCTGGATTTAGAAGGCAGCTTTTGCCCATAGTCCAACATAACAGTCCAAATGAGGACAGTAGAACTACACCATGAGTAGTATAATCAGATTAGAAAGTAGGTAAAACTTCTTCCCAGAGAGGTGAGGCCTTGAACAGGTTGCCCAAGATGGGGATGGAGGCGCCATCCCTGAAGAGGTTCAAAAAACAGGTAGACATGGGGTTTTAGGAGATGGTTTAGTGGTTTGGGGTTGTAGGGTGGGCAGTTGGTGATCTTCAAAATCTTTTCCAACCTTAATGATTGCTCTAGTACATAAAGTTCTGGCAGACCTTTAAGTAGTTTGCTGGTGGTGAAAAGATCCAGCATCACTGAATATATTTTAACAATATATTGCATTTGTTTTATATAAAAATAATGTTTAGGAGATCTTTAAGAAGCCTAAACATGTTATTTTCATCAGTGCAAGAACCCTTCCTTTAGCTCCAAGTTGGACACACACACAGGTAAGAGACAAGCAAAGATTCAGCCCGTGAAACTACTGTGAGAAAAACCCTGCTGATACTGAAGAAGCAACTTGGATAAGATAGATCAGTGCATGCAAGCAGATACCAGATGGGAGGATGCTACCCCACAGTCAGCTGAGGCTGGGCTAAGAGGAGCTCATAACACACTTCTGTTTGTCATGAACTGGAGCTGAGTTCATGATGTCATATCCAGCATAAGGCCACAGTGAAGTCGGGCAGTTGGTGACCCCCAGAGGGAACTTTTTTTTTTCCCCCCCTGGGAACTTTTGTAGATGCAAAGTTGGTTGCACGAAGAGCTTTCTAAAGAATGGACTATCTTTCCACCTTCACCAGCTCTGCAAGGCTTTGGTAACTGCAGCAACTTGTGCAGAGGGGCAGATGGACACAGGGTAACCTTATGAACAGGAACATAAAGTCACCATAAATGAGTGCAATGAATTCAGCTTCACATGAAGGCATGTGGGGGCAGAAAGCCTGCGTATGAGTATAAACACTATGAAAACTGAGTCACTTCCTTTGTTTTTCTTCTTTCCCTGATTAATATAATCAGATAGCTATATTAATACCTATAGCTCCACATTTAAAGAAAGTAACAACATTTGTCAAGAAAGCTAAATGAAACTCTTTGGCATTTCTTATTTATTGATAAGGAATAAGCTTGATAGTTGCTGATATAAAGCAGCAGTGCAGGACTGACATAAACCAGCACAGTCTGCGATGTTAATGTTATAAATCATACACGGGAGTCTCGTGTTATGCAACATCCCACAAACTAGAGCACTAGCCATTTTTTAAATGAAGTTAATGGGTGAGTAGGTTACTTATTGTGTTACAGCACTCGGGCTTCAGCTAGTACAAGACTTAAAAATACACAGATGGACGCTGTAGTCTCTAAATCAATTTGTAATTTCTGAACTGGAATTAGAGACCAAAGTCTAAAAAGCCATGTAGTCCTGAAGGAGATTTTGAAAAGAAAAACAGAAGAGGTATCATTACATAATTGGGGGGGGGGAGAGAAGAAATGCCGTACAATGTCGTAATAGGATTCCAAGACTACAGCAGTGTGGTGAAGATTGACTATTTTAGGGCTACAAAGGTTAACCATATTTTAAAAGGAATTAAGTATAGGAAACCTAGCCCTAAATGACTACAGCGTATTTAATAAGCTCAACTGATTCAAAGTTGTTTTAGTTTACCATTTTAACTGATAGGAGAAGTTCAGGGTTGAATTGAATCTCCTGAAAAATCTGAAGGACAACAAAACCCACTCCAAACAAAACACTTTTCCTTCTTGTGCAGAGTTTCATCTATTCCTGTGCATCTTGGTCTAGGTGATCCTGCTGTGGCAGGGAGATTGGACTAGATGATCTTTTGAGGACCCTTCCAATCCCTAATGATTCCATGATTCTATGATTCTATTCAGCAATTCCCTCAATTTAAAAAGTAAGAGGTCACTTTAAGACCTCAAGCTGGTCCGGGTGAGGAATGAGAAAAAAGAGATTACTGTCATTTTCCAGTACAGGAATGGGGAGAAAGGTGAGGTAGAATGGCTAACAGAAGACACAAGCCAAAGTAAATCAGCTCTGATCCCTTTGCTCCTTAGTATCTGTACTGAGAGACAATGAGAAGAAGGAAGAATGTGGCTACTGGGAGATTTGGCAAAAGATGCTCCAATCTGGTGGCATGAGTGAAAATTAAAATACAACAACTTCATATCAGTTTACATAAAAATTTAACATTTATAATAAATCTAAAACTGGCACAGAGGGGATGCTCAGTCTCTTCACAAACTGATTATACTGTGTGCATAGAAGCCAGGATGCCTATGCCTGTGTCAGTGTGTGCAGGATTTGAATGTGCATTGCTAGTGAATCGAAATGCCCTGTGTGTGATATGTCAGAGAGAATGTCTTTCAGAACAAATCAAATGGAGATCTGGCAGAGGATGAAGGAGGCCTGTAAAGGAGCTGCATGCTATGAGGTTGTCATCTGAGGCTGTCTTTTCTAAGCAGAAGCAGCATCCTTCCTGTAGACACCCCTTGCAGCAGAGGCTCAGAGTAACAGCGTAGTTTATGTTATTGTATTAAGGATACACTATAACAATGAAATACAAAGGGAATTTGCCCCTGAAAGCAGAAATCTTGCCAAGATACCAGAAGCCTTTTGCACTGCTTTTCTTACTTAGGCTGGTGCTTCTTTTCAGACTGAAGTTCTTATGTGACCTCATGAAATCCTATCCCTTCACACAATGATGACGGAGCTATTCTTACCCTTATGACATATCTAGGGCTTGCTTTAGCACATACCGCTTTTCAAATCATGCAGATCCATTCCTGTAGGGCTATTGTGTTGTAAAGCTGTTGCTACATTCTAAATGTCTTGCAAATATTTGTTTTCCTTATATTATCAGGTTGAATTCTTTACCAACAAACACACTGAGCTGTCTGGAAGAGAGTTTGCACATGTGCTCCACTAATGAAGAGCAATCCTACAACCATTGGCTGCAGAGCCTGGAATGCTCATGTACTTCTTGGAGCTTCCTTAAAATTATAGTGAAGCTCTTTACTTCCATTCTCAGACTCCCAAGTTGCTGTTATTTCATTACCTTAAACAATCTATCATTCCAGGGTATAACTAGAAATTCCCAGCATATCCCTTCTCAAAATATGCCTTTAAGCCAAGGGTTTTTCTTTAGCAAGGCTTTATTATATATAGTGCTTTTGATACCTATGTTATTTTAACAAATTCAGAGCTGTGGGCCCTACTTTAAGTCCTCCAAGCGTAAAACCTCATGGGATTTTTCAGTGTCTCCAAATCATGAAGGTCAGATTTATTTCAGCAATCACTTGTTCTTTAGACAGAGCAATTTGACTGCTTTTTCCTCTGCTGGCACCTCTGTACTGGGTTTTCTCAAAACGAGACTTCTTCCTTGCTGCTCTGGAGGCAGGAAATTGATGTTCAGTTCTCTTTCCAATCCTCTGGGTTTCACATACACACACATACACATACACACACACACACATTCTCTCTCTCTCTCTCTCTCTCTCTCTGTCTCTTGTATCCCCTTCCTTATCTCTGTTTCAGCTTTGGCTCATAATCCCCACTTCAGGCCACTTCCCCAAGTCTCTCAGGAAAACATGCAATTGCAAGTCTGACTTCATTCTTGCCTTTTCCCTCTATAGCTAGAAGTTTCTCATTGACAGTCCTTTCTGTCACACCAGTACAGAGCCAAACATCCCTGTTTTCTACTTGGTTCTCTATTGAAAACCTGTGCTTTGTATTTAATGTAGTCAGAGAAATTTTTGCTGTAAAGTGATTACAATTCATTATTTTATATTATTTATAAAATTAGTAATGTCATCTTTCACACTTAGTAGACTTGAGCATTTAAGACAGTGTAACATGAGTTCTCCAGCTTCTCTGCTCCCTCCATACAACTTTTCCACACCTACCACAGTTTAAACTCTGACTCAAATAACCAGAGAGCGCACAGTCAGTTCTTGCAATGACAAACCCTCACAGCAACTCAGGGGGATACAAAAACGTATCTGGTTTAGTCCCAATGTACTCCCAAATTACTCAGAAGTCCTCAGTACCAGACACATGGAGACACTCCACTGTTGCACTGTAATTTAACAGAATCACAACAGACCTAGTCCATAGCCACTTCTACTGCACCGCCAAAAACAGCTCACACGTTGCCATAGCAACTTCCCAATGCCGGTGCCTCAGACCTTCACATTGCAAACACGTATACACCTCCTAAATGGTTAACTCTGGGATGGGAAAGGCAGCAGTGCTCCTCACAAAATACAGGGTGGTATTCTCAGAAGGAAATTCTCATTCTTCATACAAAACATTGGCATCCCAGAATGGCAGTGAGGCAATACAACCATATTCTCGAGCCATCAGCTGAAGCGAAGCAAAGCTGTGCCACTGGCTGTGGTCCATGTTTCCCATGACAAAACCTTGAAACATATAAACCCAGGCTGCTTGAGGCTTTATGTTAAAGGCTTTTCTAGATTTATTTGGGTGTAAAGGTATAAACAACTGCTCACAGGGTTTATGCTATATAAACTGAAAATGCAAAGGAATACTTTTCACTGATAAACCACTCAATTTTACATATCTTTATCACGTTACTTGGTTTTATTGTAAACTTGATAGAAAATACAGGACAGCCTCTGTCTGCACAGACACTGCTCTGAAAAGCTGCTCTAAGTTCACTGAATGGGTTGTGCCGTGCAGTAGGATTGGAAACTGAAGGATACAGTAAGATTCCTCAGGACATGAGACATTCAGTTGTTCACAAAAGAAAGAAAATCAGATCATCAAAACCTTTTTCTCTTGAGTATACCAACTAATCCCACATACACCATAGGAGATCACGCTGACTGGAATCACTCCCCACAGGTAGGAGAAGACGACATCTGGGAACATAGCAGACTTTTCAGTTGCTTCTCCCAAGTAACAAGGGATATGATAATAGGAAATGGCCTTGCGTTGTGCCAGGGGAAGGTTAAGTTAGACATTAGGAAACACTTCTTTATTAAAAAGGTCAGGAATTCAGGAACATCCCCAGAACATGCTGACCAGGTTGGAGGTTGAGTTGCCATCTCTGGAGGTGTTTAAAAGTTATGTAGATCTGGAGCTTAGGGATAGGGTTTAGCTGTGGGCTTGGTAGAGTTACGTTAAAGGTTGGACCCAAAGATCTTGATGGTCTTTTCCAATGTGAACAATTCCATGATTTACTTGTAATAAAACATTCCGTGATGCAAATTAACCCTAAGCCAAGCAGAGGCCTAACAATGTTAGTTAAGAACTTGCATTTTAACACTCCTGTCCTGTAAAAACCACGGCAGTGATGTGGGTGTAGATGCCATCTTTTTCTGAAGCAGAATTTACTTTGCTAAGCTGCAGGAGACATCAAGATACAGGGTCTGACAACAGAAAATGCGGCACCAGCCCTCTTAATTGCAGTTAATTTTTCGGTGTTACTGCTTTTAAAGCATACATCTGTGCTGACTGTGGAGCTGAATGAGGTCTGAGAGCAGTACCCTATTCTACTGATGAAGAACAGCAGTGATGGTTCACCATTTCCCAGTATCATGTCTATTTCCCTGCTGTTTATTCGCAGTGTATGTATGGAACACAGTCCCAACTGTTCTACAGTCTGTGTAAACAAAACATAGGGGCAGTGCTCCTTACCCTGACGTCTTGTAGATCAGACATAGAAGGAAAAACAAAAAGTAGGAGAGTAAACAAAAAGAGTTAACTGTCGACCTCCTCCAGTTAACCAGCTAGCTGTATGACAGAGAAAGAGTTGCCACCAAGTCTTCCAAGCAGCAGTGGTAAGGCTGCATTTCTATTCTGATATGATCATCTGTGCCACATCCCCCACACCGGGCAGCACTGGTTTTTTCCTGTACCCTCTTCAGAACATTGGCAGCAAAACAGCTAACAGATCTTCCCAAAATAAATACAGCTCTGTCAGAAGCCTTCCTTTGGAAGTCAGTCACTCTGGACATTAGGATGAGCAGTTGCTTCATTGCAGTGTCACTTTCAGGCAGGGTCTAAAAATCTAGTTTAGGATCTTTATATCCCAAGGTTCAACAAAGGGCAGTATTTGTCTTCTGTAGGTGGCACAGGAATATATCCACTTGTCCCTTTCACCTGTAACTGGCAGGCACAAAGAACTTGGGTCCGCATTCTGGTCTGCCCTGGTTAAAGCATGTTATCTATTTTATTCAACTGAATTTTGTATGCAATCCTTAGACTCCCTGAAAGTCTAAGCAATGGGAAATTCCAATTCTCTCGTGGGAACCGAAACAAACACGTTCAACCACACTTTGTGAAAAAGTCCATTGTCAGAAGGTAGTCATCAGTCCTTTCCCTTGGGAAAGGAAAAACTATTTGCTTGTGGCCCAGAAAGGCAACTGCATCCTGGGCTGCATCAAGAGAAGGTGACCAGCAGGTTGAGGGAGAGGATCCTCCCCCTCTATTCTGCTCTCCTGAGACCCCATCTGGAGTACTGCATTCAATTCTGACGTCCCCAATACAGGAAGGATATTGAACTGTGGAACTTGTCCAGAGGAGATCCATGGGGACAATTGGAGAGCTGGAGCAAGGGACAGGCTGAGAGAAGTTAGGGCTGTTCAGTCTAGAGAAGAGAAGAACCCAGGGAGATCCTAAAGCAGCCTTCCAGTACCTGAAGGGGACTACAGGAAAGCTGGAAAGGGGCTGTTTTCAAGGACTTGGAGTGCTAAGAGCAGGGGCAATGGTTTCAAGCTGGAAGAGTCAGGAGGAAGTTCTTCACAATGCAGGTGCTGAGACACTGGAACAGGCTGCCCAGGAAGACTGTGGATGCCCTTTCCCTGGAAGTTATTCAAGGCCAGATTGGCTGGGGTCTTGAGCACCCTGGTCTAGTGGGGGGTGTCCCTGCTGATGGCAGGGGGGGGGAACTAGATGATTATGAAGGTCCCTTCCAACCTGAACCATTCTATGAATCTATGAATCACCCAACAACAGGAGTTAAACTTAGACCAGCAGGTCGTATGATACAGTTTTTTTAGGATTGCTCCAAAGAACTGTCCAGATAGAAGTGACAGTAACAAGCGAGTGTGAGGGAAAAATCAGTTTAAATTGTCAAGGATGCAAAAAAGTGAGTGAGTACAACAAAGAGCTGTGCATGACTAAGGTTAAAGACAAACCATTGTTTTGTCTAGTGATTATTATTAGCATAGTACTTCCTGCGAGAAAGTGTACCTAGCTGGAGTCCTAAGAGCAGCAGTAGATAAAGCAGAGTGCTCACAACTTAGCAACAGCTTTGAAACTATTGTCAATAAAGCTACAGTTTGAAATAGGGCCAAGTGATAGTACGTGATAATACTGCACAATTGAAGCAGCACTTCAGTATCTAATCTTGGGATTAGAGCAGATCTGGAGGTTCACACTATTGAAACCATGTCAAGGCTGAATTTATAGCTCTCCTTGGCAGATATAAATAACAGCTACAGATTATTGGAGACAAACTGTGATATACTTCACCAAAAAAACACCTATCTTAAAACCACAGAAACTTTATTTTTTATCCAGAAAAGAAAAAGAAAGTTGTCAGCTGCAGTAGCTGCTGAAGCATCTGTTTTTCACTACTCCTGTGTTTATATGAATGCTTCTAAGAATCCATCTCCTTGATATTTTGCTCTTTGATAAATTTAGCTGAGCAAAAACCCTGGCTACATACCAGCCTTTTACCACACACAAGGAGTTCATATGTATGAGACAATCATCCCATTCTCCCTGTGGACATGCAGGTAGTATAACTATAATAGTGAAATATTCTGCGCAGACAAATCAATTCTGAAGTCACACAATTCCTTACTCATATTTCCTTTTCTCGTTCACTGTTTAGTTTGTTTTTAAAAGTGTGATTTGTACACACACAGACATTATATAAACAACAAAAGGAGAACAAGCCAGAAGCCAGGGAAGAGAAGTAGAATAAGTAAAGGAAGAAAAAATAACTTGCAGAAAAATGAGGATATGGCATATTAAAAAGTGATCTCTTGAATACTGTTTTTCAAGCTGAGCTGAGAAGCTGTCCAGGATGCAGCCAAACAAGATTGTTATCTGTTGTACCAGCTTCTCCCCGTCATTTTTGGCTAATACTCCAAGTATGGCTACTGTTTGTTTTTTTAACAGCTCCATGAACCAGTCATCTGGTAGAACTTGTTCCTAGGTCTTTTGTTCCTTCCATTTCGGTATTTGCATGGAAATTTCAAAGTCCAAATTATTGCCATCAAACACGGTTCCTTTTTTTAGCCTGACTGACAGACACATCTGCTTCAGCGGGAACAAAACTCAACTCTATTAAATCCCTAATCCTTCCATATGACATTGTCACATAACACAGATGTCCTTTCATAGGATTTCTGTCAAGGGGACGGCTTGCCATTCTGCGCTGACAGGTAGAGATGGGGATGATCAGCAAAAAGATCAGAGATTACTTCAAATGCTTTTATCGAATATAACTCAACCTTTATGCAATTCACTGTGGAGCAAAATTAATTATTGCCCTGCAGTAATTGCTTCCATTTCTACACACCTAAATGCTACCTGACTTCAGGAACAGCAGAGATTCCTAAATGAGCACAGAGCACCTGCCGTTAACTACTGGATAGGGTCTCAAGAACGGGGTCTTCAAAGCAGTGACTTTGATGGAAATTTTATACAAGCTTTTCCCACTTCTGTCTGGTTGGACCAGGGTAGCTAGGATGCCTTACCTCAAAAGAAAGGTATTCAAAACACTCACAAAACATTTCAGTCTATTTTAGTTTGAAATGATGCTTAATATCACTCTCCTATGCTGAATATACAAAATCCATGGTGTTAGGAGACAAAGGTTTTACTGTGCTTGCTTTATACAAAATGCCTGCTGCTCTACCAGCCACAGGTATGGTGCTGTCAGCAACACTGTACTGTGCACTGCTGCTTCTCTGTGGACAATACAACTACCACACTATAGCCTAGTAGCCATAACAATGCATACACCAGCTCTGAAGGCAAACATCGCTGCAGGATAAGAAATGCCTCAGCTAGATCAGCTTCCTTGGTGCTCTTGAACCAAAACTGACCATTGTGAAGTACATTTGTTTTTACCAGTCCAATGAGTGTGCTTTATCAAAGCATGGGCTCCCTCCTCCCCAGCACAGTTTTTATCTGCTTTAAGAAGCTCAAAAAGAACACATTTCCTTATTGTAGAACAGAAAATCTCCAGGCTAATCAAGAAACATTCCGATTTCTACCTCTTTGTGCTTTGGTGTAAGAGAAGAAAGCTTACAAAAAAGCACATTTATTTTATTTGCAAGAAATTAAATCCAGGTTTAAAGGCTTCTCTCCAGCTCACTACTGTTTGCTTTCTCTGGAGGGAAGTTACAGCAGTGCCAGGTCCTGGGAAGAACCTCAACATGTGTTGGCAATCTTGCAAACTGAATTTAGAGTCCCTCAGATTCAATATTAGGATATTTATTACCAGCAAGTCTTGCCTGAAGCTCTTTATGGGAGTTTATGTTAAGCCACTGGCACTCTCTTCTAGGGCGAGTTTCCTGTTGTTTACCCCTGATGATGTTTAGAGCAGTGCTAATCCACTTCCTGGGGCATCCCACTGAGATGCAAGTCACGTTATTAACAGCTAGTAGTTTTGATCATAATTTCCAACTGGGCCATGCAGTTTGGAATCTCCTGCATAGCTTTTTGTCTAGACAAATCGCTGCTGGCTGGAGAGAAAAAGTAAAACCAAAATGGGGTAAATAAAGCAAGAATTTGCTACAGAAAGCATTTTTGTATGAGACCTGCACTCCCCAAACTTGCAGCAGGACTGTCCACAGTGTAAGCTAAAGTAGTTTTGTTTTCCCTTCCGGTATTTTCTAAACAAGCTGTGCTGTTCAGGTAACCTATTGAACATCTTAAAAAGCACAAGTGCTCTGGCAGGGGTGTTGGGACTAGATGATCTTTCAGAGTCCCTTCCAACTCCTGGCTCAGACAGAAATTGCACAAAAAATGGAAAGGAGAAGCAGAAAGAGCAGACAGAAAGAATTAATAACTTATTTTCTTACAGGTTTTAAGTGTATCTTTAAAAGCTTTAGTAATATTTTAGTGTCTATGAGTCCACGAGGGCTGGGCTTCAAGAAGACAAGGACAACCTCTTTGCACTTATAATCTGGGATAGAATGAGGGGCAATGGATTCAAGCTGCAGCACAGAACATTCCACCTCAACATGAGGAAGAACTTCTTCACTGTGAGGGTGATAGAACAGAACTGACTGGCCAGAGTGGTTGTGCAGTCTCCTTCTCTGGAGACTTTCCAGACTGGTCTAGATGCATCTCTGAGTGACCTGCCCAAACTTTGCTCCTGCTGTGGACTCCATGGTCTTCAGAGGTCCCTTCCAATCCCTGTGGTTCTGTTCTGTGGTTTAGTACTTAACCATTCTGCAACATCTTAATATTTTACTGGTTGTGATGAGTTTGGTGAAAACAAACTAAAAACCAAAAAAACCCACCCCAAAACACTCAGCATATTCCAGCTGGGTTCAAACAGTGTATGCACCCTCACGTAACCCCTTGACATTTTCCAGTTGTTGCAGAAAGGGCTGTCCCCCTCTCTGGAAATAATCTAAACAATGATCCTCCTAACTGTCAGAAAAGAACCAGAGAGTAGGAAAAAGGTCCATAGACCTTTTTGGATCAACAGGCTTCTCTTAAAATTGCCCGTGCATAGCTGAACAAAGGTTTGCTTTCACTGGTAACAAACAAACAGTTGTTGATGGCTACATCTCACAACAGCAGGACCAGCTGTGTCATGGTTACAGGAAAGAGCCTACAGAAGTGGTAGTACTGTAAGTCAGATTGCCTCGCCTTCACCAAGGTGACAGAAAAATTTGAGATCAACATTTATCCTCCAAGTGGGATTGGAAAGGTTTACCATCTTTACATCAAATTTAGCATAAATAACACTGCACAGAATCTACATGGCTGGAAAGGACCTCCACAGTCATCAAGTCCAAGGATCTGAAGGAAACAAAGGTACAATACAGCAGAAAGTACAGGCAAATATAAGCAAGCATTTTTGGTGTTGAAGCTTGTGCTCAAGGAAGCCTGAATTTAGAAAAAAAGCTGACCTGGAACAGTAAAGATCTTCTAAAACTTCAGAACAGAAAGTAGCATAAACTACAGGAAGGGCTGAAGCAGGATTAGCTTTATATTAATAATTATACTGGTGTCTAAGCTCTTAGCAGTGAATGATGCTGGATTTATAAAAATAATGAAAGACCTGGGAGTACTCCTACTTTGTTTTTTGCTTACTTCTCCCTACACCCCAAGATAGGTCACAGAGCAGGGCTAATGCTTGTTCCTTGACTATATTATTCAGCTTCCTATTCAAAAGCAGCAGGAATTGTATCTTCAATGGATCTAAAAAGCAGAAACTATGTCTTAGAAATATGTTCATTCAATAATTTGCAGTATTTTCCATGACTCCTCCAGTACAATATTTGCAGAAACCTCTCTCAGAAGTTTTAAGGGTAGAACACAAATTAAGTCAAGCTGCCATACATGAAACTCTGGGCAAGCCCAGCAAGTATCAGGGAGATTTAGGTGGAACTTTCAGCAAAACTGTGCTTATAAGATTTTTAAAAAACTCAATATTACATTATGGGTAGGTTTCTGTTTTAATTTTAAACAGGAGGTGACAGGCAGGTGGAAGAGTCTTTGCTTGCAGTTTCTCAGTGAGAGGAGGAAGCAACCACGATGGACAACTGAGAATGAGGACTTGGAAACTGTGAAACTAACTTCTGAGCCTCTGCCCTTGTAGTAAAGGCCTTACTTGGTTTAACTTTTATGGGAACAGGTTTGCCCCATTGGACACTTGAGTGCACCTTATGATTTTAATGTTTCCTTAACCAAACCGAGGAAAACCCACTTGTGGCTCAAAAAGTTTGCATTACAGGTGAGGGGAAATGAGTGATACTGTACAGTACCAAAAAAGTATAGTGGAGTACTGGCAGATTCCAGAATGAAATGATAAAAGGGAGGGGAAAGAAACATCAAATCAGCTGTTTCACCACTCATGGGATAGTTACTGTATGCAGCAACTACACATCGGATATATAGGTAGGAGCAGAGTTCCTTGTGCTGAGAAATACACAAGTGGTTAAGAGTCCACTCTTCTAGTTTAGCTCTTTACACTTGTTTTGTTTTACTGTGAAACACAAGGTAGCTGAAGTGTCCTGCAGCTAACACTAGTTTTGTGTTTTAATAAGAAATAGAAAGGAACACCGTTCCTTCATAATACAGCTTAAACTGCAAATTGTAACTGTGCTGAAGCCCCAAAATAGAGGGTATTTATATCTAAAGAAAGCAAAAATTAGTAATGACTGTTAGATGCCAAAAGATGTTAGGAAAGAAAACCTCCAGTTGCCAGCAAATGATTGGGCCAGTAAGCAAAGAAGTAAAAAAACGGAAGACAGATGAGACATCCATATTTTTCATCCAGCTAAAGAGGCTGGAAAATGTAATATTTGTTAGAACACGGGCTGCAAACAAAGAAGAGTCAGACACTAAAGATGAATCATGTTCAGTTTCACACCTGACACTGCATGACACTATACCTTTTGTTCTTGAAGTCAGAGAGATTTTAAGAAGAGGTGTCACTTGAAAGTTGAAGTGTTATCGGTCTGTCTGGGAAACATCTGTTTGAAGGAATTGTTCTGCCTCTAAATTTTTGTCTGTTGCTGTCATCAGCTGAAGTCTCATATCTCATCTTCAAGAATTACAAGCCAGCAGAATTATTGAAGCCGGCATGAAAGGATGATGGGAAAGCGTCCACTGGGCAATCCATCAGCTGCCTTTTTTAGAAATGTTTACATGTCAAGACTCACTATCTAGTACAGGGGAGTACTGCCCAAAATATCAATGTATACTCCACATCTTGGAAAAGGGAAAAGTGTGGGGGATCTAATGTCTCCAAGAGATAGAGGTGGGCAACAATGACCTTTCATCTTGAAATTGCATTTTAAATTGAGTTCATTTAAAGTACTAGAGATGATTATGTTTTGAAGACTTTTCTATAGCTCACTTGGCTATCAGCTCTGCCACCTACCTCCAGCTTACCAGCACCTCAGCTGGTTAGATAGATCTCACAGTAAGCCTGGTACAAAGGAACAGCTGGAAACCTCCACTGCAGGGAAGAGGCAATGTTTGCAAGTCAGTGTGAGAAGACTCGTAAATTGCATAATATCAGCTTCATAAATAATCTGGTACTTCTGAAGGCTGGTATGTCCTCTGAGAAATGCCAAACTCTCAGTTATAAATATATCCAACAGACTCTCAGTTCTTTATTTTGGGAACCCTAACTTATTTCCACTGGCTGTTTGAGCCCTGTCATGAATTTCACATGTGTAGCTTGCTGCAAACCAACTACTTAACTGAACATTTTCTGGAGGCCATTTAAAAATCAGACTTGGAATAGTTATGAATTACTGATTAAAATCACAACAAATTAACTTGAAAACTCAGAATTTACTGATGGCAGGATCCATGAAAAGTTAATGTTTGCCAAGTATGAGAACAGCACTCTGCAGGTAACACCTATTCCAAGACCACAGAAAAGTGGGTACTTTCATTTATGCCCCCAGAGGGCTTCACATTTTCAAGTCTTCTACAAACATTAACTAATTAAACCTCATCTACTCTTGCCAAATACACCACTGTATTGAGAATTGACCTAATGTAACCTTAAATGTTAAATAAAGCAACAGTCTACAGAAATTATAAAGAAAAACTATGGAACCAGGGAGCTGGAAGATGTCCAACTCACTGTTTGTTTCACAAACATTCAACCACTGTTAAGATACTAGCCACTGGCCAGTGTGCTGGGGCGCCACCATTACAGCAGAGGTGAGGCTGGCTCACTAAACAGCATTTATCATCCAGGACGATCTCTGCAGCACACTGTTTCTGCGAAGATGAGTTTGATTTAGTGGCAATGGTCTCTTTGTTAGTGTTTACTGTTTTAAAGGATTATAGAACCCTCTAGATTTCAAAACAATAGAAGATCCTGGAGGATTTGATTTTAAATTCCTGTTTAGTTCTCAAAACACGAATTAATACAATTTTTTTGGCTAAGAAATACACAGTGCTAAGTATTTCTTAAACAAATAGCACAACCTGAAAAGTGAAGTGTAACTGTGTGATTAATCCCTGCTGCTCTTGTTCAAATTGTCTTTGAGTAGCAGAACGAAAGTCATCTCTGATCTTTAAAAACAATACATTCTTTAGCACTCCACAGCATATTCATCTTATTAAATCATTTAATTGAAGACTTAGGCTGCATCTCATCAATACTTCAAGGCTTCTGTATTGATAGATCACCAAATTGAAACAGTCAGCAATACCTGTTTAAGTTCCGATGAATTATTTTACATGTATAGCTTGTTATTGGGAGAAGAAAAAATCCTATTAATAAGGTATAAAATTATTCAAAACCACAGAATCAAAGGATCAATACCTCATCCTGAATGGTTTAGAAATATTTCAGAAACATTTCTGGGTTTCCAGAAATTTAAACCCTATGTATACTACATAATTAAATCCATTGCATCAGTAACATTTCAAAGCTAAAGTATTTGTGGTTTGCTATTTTTTCCTTAAAGAAATTAGTTCTGGTAAGGTTGAGGAAGCTAACAGTCAGCACTGCACCCTCTTGACCTTCTATGTTTTGTGTGTGCCACTGCATCAACATCATTCATTCAGCAGCTCCTTCTGAGCAGCAGCGTAATAGATAAACGAGCAATAAAAATTAAAATTAACAACTACAGCAAATATTGCAGCAGGTAGGTTCAATAAATTAGAGAACAGTATGTTCTGATAACAGCGTTGTTGATATGAGGGCAAAGGACTTTATGACTGTACAGAAGTAGAACTGAAGGAGCTGGCTGAACTTTACACAGGCTGATACCCTTAATAGAAACCATTCAGTGATTTTTGCAACAGAAGTGTAATGGGATCAATGGTTTCCACATTGATAACCTCAGAAATACAGTATTGATCTTGGTTATCAACTCCCACCCAGTTTGTTTAATGCTACTGCTTTCAAATAGTAATTTAGTCTGTAAAGATAATAAGGCTGATATTCTGGTAGATATTGATTTCCTTGTTTTCTAGATTTTTTCCAAAAGGCTTTTTCTAGGTTCAGATACTACACAGAACAGGACTGATGCAGCATATGAGACACTCCCTTATAAGGATGCTCCAACCCCAAGTCATTGATCTTAGAATTACAGAATCATTTAGGTTGGAAAAGATCTTTAAGATCATCAGGTCCAAAATTGCTAAAACATCTCCTTAAGCTCCAGATCTACATGACTTTTAAGCAGGTCCAGAGACTGCAATTCAACCTCCAGTCTGGGCAGCCTGTTCCACTGCCTGATGACACTTTCAATACCTCCACTGGTTCAGCTACAAAAAGTGCTCTCTAGCTTGTATCTCTCAGTATATTCTGCTTTGCTGAATATTCATGCTCCTACATGAAAATTCTTTTTGAAAAGCTTGCTCCCTGCAAAATCTATAGAAGGAGCACTAATAAAACATAAGTCACAGACAGGAAGCCTGAGTGGCCACCTGCCCTTAAATAAGGGCAAGCATGTCATGCATACTTGAGACAGATGTCCTGTTTGTGCACATCTGGATTAGTGTTGAGATTCTTCTGCCTGCTTCTAACTGGGGATAAGAGCCAGGCTATGAAACAGGAGAAGCACACAACCTCTAGATTCCTAATCCATCTGTGTGTACTTACTACTTCTTCACTCCGAGTAATTGGCATTACTCATTAGTGATTAGTGTTATTTTCTAATTCATACTAAATGCAGTAGGGACCTAAAACCTAGAGGAGATATAGGGGGATAATCTCAACCCAAAACAATGGAACAATGTTCCATAAATAGGTGAGGAAACAAGGTCAAAGGTGTTAGCTAGTTTATATTGTTATATAACAAGAACTGCTGTAACATCCTCAGGTTCCTGATATTGTCTCCCCCTGCCTCTTCCTAACCCTCTACTTAACTAGTCCTCAAATGTAGAAGTTTTAAATATGCAAAGGATCACTGACATCCTACCAGGACTGGGATCATGAAGAAAAACAGTGAGAAAGCTGTGTGAGGAAGACGCACACTGAAGTCAATGGAGACAAGTTTGAAAAAGCCAGTCAAGGTGGAATCACAGAATCATTGTTGTTGGAAGAGATCTCAGGAGATCATCAAGTCCAACCCCACCACATTGTATAAATTTATCACTTCCTTCCAAGTTTTTCCAGAAGATGCTTACTCATCTCATGCTTCCTCTGCTTGCTTTCTTACTCACAGGGATGCATCAACCTTGAGCTTGGAGGAAGCAGTGTTTGAATACTGACCAGCTCTCATGAACATCCCTGCCCTCTAGAGCCCTGATCCATGGTATTATGTCAAGCAGATCTCTGAAGAGGCCAAATTTAGCTCTTCTAAGTAACAGGGTTAGAATCCTGCTTATTTCTTTATTTAACCCCCATAGGATACTGAACTCTACCATTTCACAGTTGCTGCAGACAAGGTTGACCCTAGCCTTCACATCACCCACAAGTCCTTCTTTAACACAAGGTCCAGCAGTACACCTCTTCTTGTAGATTCCTCCACCACTTGTATTAGTAAGTTATCCTCAGTTCACTGTAGGAACCTCCTGGATTGAGCTTGCCTTCCTGTGTTAATCTTCCAGCACATACAGGGGTAAAGACTTCCATGAGGAGCAGGGGCCTGTGAATGTCCATAGAAGGCCTCACCAAGCTCTTCATTCTGGCCAGGTGGCCTGTAGTAAACACCCACAACAGTGTTGGTCCGTTAGTCTGCCCTTTGGTTCTTACCCATAAACTCAACCGGTTCTTCATCCTCTCCTAGGCAGAGCCTGACACTTTCCAGCTGCTCTTTCACATAAAGAGCCATTCCACCACATCTTGTTGGCCTCTCTTGAACAACACGCAGACATCCACAACAGCGTTCCAGTCATCCCAGCTCTCCCACCCTGTCTCAGTAATCTAATGAGATCATGGCCCTGTGACTGCACACACATCTACAGTTCTTCCTGCTTGTTCCCCGTACTGTGTGAGTGAATGTACACATTCATTTCAAAGGGTTAGTCAGGCATGCAGGCTCTCCTGGAGGGGAGTTGGAGAGGCAGAGAGCAGATATTGAAATAAAACAGGCAGAGAGCGCTAGAATGCAAAGGAAGAGAGGAATGTAATCGGCAGACAGGAAAAATGTCTGGAATTTTTCTTTTGCATTCTTATTTTAAATATCAATCTAAAAGGATATTGTGCAATTGCTCACATGTTTGTAATTCATTGTCTGCTGCTTGTGTTTTAACATCAGGGGTCAGGAATCAGTCTCCTGCACTTCCTTCATGACCCAGTCTGCATCCATGAGCACATCACTTCACATGACTTCATTTCTTCTGTGAGGTACATATCACACAACAGCAGTTCACAGCATTTGCATCTAGGACTATTAATCCACATTTTAGAACTACTGGCTACTAAACGTGCACTCAATGCGTTCAAGGTTGCTTCAATGTGAAGAGCTAACTCAGCATCTCAGCTGAACTCGCCTAGAAATAAAGGGAGAAGGCTCACTGTCTACAAACAGGAAGCTGGACAGGTCTACTGGTGCAGGGACGTCTCTGGTAGTTCAGGTGCTCTTTTCTAGTTCAGAAGGAAAGAGTCGCTGTTTTTTCACAGGATTATCCCCAGAAAGAAAGAAACTCCAAAATAGTGTTTTGTGTGTTAGCCATGTGTGTTGGGGAGGGTTGTGATTATCTAGACCTTAATGATGGTGACAGTAGAGTGTTAATGGATAAGAATCACGGGGAAGGCCAACAAAGTAGACATTGTGGTGGGAATCTGATACAGACCATTCAACTAGGATCAAGAGGCAGATGAAATATGCTATAAGCAGCTGGGACAACTTCTAGCCCTTTTTCTTGTGAGGGACTTCAACTTACCAGATGTCTGGTGGAAATACAATATAGCACAGAGGAAACAGTCTAGGAGGTTCCTGTAGTGTGTGAAGACGAATTCCTGACACAGCTGGTGAGTGAGCCATTGAGGGAAGGCTTGTTGCTTAGACCTGTCTGTGAATGGAGAAGAATTTGTGGGCTATGTGATGCAGTGAGGAAGCAATACCTTTCGTATGTATTGGAGAAAGAGATGAACCACTATGGAACTATGAAAAGCTGGATCATTACTAGCTCCACGGAACCCTCAACACTTATGTCAATTAAACAGAGGACACAAAATAAATATAATGGAGAATGGTGTTTCAGCTCCTAATTATGATGCTATATACAGAAACAGAGAATTACTGAGGCTGGAAAAGACCTCTAAGATCATCAAGCCCAGCCTGTGACCTAACATCACTACAATGTAGATCATGGCACCAAGTGCCATAGCTAATCTGTCCTTAAACACCTCCAAGGATGGAGACTCCACCACCTCCCTGGGCACTCCATTCCAGAGTCTGATTACTCTTCTCTCCATGAGGAAGTGCTTTCTAACATACAACCTAAACCCAAATAAGGCTATTCAAAATTGGGTAAGCACACCTCATCACCCAGACACCATATCATGAGAGCAAGGCAAAGAATCACATTTACATTTCACATCTGTCCTGCTTAGGTTCATTTTTCTCTTGCATTCTGATCAACTTCTTCTCTCTAAGACTTTGTTCTTCTGAAAAGCATTATAAAACATCAGTGTATGAAATCAGATACTATTGCTATATTAGCTCAGTTTTCTTGTCAAGGCATCTTTCTGGGTATCCAGAGGTGAAAGGTGACTGAAAAAACTCACGGCTTTATCCTAGACTGGAGCAGAGAAGGAATGACAGCTCTTTAAAGTGCATTCAACTCTTGAAGATCAAAAGTCAGCAAAGCCTTCCCCCGCATACTGTGGATGTGAAGTGACTTAGGTGATGACAGAAATCGCAGCGATTTCTTCCATTTCTTCATATAGGGATTCCTCCTCTTTTCCATGGACATTTAAAAAGCAAGTAGCTAGAGCACTTGAGGCCATGGTCTGGGGGCTGGGGACATGTTGGGATGAGGGCTGGACTTGGTGATCCTGGAGGTCCTTTCCTGTCATGAAGATTCCATGATTCTATTCTGTGATTCTATACTAGTTCCTTTAAGCCTATTTATGAGCATTGCAGCAGAAATAACTGGAATTGTGGCTATGAAACCACAAGAATAGGAGCACCTATAAGGCTCAGGTGCTGCTGGGAAGCTCTTCTGTTGAAAATGTTTTTCCCAAACCAGAATGTCTTGGATCAGTTTAATGCAATCTTTTTCCCAAGTACCTTGAACTTAACCACATTCTCTGCAGTTGGAAATGTTTTGCAAAAAGCATTCTGGACTACTAAAATTAAAACAATTAAAAAAATTCCAACTCTGAAAACAAACCTTCAAACTCTAATTAGAACTTCCTATGTGCCTAGTTTTTGTTTTCATGCTCCCTTAACAGATCACTGAAAGTGGAAGCTAGCCCAGTGTTACTCCAATTTACAGTGAAGGGCCTCAGGGAAGATCAAGGGAACTACAGACCTGCTGTTAGTCTGAAGCAACGACAGTGCATCCCTTTGGTGATCTCTAGCAAAGTTCTTCTCTTGTGCTTTCCCCCAACCCTCAACAAATGAAATTATATACATACACACGTACATATAAATATATATCTCAATCAGCATTTATAGCTGTGACAAATCTATTCTTACTGTCAATGTCATACACGTGTTTTTCATTTGAATTTGATATATGGCCTGGTGTTTTCTATTAGATCCCAAAAACAAGTGTTTGATTTAAAACAGGATTGTTTTTCTTCACTAAGGCTGAGACGAGCAATAAACATCATTCTTTCTGGGAACACAAATGAGGTGGTAATTCCATTAAATAGAGTGATTAAAATAAGGAAAAAATCATTATAGTATAGTTAAAGAAAAACAATTCCAACTTCAGGTCTGTTTTGTTTACTGGTCTGGACAAAAATTGTTCTGGCATGACTGGCTTCTCCAATGGTTTACACCATGCTTCACTCTTCCAAGAATGCGTGCTTGGGAGGACTACTCAGCGCACTGTCTTTGGCAGTGTTGATGTGAACCTGCAAGCAAGAGCTAGGGGCACTTCACAACTCTATAGGATGCAGTTCCCTTTCTGTTCCAGATGTTTTAATAACTTCTTCAAAAAATGAGGTGCGGGGAAACCGCTCTCCTTTATCCTAAGCATGTATTTTTGTTTTTTATAAGAGGACAACTGAAAGTCTGCAAATGTAGTTTGGAAATGAAAACCTTAGAGGATTTGAGTGAGAGCATGTAACCTGACAGGGGGGATTAAGGCTATAATCAAACTTTAATGGGAAAAAACCCCACCCACAAAGGACTAACCAGTATGTTCTTAAAAAAGGGAGTCTGGCCAATAGATCCCTTGTTATTCTGCCCGAGTAGATGGCCCATGCAGGAAGAGTGGGCTGACAGTAGGTACTACCACAGCAGCAGCACTGCAAAAGGGAGAACACATAAGCAAACCTGATTTTGAAGTAGAAATTCTGGTCTGCCTCAACAGATTGCACCAAAAGGACCCACTTGGTCATGTGCATGGAAGGAATAAGTCAGATTATTTATGCTGTTTTGCCTTCCAATTGTAAATTCTTTTACTGTGACTGATGCCCTGCAGATCCAGTTAAAGACTCATAGAATAGTATAGGTTAAAAAAGAAGCTTAAGATCATCAAGTCCAACTGTTAACACTGCCAGTCATCACTAAGCCATGTCCTTAAGTGACACAGCTACATGTCTTTTAAATATCTCCAGGAATGGTAATTCGATGACTTTCCTGGGCAGCCTGTTCCAGTGCCTGAAAATCCTTTTGGTGAAGAAAGTCTAAACCTTCAATCTAAACCTGCCTGGCACAACTTGGAACTACTTCCTCATATCCTATCGCTTACCCTGTGGGAAAAGAGACTGACCCCCCCACCATCACCTCACTACAAACATCTTTCAGCTAATTGTAGGGAGTGAAAAGGTGTCTCCTCACTTTTTTAACCCAGCAAAGAATATACCTGTCTGAGTCATGAGCAGCCTGTTCTGCAGGAAAATGCTGCAGGGAATGCTATCGAACAACGTAACACCCAGAGCCATCATTCACTGAGCAGGACCTCCATTAAGGATATCAAGCTCATCAAGAAGGACCTGCCTTTCATAAAACCACAATGACTAGGCCTGATGACCTGGTTGTCTTCTATATGCTGTGTGATGCTTGTGTATCAGCACCAAGGTCAAGCTGATAGGCCTGTATTTCCACAAATACACCCTCCTGCCCTTCTTGTATGCAGCCTCAGATTTGCTAACCTCTCTTGCTAATCAGGCTTTAAACAATTAAACTGACCCTTGAGTGCATTCAGCCCAGATGGTGAATCATCTGGGTATATCTGGTTGTGTAATCAAACTGTTAGAATAAATGCTTAGACACCACCCATGCCAGGACGCTGCTGAGCTGCAGTGATTTACAGAAGCACTACTGCTGATGATGGACTATCTGTGATACGCAGGGGGAAAGAACAGGATGGGAAAGGAAATAAGGAGTACAAACACAGGGACAAGTAAAATATGGATGAGCTGGAATAATAGCGAAATTCAAAAGGAGAAAAGAGGTTGGATTTTATTTCTGATTGTTCATCAGGAACAGAATTGGCCACCAGGGATATGATCTTTCAGATATGTTTAAAGTTAAGCATATGAACATTTCCACTGGCTTCATGGGGGCGAGTCTTATCCCAGAAGCCAAGCATACGCACAAATCTCTCTCATCTTACACTTGTGCAAAACCAACATGAGATCTCTGTGTGGATTTGCTCACAGCTGATGATGCTTCCAATGAATGAGGAAAAGCTGGGTGAAAACTCAGCATGGCTTTGGCACGTTTGAAGCCGAAGGTAGAATTGGATATGTTCAGGTAGGTTAATTCCACAACCTGCTGAAGGTACAGGTCCTTACACTCAATGTGATTCAAGAATGGACCATCAGCTTCAGTTTGGGAATCAGTTCTCAACACATCATTTTATAGCATCCCTTAAATAATGATATTATTCAATAAAAAGTACAAAGTATGAGATACAATGATAAGATGAATGAAATTAGACACAAATCCACAGACATGCAAGTTTAGAAGGCAAGTCAGAAAAATTACTGATGGGAAAGTAGAGCCTAGCAGATAGCTTTGGACCCTCACAGTAATTTTTTTACAGGTAAATCTATCAGATGAAAAAATATTAGAAGTTATTAAAAGAACACCAAATTAAGCTGATAACACTGCAAGGAAAAGAAAGGACAGTGAGCAGACCTCTCTCCAAGCAATGCCGGTTACATTACTGCACAATTTGTCTTATGTGATTGCCATTTCAGGACAAATGTAGAGGTGAACGCTCTTACATTTGAAGCAAGGAGGATTTAGAGTCGCAAGACTTAAATTGACCTGTGGCTGGAAATGAAAAACATGAAAGACTAACAAGAGCCTATATAAAATAACAACAGCAGGAACAGGATAGAAATAAATCTCCCACCAACAATAACACAAAAGAGAAATAAAAGACAGATTTCAAGACTAGCTCACTCAAGACAGGCCGCAGTGAAATAGCAGTAAAGGCAGTGTGCTAGTAACCTCTGATCCTGGCAAATCCCGTGCTCACACAGCAATGAAAACTGTTAAATGGAAAGATGGAGCAATGCTTGTGGAGCTCGGTGGAGGAATGCACCTGCCTGCAGGGAACTGCCTGGAGGTTGACCTGCACAGACACAGGCCTCTGCATAAATGACAAGCTCACCTGTGCACACAAAACATTCTCCTGCGTTTCTGTTCAAACAGGTACAAGTGATTCTAACTCTTTCCTGGCCTTGGAGACCCCCCATGTTTTTCACTCCGCTTAACAGGGAGGCAGTACGGACGGTTGGTTGTGTATGATTGCTCATTACCATTATATATTCACTGGGATAAGCAGTAGTTTTCCCTTCTTAGCAAATTTTCTCATGCTTTAACCACAAAAACATGGCAGGATGAAGTCAAATCCTTTCAGACATTTTGGGAGGGGGAAATTAAAAAGACCAACCTAATTAATAGTCCAGTGGTATTTGTTGGCACTTTGGATTCTGTTTCTCTTACAGGCAAAGTAAGTAACTTGAAATTCTGAAGTGTCTAGAAGGCCATTATGAGCCTTCTCAAATAAATTCAGCTGCAAGTGTACAGACTGATGGGTCAGTCTGCAATAGAAAAGCTTTGTTAACAAATAACTGAGCAGCAATAACTGAAGAGATAGCAGTCTCTTGAGCAATACACTCTGGTTTCCTACAAACTAGAACAAAAAATTAATACTGCCCCACAGCAGAGCTTTAAAGGCTGAAACTTTGGGGTGATTTGGTTCCAGACTTGCTTCTTGAGTTTGCATTAGTACAGCCTGCCATTTCAATCAGATGCTCACAAAAATCACCCCAAGATGACTCCATCACCATATTTGGGGTTAAGCTGCTGATGAGAACACAGTGCAACACAACACAGGTAAAAAATATTCAGTGACTCTTCAAATGATGCTGACACAAGACAGATGCCCAGCAGATAAGATTCTATGTGATGATACACATAAGGTAAACATTATATCTATTATAAATATACAGGAGAGTGTGAGAAATGCTTACTCAGTATACCACACATTCAAGCCTAAGCCTAACTCTTCAAACATCTTAGTGATCCTCAAGGGCATTTTGCAGGTGACATCAAATCCCAAAACACGATGGTACTGTTGGGTCCCTGACGACTGTCACTAGCTCCAGCATCCCACTCCCACTCCGAAGCTTCTGTAGGACAGGAAGGGGCGAGTTGGCGACAGCCACCGGCCCAGGTGCCCTCAGGAGCTGCTGCTTTGTGAGAAAGGCTCAAAAGAGGGCGGCAGAGGTTTGTCACCCCGTGCTNGGTCAGAGAGGCTCCTGACATTCTGCCAATATTTGTTTCCTGTATTCCTCTCTGCCAGTTCAGCCTGTTGGCCTCAATATCTTTATAGGAGACAATTATTTGAACGAAGATATGGTATTTAAATACAAGTATAGACACAGCAGATGTCTTGTTTGGACTGCAGAAAGAACCCTTGTTGGGCTGTACTAACTCCCCCCTCTTTTGTAGTAATGGAAAAACAACTATCTCACTACTATCTCTATAATCATCAGCACTCTCAACACACACACACCCCAGATAACCACAGGCTTCTCCTTAGTCCTGTTTGAAGGTGTTTTCCCTTATTTTAATTCAGATAAATTGGGTGGGAAACATCTGATGCAGAGCATCAGCTTGTGTTCTCCTTAAATCTTGTAACAAAAAAAACTAAACCCCAATCCCAAACCCCCAACCAAAAATGAGAAAAACATTCTATTCATTTGAACATTCCTCTAAAATAGGTAAAGACTTAACCTTGAACTTCTTCCTCAAGCACAAAGTATTAATTTCCCCTTTAAGCATCAATTTTTGCCAAAAGCCACAGTAGAAGAAAACAAAACTGCTGTCATCGAAAGCTGCGGTTTATACAAACTTTGACTTTGTTTTATAAAAATCACCTGCTTTTCAAACCCCCAAAGAATAGGACAACACCATCAGCATTTATATTGACAAGAATGTTCCTAAATGCCTTATCGGGATGATTTCATTTTCCATCTGTCTGCTGGATTTGCTTTGCATAAAGGTCTGGACACACAGAGGAACGCGTGTTTTCTTTTTCTGCCATACTACTAAGAAAGTAACTCAGGATCACAGAGCAGCCTTTTGCTGCAACTAATCCCTGCAGATTTGGCCTCTCCTTTCAGGCTGCACTTCCTGTCTGAACCCGCCTATGCATTCTAAAAGCACAATGAAAAAAAAGCCAAAATTCGGCAAAGAGCCATTTAAAAAAATTACCCAAGCATTTGCTCTGCAGTTTGAACCTCTAAGAGTCTTGAAAAGAAAAAAAAGGACCCAACACAACAGCACAGAATCCTAGTGATTCCTTGGCTTCAACATACGCATAAGGGTCTTTTCTAGGATCAGGGTTGAGCTCTTAATAGTGGGAAACCCCAACCTCTTTAGAGTGCTGCGAAGAAACCGAAATGTCTGTATCATCGGAGCTAAAACGGCTTCACTGAAGCAAGGTTGGTGGTTTGATTGCTTTTCCTTATTGTGAGAGTTGCTTCAGAAATCCATAAAATAAATCGAAAAGCTATTTTTTATTTCTCAGTTAAAATAATTCAAAGTGATTTCAGGTATCTGAACCTTCACAGTATCTGTTTAAATACGGTAGCAGCAACCAAGAGATTTGTGCAGCACCTTTAGCAAGAACACACCAACAGATCTGACTCTAGGACCAGACTGCTCATTTCTTATACACACACATAGAGAATTTCATGGCTGCAAATTTCCTTCCTCTGAATTTAGGATCTACTCATGCGCACTGATCTGGCAATCCTTGCAACATCATGGCCAACTTCGCATACCCCATAAAAGCAGCTCAGAAAGCACCACCACAGTAGCTAAGTCATCAATATCCTCAGGGTATCAGTATAAGCTTCAATAAAAGAATCCACATTACTAGCCCATTCTTCTCTCCCAGTCTCTCCAGAAAAAGAACATGACAGCAGAGTAGTTGACTGGGCCAAATATTTCAACACACGACTGGTAATAAGCTGTACTTGCCTTCTTTATAATAGCATATGGTGTGCCACCAGTAAAGGTTGGCTATTTTTGTTCACTTGGGGGATTTTCTTATTTGCCTGGGTGGTTTTGGTTCATTTTGGGTTTCTTTTTAATATCTACACTATGCCAAGACACGTTTCTGCTTCCTAAATGGGGCATTTGGAGCCTTGAACATTCTGTCTACTTCTTCCTTCATTAAGTTTTGGAAAGAACAGATGTGAGTTTTGATATAAAGGAAAACAGTTCTTCTTACCATGTTCTGATGAATTTTAAGCTTACAGAGATATTTATAACTACAGCATCTTTACCTTCAATTACATTTTCTTAACAGCAGGGAACGTGTAATATTGTTTTGAGAAAATCTGATCAGCATTCCTCCTTCACAACACAGAAATCACCTATTGCCCATGCTACTCATCAGACACACTGGATCAGGATTAGAAGAGGACTATTTAACCCTCACTGACAGGAGATACAGAAATCAAGAAAGTTCCTCCTCTGTCACTGCGTATGCCCTCCAAACCATCTGCCTTCCATGGCACAAAGTACAGCCAGACATTTCTCTCTTTCTCAGTGATTTACTGTTTTGTAGATAAATGTAATCCTTCTCACTATCTCCCACATCCCTATTTTATTTTTTTTGCAAGAACTTGGAACCAAGTTGTGTTTACTTGCTACTTACTAAAAAGAACATAGATTTGTGATTATAAAGGAAGGTAACGGCTCTACTGCCCCTTATCTTGCTTTTGCAAAGTCACAGAATTATTGATGCTGGAAAAGACTTCTGAGATCACCAAGCCCTGCCTATAAAAAAGATGCAAAATTCCATGTGTTTTGTGTTTCAGAGGTGTAGAATTTCACTAGACATTGCATCAGCAGGTATTTCTCTGTAAGTTACTTGTAAGAGTAAAGTTCTCCTTACCAAAACAGCTAAGAAGAACGGCAAATGAGTATGACTCAAATTTGTGTTCTGTCATGCGGCCAGTATTCATCAATGTGGGTTTTACAGCATAGAATAGCCAGGATTGTAAGGGACCTTAAACACCATCTAGTTCCAACCCCTCTGCATAGGCAGGGATACCTACACTACATCAGGTTACTATAACTTATATAACTTCTAAAAGGGAATTCTGAAACAAAGGCATTTTTTGCTTCACCCTTAAATCTAGTCTCTTCAATCTTGAGAAAGTGTGTTTGCCTGATAAAAAAGAAACAGAATATTTTCTGCAGTTGCCAAAAGGCTGAGGTGTGCCAGACAGGCTCATTTTGCTTGCATCACCTTACAATCCACCAAAGTATCCACTGACCAGCACAGCATCTGGAAACTGCAGCTGAACTTTAAAGATAGGGAATACTGTTGTCAAAATATTACCCAACTATTTATGGAGACACTAAGACAATAAGATCAGAGAACAGTTTTGGCAGAGAAGAAAATTCAACCCTTAACTTGCTTCATGTTTGCCAATCCTATCTTTACCTGATCTACTCTAATTATTCACTTAAAGAGACTTCTATTTATTCAGTTTAAGAAAGACTGTAATGGACTGAAGTACCTAATTACTACAGAAAGATAGGGAAGACACAAAAAAATCCTTAAATCAAATGTTAAAAAAGAAATACATTCACAAAACTTTCTCAAATGTGCTCTTAAAACATCCCAGAATGTTTTAACTGAGACTTTATCCTTTATCTGCAAATTCTCTCCCTGCTTCTATGAAACAAGTACAATACAAACTCCAGGCACTCCATACCTACATGTATGCAGTGGTGAAACACACACGCATATACGTTTGGCAAGATGGAATCACACATTCCGTGTACTTGCTGTATAGTTGGAGTGACAAGTGACTAGCTGAGAGTACTAAAGAGGAAAATGATGTCTTGAGATCTGACTGGGTGATTATATTTAGACTCTGAAACACCCACTGAAAGGAGAATCATCTGATTTCTTAAGTAAACCCCTGGAATAAACACGGGATGTACAGTATTAGTCTGTAACCTAGCAAGTTACTGCAATGTAGGACACGGCGTGGATTACAAAAGTGCATTAAATTACGTATTGTTACAGAGGTTTCCCCCCCTTAGGATGCACTCAACACTTTCCTCCTTCCTGTCTGACAATATGTTGCCATGCTATAAAAGCCCTAATGCCCATTTCAACGATTAGCTGTACATCAGCATTACTACTTCAAATCCACAAGTTTCACATCAAGCATTAAATGGGATGAATATTGATCTGCTAAAGAGGATTTATTTATTTCTAGCTCTATCCAAAGATCAACTACTAGCAGCTTTTGGTGGATCTGTTGAGCTCTCACAGCACAAAGCTACTGCATACATGACACTGGACTTGACATTTCAGTTCTGGAAGAAAACCAAACAGTAAATTCACTGCAATAATCCTAGATAAATGAGATGATCACTGGAAAAGCTGAGATAGTTAAGTGGTCTATCAGAAAAGTCCAAAGGATGGTATTGAACTGTTGCTATATTGTAACCTCTCTCATGACCACACAGCACAAGATCACCCTATCAGATGCCAATAACTTTGCCTTTAAAAAGCACCATGCCTTCAGATTATCTTGGAAGACTTCACAATTATGTTCTGAGCTGAAAACTGTCTACTCAACATAATCAGCTATGTATCGATACCGCAGTATTTACCCATTCATTCCATGCTGCTCAGTCAATAACACACTAACAACTGCATCACGCGCTCACGAAATACAGATACAGACTTCAATCCTCACAGCACAGCTTGCAGGTTTCTTGCAATGTTAGAGCTGCCCTCAGAACGCTCTTTTTAAGCCTGTTTTCAGTAGCAAACATTTTCTACTACGGCACTAGTAAATTAGAAAAACATACAAGTGTGTTGATGAGGACTGCAAGCAGATTAGACGTGAACTGGTGGGCTGCTTTGCCTTCTGTACTCAAATGGCAAAAGCACAAGAGAATGCTGTTTCCACTCATTTGGACAAGGAGCATTTGAAATGCCAACGTAAGAAGCCATGAAATTTTTGCTGTGTCACCCACACAGGAAACTGAAACAGTCAGTCAAAACATTGCCTCGATGCTATGATTTCATCTGGCCGTATCATTCCAGTAGCTAATAATATTGTCCTAGCCATCTGCTAAACGTTTCATTTCTATTTATCTGATTTCTCCTCACCAGTCTCTCCCCCCCCCCAAGAGTGTATTAATTTCCAGAACACACAGAAAAGAGACGGAACGAGTGACATACAATGGGGATATTTGCTGCCATGAAACATTGCCTCCGTTTTGACATCTCGTAACACCACAGTTCTCAAAATACACCCACAAAACCCCCATCAGAATAAAAACCCTACGCAGCTTATTATCAAGAAAAGACCTGAAAGCTGAAAACCAATGCTTTGTTTGGGTTGCTTGAACTCTGTTTCTCTGTGTCCTTGCCACAGGTACCACTCAGTTTAATGAGATTTTATTTTCTGCAGAACAGTGTCTGCTTTGCTAAGGATGAAGGACTTTGGATTGGTTCCCAGTGATAATGAGAAAGAAACAAAATGACTTTTAACATCAGCCCTGCATTTAGACAAACTCAAATAGTCTCTACATTTTTTCTTTTAATATCTTCTCTTTCATCTGTGCATAAAATAAAAGGTGCAGCATTCTGCAGATGATAGAGTCTCAAATGCAGAAGCTTGTATTATTTATAAAATGTGCTAAATAAATCAACTCAAGTCAGAAAACGTGATGTAAACGCTGTTATGGGTGATCTCCCTCTTCAATGGGAGCAAACTGCAGAGCACCCCCCCACACACAAAGTTTTCTCTTCCGACACACTGTTTCATTCTTCTGTGAATAGAGGACAAAACAAAATGAAACTGCATAACCCTGAGTAAATCGAGATAGGAGAGGTAGGTATATGCTGCCTGGAGCTTTCAGGCTATCCCTATCTAGAACATGTGAAACAATACTAAATTCAAATCCCCTAGAGAAAGAATAATTTCCCTGTCTTTGGTGTTATTGCGACACGTTTCTCTATAAACTGCCTTCTAGGAACAGCGTGAAAATTGGTAAGCAGCTAATTCAAGTCACTGATTCTTCCCATAGCTAAGTACATTCCCACTGCTAAATAATATTTAAACATAAGTTAAAAATAAAGGAGTACAACATAAAGAAAAGCTCACAAAAAGCTATTGTCTATAAACACTTCCGTAGTTTGTTTGGAGCATCTCTCACAAGGAAACAAAAGCAGAGGCATTTAACTCTAGTTTTGTACACGATAATGCTTTTACTTAGTAACTCCTTTCTTCACAAACACCTCGTAACACATGTCAGTCCGAAACAGATTGCAATGCTTGTGGTTTGAATATAACAGCAACATTTCAGACACGCTGAAACCCTGTATTCTACCTTTTATCCTTCCCACGTCCTCTCGATGTCCCTACGGTCATTTCTGCTTCTGCAACTTGCTGTGTTATTAAAAAAGGCATCGCCTCTTTCTTCTTCTTCCTACCCTTTCCACAAAATTCCCAAACTACTGAAAAACAGGCACATTCTAAAATTATTTTAGTGTGAAACTGAAATAAACCTTTCTCTATTCCCCCCCCCCCCCCCTTGTAGATTTATTTACTCAACTTCTGTGATCTCTAGAGCAGACTGAACCTGCACATAGAAAATAAATTGCAAAAGCAGCATTGTGTTGAATTGTGTCACTGGAACGACAGAAGAATACAACCAAAGGCCAAACTCTCCTGCAGAGCTTCCACCAAGCAATGGGAAAGAACAGCAATATGCAACACAAAACAGCTTCAGCTCCTCCAGGCAGCAGTGTCTCTCCAAGATGCTATATCATGGATACTTTTCCAAGTGCAGTTTCCTCATAAAATAACATTTCCCCACCTATTTCACCCATCTGCTTGTTTCTCTTTTGGTGCAAAACACCAAATTTAGCTATTTTTATATGTTTATATATTTCTGTGAAAAATCAGGCTGTCTGGTCCTCTCTCCCCACTCCAAGTGCTTAGGTTTTTTAGGACTGATCACAACCCAAAAGGGGCTATATGAAGCCCTCCATGTAATGCATGTAGCATATGAAATACAGACAAGGAATTTTCTGTAGGTATTGTTTTACAAGTCAGACATTCTAACACTACCAAACAAAACTCCGAGCCACATAAAAAGATGCAATAAACCTCTCTAACAGTAGCTGATTTGTATGCAACATTGACCATAAGGGTAACTCTTCAGTAAACCTGAATCTCATTTATAATGCATAGCAGTTAATAAATCATAGTAAAATCAGGTGGCTTAGAGCCAACAATACTCAACTAGTAATGGAAAGGGTGGGGAAGATTTATAGAGAGACAGACTCTGTCTGGATTTTGCTTTTAAAAGACTCACACAGTGCGGTGGGAAGATCTTGCTGCGGTTTCCAAACGGACACATCTGTGTCATGCTGACTCACTTCATCCTTCCCCCAGCATTGCCCCTCACTTACCCCAGGTGATGCTTCTTCTCTCAAAAATCTTCCTCTTTGACCTTTCACTGGGTTCTTGCCTATCAGCTCCCCAGCACACCAGCTGGAAAGAGAAGAGATCAAGATGAGATCAGAGTGTTGCTCCTGAAATCCCACAAAAACACCCTGCACTAGATTTCAAACTTAAAGAGGAAAATGTGCAAAGAGCCCCTTGAAACCGGTTTCTCAACCCTCACAAAGCCACACTACAAACTGTTCGAGGTTTCACGCATTTCCCAGCTTCAAACCCCATTTTTATAACAAGGAGAAAATGCACTTAGAGTGTTTACGATGGGAAGAATGTTGGGGTTTTTTTTCTGCTTTAAATACCAAGAGCATAAACTCTTCTCTCTGTTCTCATTGGAGATCCAAGAGAGCAGGATATTAGAGAAGACTGTGCTGCACACACCTGAGAAAACAACAATTTTTAAAGCCTGTTGATGGTGAAACAAGGGCATTTAGACAGGTAAAAGGGTTAGTATTTAGCACCTTGAAACTAAGCACAGTTGCAGTATCATTGGCCGTCAGAGCGATGTTAATTACATCTGTGCAAAAATTAACATGAAGTTCCTATTTCTTCATGTTCTGAATTTATGCTAAACCGATGCTGAAGGGATTTTGCTTTCACAGTTACCTTTGTGTTTGTGATTTGCTTTAAATAAGGGGAACAAACAAACAAAATAAAGGGAAAAAGGTGTTTTTTAACGGCTGTTACAGCTGGGAGTGTGCTGGTTCAGGATCTAACTGGGGGAAACTGGATCACAAAGTTCCTAAACCAAATTTAAACTAAACCGTGTTTCCTCACCCCAAAAAGCTCTTTTTTTACAAAACCAGTGCCTTCACGATGGGTTTTCTAACACCTTTTTTTGCTATTAAAAACACCCGAGCGTCAGACTGACCGAACATGAACAGAAACCTGCGAAATACAAACAAAACTAACGGGGTCTGGAGGCTGCGCCCTCTGCGCCGAGGCCGAGCCCGTCCCGGGGGCTTCGTGGGACAGAGCCCCGCTGCAGCTACACGAAAGGCCCAGGGGGAGGCGCTTGTGCGAGCGGGGAGCCTGCAGCCACCACAGCCCTACTGGGGTTATCTGTAGCCGGGGGGCCGTGCCGTGCCGCTGCCAGGATTCCCCCCCCTCAGCCTCCACCTTCTCGCTGCTGTGGCCACGGAGCAGCAGCCCCTGGGGCTCATTCCCTCCCGCGGCACTAGATGGCAGCAGCCGCTTGCGGAAAGGCCCAAAATGGCGCCGCGGCGGGCTGAGGGGAGCGGGAAGGGGGCTGCCGGCCTCACCCCCCCGGGAAACCTCCCGGGCAGCCGTCAGGCCCGCGGGGGAGTGCACAACCAAAGTCATGGAAAAACAAAACAAAAAGCAAATAACAATAGGGAAAAAAACTCAGACCCGTACGAATGTAGCGGGACTAAACCTAAAAACAAAACTCGGCCGCAGAAGGGCCGGGGATAACGCGCAGGCTGCCCTCTGGGTACAAGAACTGAAGGGCCGCTGCTGGGAGGAAGAGGATGAGATCTTCCTCATTGACTTCGGCAGCAACATTTTTCTCAGCGTTGCTCTCATCCTATCTTTTTTTCCTTTACTTATGTTATTTTCACTTAATTCGCTTAATTCAACTTAATAGCAGCGCCCACTCCTAAGTCCTACCAAGCAGTCGTTAACAGCCAGTCCCACCAGTATTTATTTAGGGTTAATAATGAGGAAATAGGAGTTTTTAACACATAATTAACATTTGGCTCTTTGGTTTAGTCTGTTTTTTGGATTTTTGGTGATGTAAAACACCACCACCACCAGTAGAACTACGCAGAGACTCTCCTTCTCCACATCACTGAAGAGAGATTAATTAGTGCAGACTGTGTGTAAAACTGTCTTGCAAACACACAGGCCACCATGTAAGAGAGGGGGTCTGAGCCTCTGCCGCCCTGCCCAGCCTTCTAGAATCACAGAATCATTGAGGTTGGAAAGAACTTCAAGATCATTAAGTCCAACATTCGACACAACACCTCCATGACCACTCGACGATGTCCCAAAGTGCCACATCTACTGCCTTTTGAAACCCTCCACAGACAGGGACTCTAGCGCTTCCCTGGGCAGCCTGTTCCAATGTTTAACTGATCTTTCATGATAGGATTTTGTCCTTATTTCCAGTCAGAGAATCACTGGGCCTGTAAAAGACTAAGATCATCAAGCCCAGCCTATGTCCTGACATCACCACATCAGCTAGAGCAGGGCACTAACTGCCATGTCCAGTCTTCTCTTAAATGTCTCCAGGGATGGGCCCTCTACCACTACCCTGGGCAGTCCATTCCAGTGTTTGATCACCCTTTCTGTGAGGAAGGGCTTCCCAGTGCAACTTGTGGCCATTTCCTCTTTTCCCATCATGGGTTGTTTGGGGGAAGAGGCCAAACACATTAGGAGCCTGGCATGAGTGCCAGCCGAACCTGTTAACCGTGAGCAGCTCCCCCAACACACACCACCCTCCACAAAACTATCTGAAGGCTGAACTCCCTCATTTTCATTGCATTGCTTTGCCTCAGAGTATTGCTGATCAGGAGGGTGGTCACAGGAGTCCTGTCTCATGCAGGTACAACTCTTGTAGCTGCTGTTAGAAGGGAAGCAAAAAGGCAACCACCCAGAAAGCAGCACCCACACACCACTGTGTGAGCAGAGCATTATTGGAAGGTGCTGCCGTTTCCAGTCCTCTGTACTGCATAAAACTGGGAACAATGAGGTCACACGTATGTACAAACACACAGTAAGAAGAGGAATGAAGGCACACACTTCTGATGTGTGTAACAGCTGCTGACAAACAGTCAGAACAAAACTTTAGTGTGTTGATGCGAACACCACAATGTGGTTTTCTGGCAAGAAATGTAAACCTACTAACTGCACTCCACGTTGTCTTTACAAATAGCCAAGAAAATGCTATTATGGAATTCATAGACTTGGTAATATTTTGCAAGGAAAGGTGCGCTGGCAGCCTCTGAGGATGTAGAGTCTGCGCAATGTCTTGGTCTGTGATTTAACTCTATAGCCTCATAGCCAAAACATTCTACTGTCAGTCAAGCCTAAACAGAAAAAGATACTGCTCTGGCTATTCAATAAAAACATGTGAACTAAGAAGATCAAATGAAATGGAGAGCAAAGTGTAAAACTCTCCTGGTTATAAATTATTGGAGAAAACCCATAAATCATATTTCCTCAACAAGATCCCCAAAACTGGAACAAAGGAGCAAAACTCCTAAATATCTTTTGACTAAAATGACAGTAAAAAATTATGTTGGTGGGCAGGAGGGGGGAAAAGCATTAATCAGCCAACAGCTCTTTTTGCCCTCCTGCCTGAGCTTCTACCAGAGAAATACGGATTCCACGTTCAAAAGAGCTAATGCTACTGCATGGGTGCAACCTGTCTGAAATGCCTTCAATTGCTGTTTAATCCCCACTTATCACTAATGGATGTAACTCATATTGGAGGCCCTAAAATCTGTATCGTTTGCTCCTAATATCTTTTTAAGTGCTTGATAGGCCATGTGCAGTGTGTCAAGCAGATTGAGAAGATGCAACTGGAAAACAGTACGTCAAGCTTTTGAATTAACCCGTTTGGTGATGCTTTGTAAAGGGTAGGTGTCAGAAGGAAAGAGCCAGGCTCTGCTCAGTGGCACACAATGATAGAACAAGGGGCACTAGGTGTCAGCTGGATCAGAGGAGGTTCCACATCAAGATGAGAAGAAACTTCTTCCCAGTGAGAGTGACAGAGCACTGGAAGGGGCTGCCCAGTGGGATGGTGGAGTCTCCCTGGAGACATTTAAAACCTGCCTGGACTGTTCCTATGTGACTAGATCTAGAGGATCCTGCTGTGGCAGGGGGATTGGACCGAATGATGTTTTGAGGTCCTTTCCAATCCGTAAAATTCTGTGATTCTGTAATATTTGAAATACCAGTACAAACTTAACAAAACTTGTTGTAATATTAAAGTGTTGGAAGTTTGAAGAGAAGCATGGAACAGTAGCAGAGAAGGACTGCAGCTGTTGCACACAGAGACACCACAGAATAGTTTATGACAGGAAGCGAAGAAAATTCCACAATCCACCTGAAGCTACAGTGAGAGTCATGTAGGCAAAATATAGTTATTAAAACTGGAATGCAACCAAGACTTCAGGGGCTAATAACCCTTTTCTTGCAAGAACGAGCAAAAAAATCCCCAAGCATCTTCATTGACCACAAACTGCAAGACTTCAGATTACATCTCAATTGAAAGACACAGTATATTCCATCATAAATTGTCATAAGAACGTGATCTTTCTGGGACGTGATTTCCTGGCCAGCATTCTCATTCACAGATTCATAGGTTTGTGGGTTGGAAGGTACCTCAGGGATCATCTAGTCCAACCTCTTAAAGCGCGATACAGTTGAAATGAGCTGGCACAAAAGCCTATAATGCTGAGCCTTAACATTGTCTACAGTTGAGCAATCCACCAGTTCCCTTGGAAGACCATTCCAATGTCTAACAGCTCTCAGCATGAAAAATGTTCCTCTCAAATCCAGTTGGAATCTCCTTTCCATCAACTGCAAAAAGGGCTAAGGTTTTAGAATTTTAAAAAAAATAATCAAATCTTTTTGAGTGCATATACACTTTTTATAGCTATAAAATATACACGTCTATAACATAATGTATAAAGTAAGCATAGAATCATTAAGGTTGGAAAAGACCTACAATATCATCCTCTTTCAAGCTATTGCAAATGTTTACAAAAAAAATAAAGGCCAGTCCTGGCAAACTATCATAGTCATAACATGAATGTATTTAGAATTCATTGCATTTCTTTGTGCTAAAATTGTAAGAATGTATTTAGAATTCATTACATTTCTTCGTGCTAAAATTGTAATCTTTCTTGCCTAGAAATTGAGTTCACAGGCTGAATATTCACTTCAACGCAGAACTTAAGCACTGACAGAACGATTAAGCTACACAGAGCCTGCAGTGCTTTTTCTGTCAGTGTCTATAACACATCACACGCAAGTATCTAGGTGTATAAGTGTGCAGGTTCTGAAACTACACATGCATTAGGACCATAACTATTCCTGGAAGCAGGGCACACACATCCATACAGCATGTATTTGTTCATAGGAGTACGACAACAGTATGTACATATGGCTGAACCTTTTGTGTTTTATACATGGGAAGCTTTTCAGTGTCATATAAAAGATCCTTTTATGATGGAATTTGAGATGCACCTGTTTCAAGGGAAACTCTGCAGAAGTCATATATCTAGCTCATGCCAGGACTGAGCAGGTAACAGGTGCTATTGCAATTTATCAGGCCCATTCCATGCACTGTACGTGCTACCAAAAAAAATATCATTTGGCAGATAAAAGCAGACAAACTTCTTGTATTCTGCTGCCTTCAAAGACCTCTCACAGAGAGAAAAATATAATCTGGAAGTACATGCAATGGAGCTGACTGCAGTCTGTATCAGGCTCCAGTATCTCCAGTTCTTGGTCATATCCTATCTGCTAGGTACACACCAGTGTGCAGGTACTGGTTTCTGCCAAATACACAATGCGTGCTGTGCCTTCACCCCTCAGAATGGTCAGGCTTGAGCCAGCTTCTAACAGGGAGTTACGAGACTACATTATCACCACCCTGAAGCCTCATGGGGTTACTCACTTCGAGCACAGGGCTGTGTTAAATACAGCCTTGAGTGTGAAGGTGGTTTGTAGCTTACAGCACTGCCTGTGGTCGTTGGTGGTTATCTCAATGGGTGAACTACCACCAGAAAGTGCAATTACAGGCTTGTCAACTCAAGATTATTAGCCCAAAGGATTCTGTGAAAGAATTTACCCCCCTCCACCCCACAATATCAGGTAGACGCTTGAATTCTGGACTTCATAGGTTCCTGAATTCATGGCTATGTGCTCAGAGTTTTGAAAGTGGAGTCATTGTGCTCGCTGCTTAGGGCAGTGTGAGTCACTACATTTACATCCAAACTCAGCTGATGCCTTTTTGTACTTGTTGCTTTTGTTTTAAGATAGCAATTCTTTTGATGCCTGCTGAAACGAGACATAAATAACTAGGGTTCACTTTCAGTCCCCAAATTATTTGTAGTTCAAGTTAGTAGGAATTTTAGCAGGTAGTATTTGTAACTATGAATTGGGAATCTAAACGTTTACATGACCTTGGCATTCATACCACAATTAACTGTGAGTTCTGACTCAACTCCTGATTATTTATGGCCTTTGTGAAGTGTAAGCATACAGAGGCTTTCATAAGTCTGACCAGAAAACCATCCTCGAGTTAAAATTGCCTTAAGCAACACTTGCAGTATCTAATCCTAAAGACAGCTACTCCACTCCCTAAATAATCGGATGGAAACACTAGGAGAGCTGACTCTAACAAAGATTATTCACACAAGGACACATTTGGATATTGGAGCTCTAGTTTGTAATTTATTGCTTTGGATTGCAAAGCACATTCCTTCATCAGCCCGGAGCTTCCTAGCCTTTATAATCCTTAGTTATTTATCCCATTTTCTGTTTGATTTTTAATTCTTTGCTTCTGCTGTCCCACTCCTCCCTATACCAGTCTTTCCTGTTTTCTTTACCTTTCCATTTTTACATACCTCGAGCAGAGTTGGGATGTTTATAGGCGGCAAGTACAGCGCTGAGAGGATGAGCCCACACAAGAAGCAACTTGTTGGTTCAAACAGCAAAGGGTTAGCAGCTTTGGACTGCTCATCAGAGGGCAGGGGCATGCACAAGATGACAGCAATAGCCTGCTTGAAAGCAGGTTGGGACCATTACTGGTAATTATAGTTAATCAGCGACAATTGTCTTCACCAAGATACAGATCAGCATTGAGCACTAACCTAACAGGGCCTAATGAGTGTAATGGAGGATGAAGAAAGCCTGAATAAACTCACAAGGCACTGAATGACCTGAGCAGATGAGGCATTGTAATTCCCAGCTCCCCCCTCCTCTCTCCCCTTCTGCCACTAGTCCCCTGTGCTGTTGGCGACGAGTCCTAGGACTACATGGCAATGTACTGTCCGCTGATGGGTAGGAATCAGGAGAAAAGGAATGAAACCTTGTGCTCACATGAGCGGATACCGTTACCTGCTTTATTTTTTTAAAGCGATTACCGACTGATTTATGCTGTATAGCAAAATCTAAAACCTAAAACTAATCAATAATGTTGTTTGGCAGTACAAGGCTACTGCATTTTTAAAGCATTTTGCAGAGGTAACTCAGCCTGGCAAAGGGATCTGGCAGTACTGGTTGAATATGAGCTAGCTGCGTGCCCAGGTGGTACAAAATGCCAATGGTATCCTGGCTTGCATCAGCAATAGTGTGGCCAGCAGGACTAGGGACGTAATTCTCTCTATATACTGGACACTGCTGAGGCCTCCCCTCGAGTGATGGGGGCAGTTCTGGGACCTTCCCTTTAAGAAAGAGATTGAAGGACTAGAGCATGTCCAGAGGAGCAATGAAGCTGGGGAAGGGACTGGAGTGAAAGTATGATGAGGAGAGGCTGAGAGAGCTGATGTTGTTTAGCCTGAAGAAGAGGACACTCAGAGGGGACATTATCACTATCTATAACTACCTGAAGAGAAGTTATAGGCAGGTCGGGATCCAGTTCTCCCAAGCAACTAGCAACCAGATGAGAGGGCAGGGCCTGAAGCTGCATCAGGGGGGTTAGGTTGGATGTTAGGAGGCCCTTCCTCGTGGAAATGGTGATCAAACACTGGAATGGACTGCCCAGGGCAGTGGTAGAGTCCCCATCCCTGGAGGTGTTTAAGGACACTGTGGCTAAGTGACACTACATGGCTGTGGCCCTTAGTGCCCTGATCTGGCCAATGTGGTGATGTTAGGTCATGGGCTGGGCTGGATGAACTTAGAGCTCTTTTCCAGCCTCATTAATTCTGTGATGCTGTGAATATTTAAGCATTTAAACACAACTGGAAAAGGGTACGCTCTTCTGTACCCTCATTGCTATTGCTTTGTCTATTGCAGAGTACATTGACCTTAAGCAGTTGATTTTCTTACCCCATGAAACTTCTAAGTGAGAACAGTTTTAATCCTTAAGATCCTTCTGAAGAGTTTAGCATTCTCATGAAACACTGACTACTATATATATCTTGTTTTTGCAAACAATTCATTCCACATGAGTTTTGATCAAAAAGATTTTGTTTTGAAATAAAAATCTGAGGAAAAAAAACCCCTGTAAAAAGTAATGTATTGACACAAAATTTTCAGGTTTTAAATTCAAACAGGTAGAACTTCTCTAAATATACAGTATTCAACAAGAAAAGCATGCTGTAAGTCATTTTATCAATGGATAAAAAAGAAATCTAGAGTGAAAATTAATCACAGACTTTTACAAAATATAAGTGTAGACATACAATTACTGAAGCAGCCCTGTCACAACCTCTTGTGCTTGAAAAGAAGTCATTTGGCCAAAAGTAGAAACCTGGGTTTCTGCTGTGACAGAAGCCATCAGAACAGGCATTGACAGGGTGGGAACAGTACCAGTCACATTTCCTATTAAGTGTTCCAACAGCTTTCACATATTTTTCATCCTGGAATTAATTATTCTCAAAGCTACCTTGATTGAAATTGTACCAGCACAGGATTATTTCAGTACAATTAGCCCTGACTCACACAGTGTGAAAGAATGTAATTTTTCGCAGACCTGAATTAGTTTTTCCTACACCAGTTTAACCTGATCCCTCTGCTTGTGGGGATTGCTTGAAACAGTAGAGTTCCTCTATGTATAGCAGATACACTGAATTGGAGAGGCAGTTTTTGAATCTAGAGCATCTACTGTAGGCTAAAGCAAGAGTAGGACAAACCTAGGAGATCTTATTGTAGTTGCTAAATTAATTAACTCATGAATCTTGTTATTTGCTTATTAATTTCCAGTCTAGGTTTTCAGGTTATGCTCTTCTCTTTATGGAAAATAATAATAAAAGGAGGAGATGGTGTCTCTTTACTCTTCATCCCTGCTCTGAACTTCAGTGCCTCTTTTTATCCAATTCCTACTAGAAATATACATTCCTGGTATAACCAGGAGGATCTCTCTTCTACTTAAAGGAAATGTGATTAAATGAACTACCAACTGTAGCTGGTGGTATCCAAACACATCCCACTCTTGTCAGGATGACAGCATTTGTCAGACATTGCCTGAATAATGCTTGTGTTTACTAACAAGACCTTTTCTGTTTTACTGAATTCGATAAAGACCAAACCAAAACCAACCAACCAAAAAAGCTGAGGTTCAGTCATGTGAAGATTGAATGTAACAGGAAAAGAAAAGCTAAAAATACAACCACAAAAATATCCCTGACTTGTAGTTCCTGGAGAAATGGGATCAAAAGATGAGCATTTATAGGGTGATAAATAAGAAGGGTGCCTGCTTTAGTAATTTTTCTTGACTTTCTATTAAAGGACCAAAAGACTTCAGCTACCCACCAAATCTATTTTCCTTCAGATTTTCCTTTTAAATGCGACCTCTCAGAATCTGTCTTCTAAAAAGTAATTGACAATCAAAGTCTGTAGGCTCTGCTTACATAAATATTGACGTAACAGTGCTTGGTTCGCTGCATCTGGAAATGATAAAATCAGGTGGCTTTTAACCTTTGTAGAAAATCATTATGGTGATGTATTTGGAGGAATATATTCAAACTTCATTCTTGTTTTGTCCTTCCACAATAAATGCTTCACTCTCCAGAAGGAATAACTGATATGCTGCATATTTGATATAACCAAGGTGTTCAAGGTCAGCTACAACAAGGATTTCCAAAAGGAAGAGAGCAGGATAGACTATCACTAATTTTGGCTACTGGTGAACCTTGAACATCAACTTCCAAAAATATGGATTATTCAGATTGGATAAGGATCCAAGTCTTGATCAAACCTCTCATAGTCTGAAGATTTGGGGAGCAGTCATGTTTCAGAGGGCTTCCAGTAGGATCCAAGCTCCTTTGCACTTCAGGAAAGCACCAAAAATAATGTTCCAAATGTCTTTTCCTCAAAAAGGTACACATAAGAGAAAATAAACCCATAATGGGCCGTAGTTTTCCATAAGAAATCATAGAATCATCAAATTGTTGATCTTGGAAAAGATTCATAGAATGGTTCAGGTTGGAAGGGACCTCCAAGATCACCTAGTTCCAACCACCCTGCTAGGAGCAGGGACACCCCCCACTAGACTAGGTTGCTCAAGGCCCCATCCAGTCTGACCTTGAACACTTCCAGGGAGGGGGTAGCCACAACCTCCCTGGGCAACCTGTTCCACTGTTTCATCACCCTCATTGTGAAGAACTTCCTCCTGACTTCCAGTCTAAACCTACCCTTAAGGTCATTGATTCCAACCGTAAATTGAAGAACTGATCAATTGTGCAAGTAACCTCTGCTTTTTTACAGTCAGGGATGATTGTTTTGCCAATCGGGCAAAAGTTGTTCCCTATGGCAAGATTTAAACTTAAACATTTTATCACCTTTATATTTGAAAAAAAATTAATATAGAATCAGAAGAGTTTGGGTTGGAAGGGGTCTTCAATGATCATCTCGTTCCAATGGCTCTGCTACTCTTCAAGAAGATGAGGTTGCTCAGAGCCCTATCCAGTCTGACCTTGAATGCTTCCAGGGATGAGACGTCTACCACCATTCTGAGCAACCTGTTCCCAGGTTTCACCACCCTCATTGTAAAAGAAAAGCTGATGCATTTTATTTATAGTTAAGCCATGCCAATGCTTTCTAAAGGTAATTTCATGGACATACTTTAGTTTTAGAAGTTCCTGACAAAGAGTCAATTGGAAATACCTGAATCAATTACAGTGTGTTCATACTTGTCTAATACCCTATTAATTCAGAAATAAGTAACTCTAATCCCCCAAAATTAAGATTGTTGAATCTTCTTTTGTTTTTTACCTGAACTCTCTTTACAATTATAAAGGCAAACCTACTGCCTCAAAAAGATTTGTATTGTCATCTGCCAGGTCCTGTGATGCCTAGTAATCAACTTAATACCTGCTGCAGCCAGCCTTGGATTCTTCCTAACACTAAATACTGTAGTGTTATTGCATCCTATCTACTTTGCTTTAAAATCAACACTCATGGATTCTCACCTATGTTGGGAAAAATACAGTACAGAATCACAGAATAATCCTGGTTGGAAAGGACCTCCTAAATCAGAGAGTCCAACCATCCCCACACCAACAAAAAACCTAAATACCTGAGAGACTGACAAACACAAACTAACTCCCTCCATGCTGCCACTCTATCAGGGCGTGAAGCACCATGACTACACAGTTCTTAAAACCTCCAGGTACGGGGACTCCACCACAGCCCTGTGAAGGCCATTCCAGTGCCTCACTACTCTTTCTGGAAAGAATTTCTTCCCAAGATCCAATCTAAATGTCCCTTGCCTCAACTTCAGACCATTGCCCCTGCTTCTGTCATTAGTTACTAAGGAGAAAAGGCCAACACTCACTGCTCCACAACTTCCCCTCAGGTAGTTATAGAGGGCAGTGAGGTCCTCCCTCAGCCTGCTTGTGCAATATACATCAGATTTTAGCTTAGTCTCTGGGCTGCATGTATATAATTTTTCACTGCTTCGTTTGGTTTGTGTAGAGAGAAACTGAGTCCTGTTGCCAACATCCACATCTGAAATGAAGAATATTATTGGTCCTGCTCTACTTGTTTGTTCTGTCTGGTACATTTTACCTGAGAGCACTATTATGACTACATTTTATAGGGTCCTCTTCTAGTAAAGCTTCCGTTGATATATGATTATTATATGGCCATTTATGTAGACCTAACTGTGTTATTTCCATTTATTGCAAGAACATAAAAGCTGGAAGTCTACCAAAAAGTATGGAAAAGAGCCTAAGAGCCTTTGAAAGTAAATGCCTTAGGGAAACGCTGGGTATTAAATGCAGTTGATCTAGAGCTGCTGCCAAAATTTGTCAAAGCTTAAGCTCTCCTTAAAACACAAAGTTATCCAGAAGAGAAGGTAGAAATCCTTATCTTAGCAATACCAGCCCTATCATTACTAGATATACTGGTTATTCATTGCCAGCATACGTGCCGGTGTGATGAATGAAATAGTCCCGGCCTCTTCCCCAGAGGAAGAACTAATGGAAAGTAGAAGCATGGAGGTTGCACGAACAGAGAGCATTTTTAATGCTACAAAGTAAGATCTATTGGACTAGGAAAGGTGTAGATTTGTAATAGTGTTTGCAGAACCACTGGCAGCATTAGCCACATAGAAAAAAGAGAATAGAGAATATACAACACCAGTCTTCATTCCCCAAACAGTGTTTTAGATCTGTCCCAAAGAGTTTGATCTCTATTTGTCCTGAAGACAAATAGAGAGCTTGGCTAAGTTACAGTGGTGGAACAGGGAGCAGCAGCTGATCTCTTGTGAAAAGTCAAATGTAAACTCTTTGTCTGCCTCAACTCTAAGATATTATTGTGGTTTAGCTTTTAGCAATGCATGCGATCTTCCAGTTACAGAAGGGTTAGGGCAACCGGATAGAGCTTTCCCCTTAGCCAGCTTCTCTTTCATTTATGCTGTTTGGAGACTGGTTTCCGCAGACATCCTTTGAAGACCTCAGTTGCCCATTTAAGGCAAGGAATGAACTCTTGCTCCTGTGAAGCATGTCATTCACTGGTAGGCATTGATGTTCTGTCCTTCTGAAAGCCCTCTCTGCATGTCCCAAGCCTCTGGGCAATGGCTTAATGCATATAAATTAAGAAAAACAAATGATAGAGATCGGCATCACATATGCCGAATTAATAAAACAGAGCCTAATCACTTCAAGTTGGAGGCAATCTGAACACTTATGTTCCCAAAATAAGAGAGTTTTCTCACAGGTTAGATGACTAACTGTGTTTGGGAAATTCTCTGTCTCTTAGCAAGCTCAGTTTAGCTTCCATCCTGTGCTATGTGATGCTCTGATTCATGCTGCATAGTCACGTCTGGGACAGAGTCAGCGGCAGACCTGGGACTTCCTGGAAACTGAAAAGTTCTCAAGCAGTGATTAGCACACAGTAAAACTGTAGTACTCCATGTGCTGCACAGAACCAGACAGTAATCTTTGTCACTTTCTTTTCATCTGAGAGAAGAAAACCATCATTAGAATTTTTTTGGCAGTTGAACCATCTTGTTATCTTTTATTTTTAGATTTACTAATCCTCAGATATCAACTCTACACTAAAAGAGGACACATGGTTACAAGGTTCAAGACTGAGGGGTGACCTCAGTAATGTTGATCATTATGGAAAGGGTGGGTGTTAGGAGGAAGGAGCCAGGCTTTGCTCAGTGGCACCCAATGCTAGGACAAATGGCAGTGGGTGTCAGCTTGAACAGGGGAGGTTCCATTCCACATCAAGATGAGAAGAAACTTCTTGGTGAGGATGACAGGACACTGGAAGGGGCTGCCCAGGGAGGCTGTGGAATCTCCTTTTCTGGAGATGTTTAAAACCTGCCTGGCCATGTTCCTGTGTGACTGTATCTAGAGTAACCTGCTCTGGCAGGGGGGTTGGTCTGGATGATCTTTTGAGGCCTCTTCTAATCACTAACATTTCTGTGATTCAGTAAAGATGCAGTATGTTAAACTTATAAAAACAATTTAGAGTGTGTATACTGAGATGTAGGTGTCTTTAAAGCCTTCCCTTAGTAGAGATTATGAGCTCATCACTGAGATTATCCATCCCAGCCTATGACCCAGCATCATCACATCAGCTAGACTCGGGCATGAAGTGCCATCTCCAGTCTGTCCTTAAATACCTCCAGGGATAGGGACTCCACAACCTCCCTGGGCAGTCCGTTTCAATGTCCAGCCACCCTTTCCATGAGGAAGAGCTTTCTAACTTCCAACTTAACCTCCCCCTGGTGGAGAATATTCACGCCCCATGTGAATATTCTGTGTCCCATAGAATATGGACATTTCTGGGGTAACCAGTCAATGACAGAATATTCTAACTTCCATTCAGTTTTCATGGAAACAACAGCTCTTTTTCTTTTTAAATTACAGATCTACTAATACTTTCAAAGGATAAATTGGAAGAACCGTCAGGTTTACTTTTCCTTTTGGTGTCAGGATAGGGTTTTAAGTAAGGATAGTTTTGATTATAATTTAGTAAGCCCACCTTTCATTAAGGAATTGGATTGAGTTAATCATCTGGACTCAAATGACCATCTAGGTGCTCCTGGGCAGAACACTTCCCCTTTCTATGCCTTAGTTCTAAATCTGTAAAATAACAATTCATTATCCAACTCTTTGTACATCTTATGTATTTACATTATAAGTTCTGTTGAGAAAGACCCTCTGTATATGTGTAGTGTTTGGCACAATGGGGTCCAGGTGATCTACGGGGGACTCCAAATATTACCACCACACAAATCAATGGAATCACTGTGGTTGGAAAAGACCCTTGAGATCATCGAGTTCAACCATCAGCCCTACTCTACAAAGTTCACCCTTAAACCATATCTCTGAATACCACATCTAAACGATCTTTAAACACCTCCAGGGATGGTGACCTAATCACCTACCTGGGCAGACTGTTCCAGGGTCTGACTGCTCTTTCTATGAAAACCTTTTCCTAGCATCCAGTCTAACTCTCTCCTGTTGGTAGGTTATGATTATGCATTTAGAAATCCTTAAAGGCTGTTGACTTACAATTCCGAGAGTACTGCCTCAAACACAAGCTCTGGATAAGCCATCTCTTCCTTTTGAGAGGCTCACAAATCTTTGTGATGAGCATTATTCATGCTAGCATCACTTCTGATGTGCCTGGTTCTCTTGGGAACCATCTCAGAATGTCATATTTACACACTTGCACTAAAGTATATTGAAATAGGTATCAAGCCTGGGAAGCTAAATGCTGCAGTGGGTTAATGCATTAACCTTTCACATCTGGAGACCTAAGGTGAAAGCCTGGTTCTACTGAAGCCCACAGCAAAGACTCACTGATGACACAGGCCAGGAAGTGACAGTGGGGTTTTAAGCACTGCTCTAATCACAAATAAGACCTCTTGCAGCACCAGCCACATCTCCAGTGAGCATCCATCCTCTTTGCCCTGCCCTACCAAAGGGTCTGTGGCACCACAGAATCTTCCCAAGAGCTGGAGTAGCAGAGAAGGCTTGCCATTGCTACCTGAGGTACTGCAGAAGTGCTTGGAGTAGCCTCTTGCTCATCTCTTACTAATATTGTCAGGGTTTATGCACAGACATCATCCTGTATACATGTATGCCATATCCTTCCCTCCACATCCAAGTGTTAATGTGATGACTACCTGAATGAGAAAATTTCCACTGGATAGAAAACATATTCCATGCTGTCATTGAGGTATTTGACCGAGAACATTAAAACAAATTTAACATGAATTTAAACCTGACATCGGTCTAGCCTAGAAAATAGCATTCACCATGTGTCTAAAGCTTGAAATTACCTGTACAGAAGCTTAGGAAAAATACTTGAGATTTTTTGTGTTTAAAAGTAAATCATAACAGCCATCTGTACAAGACTGGGAGGCTGCATCTGTAACAATGGACTTTCTCTCTGTGATCACTCAGAATGATTTCCCCACCAAGTTCTAAGACAGACGTATTTCATGAAAATGTACTCCTAAAAACATTACTTTCAGGAGAGAGTAATATCTCCAATACCTTTCCTTGACCCAGACAGGGTATTTCTTCCTTGTATATGCATAAGGTATGAAATTATCTATAGAATCCTCATGGCTGGAAAGGACTTTCAGAATCATCAAGTCCAGCCCTCATCCCAACATCTCCCCAGTGCCTAGACCATGTCTTTTTAAACACCTCCAGAGACAGTGACTCCACCACCTCCCTGGACAGCCTGTTCCAGTGCCCAACCACTCTCTCAGGAAGATCCAATCTAACCCTCCCCTGATGCAGCTTGAGACCATTTCCCCTCATCCTATCGTTAGGAATTTGGCAGAAGTGACCAGCACCAGCCTTGCTACAATCTCCTTTTAGGTAGACTGGTAAGGTCTCCTCTCAGCCTCCTCTTGTCTAAACTATAAAATATACGAAGAAAACTTACCCAGATTTGGGATGTTTCCCTGAGAATCTTAATTCCTTTAGGAATTATTACAAATATAAAGTTAAAAAACCCCATGTTTATTAATATTTAAATGGCAATATAAATCTTGTTTGCAGAGTTGTTCAGAATACTGAACAGTGGTTATTTTAGTTATTTGAACAATAACTCTTATTGAAAATTGCTTTCTCTTTCACACTAGCAGTTAGTAGAGCATTCCTGGCACTTCAAGTTGCTAGCAAACTGATATGGGGTACCCACCACAAAGGATTCTCTTAGTCTAAGTTCTCCAACCATCAGTATGCTGAAGGCTTTGCCAAAGACTCTTCCTTGTGTATCAAGTATGGATCAACACTTTTGCCAATGCCAATGACAGCAATGAGCATCATCCACTTAACCAGCAGCTTCTCTGCTTTCATGTGAATGAAAAAGTGTAACTTCAAACTAAATCCAGACCTGCATTCAACATTTCTTCCTGAAAGAAGAACAATAAATCATTATGAATCTTACGGATCTTGTTTTCCTAGTAAACACCTTTCTATGTTGTAGTCACAGCACTTGTTTTTTACAGTTAAGGAATACACAGTAACTTTGGTCATCTTTATTTGTTCTTCTGAGGAGAACATTAACTATCGCTGCCACAGAAGTTTCTGTATGTTTTTCTTTTACCCATAAATGCAGCCAGCACACATGTAGGCTCAGCTAGAAACCTTTGAGAGGGGCAAAAATCCTTTCCATCCCTACAAAACTAGGACTTAGCTCATGGCTCAGTGATTTATTCTATCCATGATGTACCCTGTGCTAGAGAAAGTACTGAAAGGTATTAAATATTAGCATATGCTAGCTTTCAGGGATGAAACAGAAGAACAGGAGTTATGGGTAGCAATGAAATACAAACCAGGTATTGAAGCGCTGGCAACGGCCACGCAAGGGCAGTGATGCATCCAATACCCAAAGGGAGCTGCTTAACAGTCATTATTAATTGCCCCCAGATACAGTTTGTGAAGCTGCACAGATTTATTTGTCACTTCAAGTTTAAACGGGGCTTTCTTACTGCTGCTTTACAGAGCAGTGCTATACCCAGGCACTTAGTGGAGCTCTTGCATGTGAGGGAAACTCTGTTTGAGAAGAATATTAAACATTTGCAGCTTCTCATGTCTGGTCCAGCCAAAGAGGTTCTGCCAGCCAATTTTCAGAGTCATACAATTTCTTACAATCATTTTCAGGGCAGATTAATTCACTGTGGCAGAATCATGGGACCTACCAGCAGAAGGAGAATACCACGCAAAACTGAACATCTTTAGTGTAAGATGGGGAGTTTTTACACGGAAATCTCCCAATCCTGGTTTGAATGATTCAAAAAAGTGACATCAGTTATCCAAATATGTCATAGGACCTTAGAATATTTGGGAAAAAAGCAAAGAAACACAAAACCCACTGAGGTTTTTGTGTAAGCAAGTACTTTTAACTCTGACAAAAAGAAGCTGCACAGATGGTTTGCAGACTTTAAGTTGCAGAGGTATAACCTAGTTCACGTGAAAAGAAATATATAGCATATTAGTAAACAGATTCACTTAAGTTCATGCCCTTGCTCTATGCCATGGAATGTCATTAACAATTCCCATTGGATGCAGACTTACAGAACAATTCTGGTTGGAAAAGGACCTCCTAGATCAGAGTTTAACCATCCCCACATCAACAAAGACCCTAAATACCTGAAATATTGACAAACACAAACTAACCCACTCCATGTTGCCACGCTAGCAGAGTGTGAAGCACCACGGCTACACAGTTCTTTAACACCTTCAGGGATGAGGACTCCACCAGCTCACTGGGAAGGCCATTCCAGTGCCTCCCCACTCTTACTGTAAGGAATTTCTTCCTAAGAGCCAATGTAAATATCCTTTGCCTCAATTTCAGACTGTTGCCACTGCTTCTGTCAGCAGTCATCAAGGAGAAGAGACCAACACCTGCCTCTCTTCAACCTCCCTTCAGGTAGTTACAGTGTGGTGCCCCATCAGCCTTCTCTACTCCAAACTAATCCTGCCCAGCTCCCTCAGCCTCTCCTCATACAACTGGTTCTCTAAACCCCTCATGAACTTGGTAGCTCTCTTCTGGATCTGTGCCAGCATCTCAATGTCTTTCCTATCATGAGGGGCCCAGAACTGAACACAGTACTCAAGAAGAGGCCTCACAAGGGCTTAGTACAAGGGCATCAGAACGTCCCTTCTCCTGCTGATCATGCTATTCCTGATCCAGGCCAGGATCCTGTTGGCCTTCTTGGTCACCCAGGCACACTGCTGACTCATATGAAGCTGGGTGTGTACCAGCACCCCTAGGTTCTTTCCTGCTGGCCAGCTTTCAAGCCACTCATCCCTCAGCCTGTAGCGTTGCCTGGGGTTGTTGTGACCAAAAAGCAGGACCCAGCACTTGGCCTTATTGTCCCTCAGACAACTGGCCTTGCCCCATCCATCCAACCTGTCCCAGTTCCTCTGCAGAGTTCCTCTCCCCTTGAGCAGACCAACACTCCAACATAATGTGGTGTCATCTGCAGACTGACTGAGAGTGCTCTCATTGCCCTGTCTGTAATGCTACTGGCATTTAATGCATTGAGAAAATAACTTCTCTAGTGACATAAAACGTGTATAGCTATCTGTCAGATGGCTCACAGACCCATGTGTCACGGTTATGTAACTTCATTTCGGGAATCAAACCCACTCTTATTCATCTAGTAAGACAAAACAAGACTGCTGTTCCATTCCTACAGGCTGCTGTGTTGTAGGTGACTGTACTTCCTCACTACAAACACAGGAGCCAGTAGGAGGAAACATAGTTTCTTGGATCAGGAAAGATAATTTTGAAAGAACTCTGTTGCTTGACTATTTCCCCGCTCAGGTGATGAATCACTTCTTAAAACTGTTGGCACAGAGCACTGTTACCACTTTGACTAGAGCTGTCTGCTGAGATGCATCCCCCCCCAGAAACCCCCATGAAAGAAACAAAAAGAGATGCGTGTTTAGAAAAAGTATGAATCCACATTGCCTTAACATCTTCAGTCAAGAAAAAAAACACATCACAGGCTGACTCCCAGAGTTGAAGAAAACTCCAGAACCTGGATAGTATTTGGTAGCATTGGCTTAGTCAGAGGTGAACTGCTGGCCCAAGATGGAAATTGAGACATTGCTGAAGATACTGAGCCAGCAATTGAAACAGACTGGGACACTGAGCTTACATGCAGAGTTTTCCACCCTCAATAATTCTTGAGATCAATAAGGAACTCTAAGATCATCAGACCATGACCTAACATCACCACATCCAGTCTGGCCTTAAACACCTCCAGGGATGAGGACTCCACCACCTCCCTGGGAAGTCCATTCCAGTGTCTGATCACCCTTTCTATGAAGGAGGGCTTCCTAGCCTAACCCTTCCCTGGTGCAGCTTCAGGTCCTGCCCTCTTATCCTGCCACTAGTTGCTTGAGAGAAGAGCTTGACTCCCACCTCACTACAACTTCTCTTTAAGTAGTTACGGAGAGTGATAAGGTTCTCCCTGAGTCTCCTCTTCTCCAAGCTATACAACCCCACCTCATGTGAGTTGATTTCTCAAACAACTCACAGTTTCTTCAGTCAAACACATTAGGATTTTCAGGAGTTTCACACAACGTTGAAGGGGATTTGCTTTCTACATCTACTGATACAGGGGGTACAGTATGGGCTTCCAGCTAAATTGTTCACTGCTGTCTTAATACATCATGGAGAGATTAAAAAAAGGAAATGCAGAGAAGCAGCAAGGAAACCCTCTGTAAATAACAACCTTCACCCCACATTGTATCCTGTACTGCATCAGGAAACACTCCTTTTGGGACAGTAGAACAGAATTTTAACTGATCTGTCAGGCCCACATAGCAGAGGGCTCTATGTGATGACCTTTCCTGAGCCACTAGCTACACGTAGGTCCCTTCAGGAAGGTTGTCTGCAGAGGCAGGGCAAGAAATCAGGTCCCCATTGCAGAGTAACACAAAACACGTGTCTTGACATGCTGACAGCAGCCAGAGCTGAGCTCCCACGTGGTGATGGCTAAGTTCCTCTATTGCCTGGAAATGCACCACAGGCGCTCCAATGTGGGAGTGTTAAAACCTAATTACCATAAACCAGAGTAAATGCTGTAACGTGGACAGCAATTAGCTGTTCAGAGCTGATAACTGCAGGCTTCTTGCAGCCATTTACATCCCATCTGTTGAACATTATAGACCAACCAGTGCACTGTGATTAATATTTCTGATACCCAAACCTTCTAAAAGGTTCTGTCTCCAAAAGAACCAGTAAATTGTTAGGAATGTTCATTCTGAATGCCTGAAGAAAGCACCAATAATTAAGGATCTGGTCCCACTGCCACTGGAGTCAATAGCCAAAACTCTTCTACATTTCAGCAGAGGGAAGACACGAGGCTCTTTGAATAAACAGAACTCCCCTCACCCCCCAAAAATAACAGCTGGTAGAAATCAGGCCGAATGTATTGATCTTTATACCTCACAGTCATTCTGTCCTTTTAAATTTGATATACAAAATTAGACAACTACATTTAAAAGGTACAAACTTATGAACTTTCAGGAAATCAGTTGCCATTTCCAGCCACATATCCTATAAAACATTTGGATATGCGTACTTATTGCTTTCAATGTCCTAACAGGAGGCCAGGTTGGTGGTGTCAGTGTGCCTGTGCATCTGTTTGTGCACTGTTCTGCTTTGAATTAGGAGGGAATTCATTCTTGTCAGTGGTTTTACTTTTGAGCTCAGTCTGTTCCAGCTAACTGCACTTTGTGCAGCCAATGGCATAATTGTGCAGATAGTGTCTGCTTCTAGAAGGGCAACACTTGATATTATAATACAGTAATAATATCAAGAGTTGGGAGGTAGAAAGGCTCTGAGACTTTCTCCTATGAGAACCCAGGTCACAGCTAAATCCTCTGCGTGACGTTGGGGTGCTGCAAGCGAGAGGCTGCACCTGCAGGGAGGAGTGGACAGGACAGGACCCTTTGCTGACCAACAAGCTGTTCCATCCCATATACATCCTATTGGGTATAAAGCAAGGATCAGCATCTGAGGAGGACTCTGTCCATTCTGCCTGTTATCACAGTCTCTACATTCCTGAATCCAGTTTCTATCTGCTGCTGACTCCAGTCTGTGACTTCCCCAGTGCCTACCCATAGCATCAGTGGTGACAGTGACATAACTGCCATCAGAGAGATTTGCTTTGGTGTTGGTTTTGTACTTACCTGTGTAGATTTCATTCTCTTGTTAACAGTTTCATTAAGGCAGTTATAGCTTTCTTTTCTAATATGTTATGTTTATCTCCCTTATTTCTTCTCTCTTTTGTGGAAGGAGAGAGTTTAACAAGCATTTGTCATTAGTATAGTAGCCCAGCCTTAACCCATGCCATGCACTAAGAATAATCAGCATTTTTCAGTTTAGCTGCCCCTACTCAGTGTTTTTGCAATCCAGGTCTGTTTTCTGCGTGCTGGGTGATAACTGGCTGGCTGAGCATGAGAGGCTAATAATATAAGTGATTTAATGTCCAGCCTGTTGATTAGTATTTGACTATATGAAGGTTTGTGAGACTCACAAACTACCTTAGTAATTCTCTTTTTGACAGTAGAAATCTCCTGATCCATAAACATGAACACTAATATTATCAGCATTATGCATTACCAGTGGTGGATTATATCCAAACCACTTTATTTAAGGTTAAGAATATTCTTAACTACTATAGTTGATCAAATACAATCAGAAGAACTCCTCTAATATTTTACTACCTGTTGAATTCCTCTCAGTTTTTGAAATATGTTTAGGTATTTACAGATGTAAGTGCACACACCAGTGTCTATGTCTAATCCACTCTAGTGCACAGGGATAGACAGCGCTTCACTACAAGAAACTGGAAACACTCTATTGGTGACAACAGTCTATTTCACTGTTTAAGATTTACTTAAAATAGGAGAGGCAGCACTTTTGCCCCAGTATCATGACTACCACGTTCTTGATTTATAGAAACGTGACATTCTCAAATGCTCTCCCCTCCATAAAGCCATCCAGGGCCAGCTGCGTGATGTTAACGACAAACTAATCATAAACATCTGCTTAGTGTGCATAAATGTTGCTTTTATTCCAGATTTTCCTAAAAGAAAATATACTGTCAAGCTCCATATACATATTTTAGTCATCATTCTTCTCTTAAGGTTTCTTCTTTTCTTTTAACCACACAAATACATTAATATCCTTCAGTCTATAGAGGTGCGTATTATTTGATCTGACACAAAGACTAACAAGCATGCTATGTTTGAGTTTGGGTTTCCCTTTTCTAGCACTTAAAGAGGTCAAATCCCTTGTATCAATCTGTCCAGGTTGACAACAACTTTGTTGTTGCTGCCAGTTCCCCTGTGGCTCTGTGGTGTGTGGGAGGAACGGCTGACCCACTGCCTGCACCCTGCGCACCCTTCTTGGCTTCACTGAGAGCGCTCAGGTGTTATAAAGTACTCAAAGTCTTTTGAAACCCAGCTTAGGACTACAATCTGCTCTAACACACTACACTGGAAACTGATTCCTGATTTTTATTTCCTTAATGTATTGCCCTTTGCTGTTGCCGAGTGGGCCAGGTTAGGTTCAGCCTAGCTAAGAGCACTGCAGACAGACCATACAGACATAACTCCCATGGGGTTTCACTCTCTTATCTAATCTTTCGTGCTGCCTCATAAATTTATAGAGAAGGAAGGGCAACTTTTTTCATCTAAATGTGTGTTTAGCTATGTGCAGTGAGCTGCCTTCTGGAGACATATCCCCATATACGAAAGGTCCAGTACTACTATAAGGGACACCCGTGTACCTCATCTGTATAACTGAATGGCTTCACAGAATCACACTGTTAGAGATGAGACCTTGAGAAATCTTCCAGTCCAATCCCCCTGCCAGAGCAGAATACCTTAGATCCAATCACACAGGAACAGTCCAGGCAGGTTTTAAATGTCTCCAGAGGAGGAGACTCCACAACCTCCCTGGGCAGCCCTTTCGAGTGCTCTGTCATCCTCACCAAGAAGTTTCTTCTCATCTTGATGTGGAACCTCCTCTGTTCCAGCTAACATCCAGTGCCCTTTGTTCTATCATTGGGTGCCACTGAGCAGAGCNATTTCATCAATGCCTCCCTGCCCAACTCCCCAGCCTGTCTAGGTCCCACTGTATGGCAGTCCAGCCCTCTAGGGTGTCAGCCACTCATCCCAGCTTGGTGTCATCAGCAAACATGCTGACACTGCACTCTAATCCCTCATCCAGGTCATTGATGAATAGATTGAACAGTTCTGATGCCAGGATCGACCCTTGGGGGACTCCACTAGATCCAGGCCTCCAGCTAGACTCTGCCCTACTGATCACTACTCTCTGGCTTCTATCCTGCAGCCAGTTCACCATCCACCTCACTACCCAATCAACCAGACCACACTGCCTCAGTTTGGCTGCAAGGATGCTGTGGGAGACTATGTCCAATGCTTTACTATCCTGATTCATGTCCACAATGCAGTTCAGATGTAACTGCAGCAGTGGAAACACAGAAGATGTTTTTTTTTCCAAAATGAATGAAACTGTTTTCACACCTCCACAATTCACATTACAAGGTTTTGCTAAATCTTTACCGTCTGAGAAACTGAATCATTTTTCTCCTTGGCAACCAGAGGAAAGTAAAACATGAATCTTCTCATCCCTACTGACCATTCCTGTCACAAAACCTGAATAAGAAGAAATCAGGAAGATCCTTTCCAAGCAGGCTGTGTTGCATCAGCTGTGCTGCAGTTTCATGCAGGCAGTGTTGCACTGTCTTGTACTGTTCGTTGAGAGAGGAAAAAATAGTCTATGAACTGTTTAGCTGATGCACAAACCCAAGTTGTGTTTGCAATATCATTAAACTCTGGGCTGTAGAGAGAGAGAGACTGAGGGAAATGTGATAAGGTATCTGCTAAGATTTCACTCCAAATTAGCTGTGCATTTAATTTAAATTAAAGCACGGTCTACTAACCCTCTTCATCACATCTCATTTCTGAAGGAGAGCCTGAATGGCTGTGCTGTGCTGTCAGAGAAAAGCATCCTTCATCTTTCCGAAAGAAATGCACAGGAGGGGTATTCCCTCTCTGTTCAGAGAGGGTGAAGGACAGTTTGGTGAGACTGATGGGAAAATAAGTTTCATCAGCCAAGTGGTAGATTGATAGTTCTGGAGCATGAGCAGAGGGACCAGAACTGCTTCTCCAGCCTCTGCTACTTCTGTGGGTTTCTTCTTTAAAACTCTTATTTTCTCAGAATTAGTCACCTTGCTTGAGAGGAGTGACTAGGAAGAAGTTGTTTAGGAGGATGGGTGTTGAACACAGGAACAGGTTGCCCAGGGAAGTAGCTAAGACCCCATCCCAGGATATAATCAAGGAGAAGTTGGGCAAGACTCTGGGCAACCTGATCTAGTTGAAGACGTCCCTGCTTACTATAGGGGGTTGGACTGGATGCCCTTCGGAGGTCCCTTCCAACCTGGGCCATTCTATGATTCTATGAATTCTCTCTGATATTGTTTCACATAGGTTTTGTGCGATGCACATGAAGAAGAGCATGGCTGTGTGTCTACATTTCTCTCACCTCAGCAAGCTTGGCAGTAGCAGCGTGACAGTCTGAGTGTCTCCAGCAGCCAACTGCTAGCTCTCACAGTGACACTTCCTAACAAACACCACCTTTCTCCTTAGGAAAGAGGAGTTCTTCTGCTTCATCCTCCTGACAGGGCTTACTTAGCTTAGCACCCTAAAAGGTGGGTGTGGGATATACATTCTTCTATTTAAAGAACAGAACCTTTCCTGATGCAAAATATCATTTTCATTTGTTATCAAGTGGCACTGAATGCAAAATTTTGCTAGAGGGAAAGGATATCCTACTACTGTAGGACGTCAGGGCTAGGGAGTACTCTGATTTCAGTAAAGTCTGTTTCCGTGTGTGGATGGCACACAGTAAAAGCTCAAAACAAAGAGCTACCGTGGATGTATCACAGGCTTTGCCAACTTTAGGTCTGGGACTTCTTGAGGGAAGCTTGCTTACGGCACGCAGAGACAGCAAATCTCCCATTCCTTTGAAATATGATAACACTAACTTCCTTTAAAAACATAAACCATGATTTTAAAGCAGCTCTTCTGTCCAAATGATTTAGAAAACTCATACAACAAGCTTGCTAAAACCATTCTGTTGAGACAAACTTTCTGCTTGCAACAACAGACGTTCCTGACGCAGACCCAAACCAATGAGGTTCAAAGACAACATCAAGGGCCAAATACTGATTCCCTGAAAACACAGCATTCTCCCACAGATATCAACAGGACTAGAATTTGGCCCTATGCAAAACATATTTCACACTTCCAACAGCTCGGGAACATTATCTATATTCAGTGAGACAGCGCCATGGCTACACATCAGTACCACAGTTTGCATGAAATCATCAGCCAAAATTAACTAACAAGACTGTGAAAGAAAGTGAACATGTGTCCAGCTGCTTACTCTTTCCATTTGAACTTTACTTGGTGCATTCCCTTCACTCAAATCAATTAATCAAGCACTGTAATTTGAACTGCAGGAAAATGTATGGGGAGAATTTATACACGGGGTGCCTGCTATCAGAAAGGGCCATTCACAGAACGAGCCTCGCTGAACCCATCGCTGTGTAATTCCTAGAAGCCAGGGTGTGCGATGACGATTGAGTAAACATCTGTGACTCAGTGTCTAAAGCATGGTTATGACAGCCTCTGCGAGAAGTGTTACTAACTGCACTGCCTCCACTATTTTTCTGGCCAAAAGATCACGTGCCAAGTCAAACACCATGGGAAAAATTGATGATCCTCCATGCTCTCCTGGCTCTCCCTTTGCAGCCCCCAGCCCACTGGGGTTTGTACACAGAATTGTTGTCATTTTGTTTACGGGCAGTTTTAAAAGCTCACATCAGACAATTGCAGCCTGGTGGAGTGTTAGAGCTGCAAGAGCAGGGCACGGAGCACAGCCAAGGTTCCCCATCATTACAGGAGGTGCAGGGGTTTGTCACTGTGCCAGTGACACCTCTGCACTCCTGACACAGGCTTATCACCACCTTGCGGGAAAGTAAATGCATATCCTTCTCTAGAGAAGGATTACAAGGTGAGGACAGTCAAATCACTACAGTCTTAATCACTTCCACCCTTTTGCCCTGGCGTATGAGTGTCTATAGGAGAGTGCAGGCTCACTCCGCCAGCAACATCTGTGCAGGTACATCTGCAACGAAAGCTATCCCCAGGAAAAACCCCTTCTGTTTCAGATCCACAGCAGTCACCTTCATATTTTCTATTCAGTTTATGCCACTGAAGAGATGAGGATCTGTCCTGTGCTTCTGATGTGCACTCAAGGGAAAGAGAAAACCCTCCATAATTTAATAAATCATCAGACTAACATTAGATACTACAGGTAGGGACACGTAAAGGTTCAGAAAGCCTAAGTTCACACACAGAACATTCATTGTTGGACAGGACCTCTCAGGTCACAAAGTCCAACCACTTCATTCATTTTTCAGTGACTGAAAGTGCATCTCACAAGATAAATAGAGAATGAGACTGCTCTTGTACAAACTCTAATTTGCTTCAAAAAAGTTATGCCTTTCAGTAAAAGGAGTATTTTCTCCTACTAGATGCTACCCATGGAGGTCAGCATGATGTATACGTTAACACTGTGACAACTCTCTGCAGCTTTGCATGTCCCATGTGGCACTGACAGTCTCTGCAGGTGTTGCCATACAAGCAGCAGTGCATTTCAAGGCTGCTTACAACTGTGCTGCTCCACGTCCTTCACAGTGCTTGATGGTAAACACCACAACATAAAGCTCAGAATTAACTACCTGAAGTAGCTACGCAAGAAATAGGAAATCCCTATATTTGCAGTCATTACAGTTAATCCTATTTGTAGGATGAAGAAAGTCAATTTAGTTTAAAAGGCTGCATGGAAATAAACGAGGCTCTCTTAGATATTAGATGTTCTGTAATTGCAGGTCCAGCTGAACCACTAGGTTGCCTACAAATTTGAATATCTTTAGTAATCTTTAGACTTAGCTTTGTCTCCTAACATCACTTCTCTGTAGCTGGTGAGCAGGCAAGTAACACGGACGCTGTCTGCACAGAAAGTGTGGAAATGCAATGCTAACATTGCACTGGGCAAGCATCATCTCCAGTATCTTCATCCCTTTTTCAGCTGGGGTCAGAATGGTCTGGTGGGTGTACAAGTGCATGTGTTGGGGGCTGGAAATGAAAGGAACTCGTGGACAGGCATATGTCACTCTTCTAAAAAAATAGAGAAGTCATAAAAGGAACAGAAATGATTAAAGCTTTGACATCAGAAGCACACTGCATTAGTACATAGGACCATTAACATGTGAACTCAGCCTTCTGTGAGTTACACACACGAGTAACCTGATGGTCTTGTGATACGTCTTGGCTATTTGCCTGTAACACAGCTACCTCATATAGTCTGGCATGCATTTACATGCCAATTGTTATGCAGGAGAGTGAGTCTGAGACACATCAAGCTTCCTTGGCAGGACAGGTGGGGACAAAAACCAACCCAATAACAGCAGCACAGTGCTCAAGAGCACTTGCTCTCTGCTCTTTCTTGCAAGAGGAAACTTGCAAAATTCATGAAAAGGTGAGACAAATGAGCTCGCTTCTCCAGGTGCCACTGGCCTTACGCTGTGAAAAAAGCGTTATCTGAGCAACTACGTCAGGGGCTGGATTCACTGGCGTGCTACAACTCTTTGTGGTGCTTGCATGATGCAAAGCAGCTGCAAGCCTGACTTACTGGGAGTGTTAAAGCTGAGTCTATGGCCAGACCATGTTACCAGAGCTAAGCTGCTGGAGCTTACCAGTGAATCTTTCTCTAACTGTTTTCCTTTTGAACTTATGCTCAATTTTTTCTTGATTTATTATCACTGTCCAGTACAAACATTTCTTCTCCTTTCTCTGTATCTCATCTTGGGGAAAAGAAAAAAAGCAGAGGCAGTCTTCCTCATCTCTGTGTTTTTCAGACAGCTTTTATTTACTTACCATGGAAAACAAGATTCTCTTTCCCCCCAAAATTAGTTGTGCTATTTTATTCTTATTAAACTTTATCCTTTTTATATGAACTTCTGGCCACAGTACCAGCTCACAGAGGTGAAGGTGAAGTCAAAGTAACAAGAATAAATGCACTCCACATTCATTAGGCGATTCTGTAGCAGCATACTGCAACCCTGCATCTGGAAGATTACTTGGAATAAATAAAAAAGGGGTGATAAATAGTTGATTGAACAGGATTAGTTGATTCTCAGGCCTCGAGGGATGTGGGTAAGCAAGCATGAGAACAGGTTTTTCATTTTTAGATGACCAAAGTGAAGGCAGCCTACATTTTAGCCCATTGTGATACTCTATTCTGTACTGAAACCTGTATTTTGGTACAGGTAACTAGGATACCAGGACTCCTCTCAGCTGCTACTAAAACCCCTGGGGCTTTATCTGGAAGTTTCTTAAGGTATGTGAGGGGTGGGTGTCAGGAGGATAGAGCCAGGCTCTTCTCAGTGTCATTTAGTGATGGGACAAGGGACACTGGGTGCAAGCTGGAACAGAGGAGGTTCCATATCAGTATCAGAAGGAACTTCTTCCCAGAGAGGGTGATGGAGCTGCCCAGGAGGGTTGTGGAGTCTCCTTTTGCCCTGGATGAGTTCCAGTGCAACTTGGTCTAGGTTGTCCTGTTGTGGCAGGGGGATTGGACTGGATGATCTTTCAAGGTCCCTTCTGAACCTTAATGATTCTGTGATTCTATATTTGGTGTTTTTTTAAAAAAAAAATTAAAGTGTTATGGTTTCCTTAATGCATGGGGTAAAAAAGACCTGGTTCTTCTTAGGAGGTTTCAAGTAAATCAATATCTCCTGGCCATAGATAACCACAGGAGATAGGGTGGTTAATTAGCTGCACTTCAGCTCTGAATAGCCAGTGTCTAAACTGCCCTAACACCAATAACATGACTGCCATGAAGATCATTAGCAGCACACCACAACAGAAAGCTATTGGCATTCTTGTTGACCTTAATCTTCATTTCTCCTGTACTGTCATCAAAACCCACATGGGATGCAGAATGACTAAGCCCTGCCATTTCTACAAATTGTTTTCTTGGTTTAATATAGTCCCCTTTGCTTTTTGCTGTGCTGAAAGGGGAGAAAAGAGCCTAAACATTCCTTTCTTTAGAGAGAAACAGCTTGTAGTCTTCATTTATGGACCATGATGGTGACAGCAGAGAGAGTTATCCCTAAGCATTGTGCCAAAATGTATTTTCTTCTCCTTCAAGGAAATGTTTCTGGAGCTGAAAGAGTTACTTCAGATTTCCCTAGCCAATACTCAGCCTGTGACACACACTCCTGGCATCCTGAAAGTAACCACAAGAGCCCAGTTTTGCCACCAACTCTGCCATCCCTGTCAGTGTCAAAGCTCTGTTAAGAATAAATTCACTTCTCTACTTCTTGCACCAGACAGTGCTTAAAAGTTTCTCCATGAAAACTAATTCTCACCACTGAACTGACCTGAGTAACCTCTTGAACCTATAACCTACTGAAACGATAAAAGGTTTTCTCTCCTTTTGTTTTTTCTTAACACTGCTAGAGCTACAGGTTACAGAAAAAGCCAGTATTTAAAGAATAAGGTTAAGGAGGAAAGGGCAACCTCATACGGTCACTCAATTGTTCTTTCTCACTTGTTATACTACACTCTCTCATCTAATAGTACCTCTCACATCTTTGTTTTTACTCAATGATTCCTTTGCAAATGAGAATGTGTTTTCTTTCTGCAGCCCTTCACAGCTTTCCAGCTACTTTGGCCTCATTTCCTTCTCCCTTTAAGTCTTGCACAGGTAACTTGGTCTCTTAGAAAGTTCAAAAAACAAACTTAGAAAGAGATCAACCTCATGCAACGTGTGAAAGCAGGACAACTCAGTTTTTCTCTGCAATGGCAACCTATTCCTTGCACTTTGTGCAGGCTCAGTGGATTCTCCAGTATAAGAGGACACAGGTAATACTTCGCATGAAGCACTGCCATGGCAACTTTGATTTGCTGCTAAACCCTAAGTCTACAGTGTTTGGCTCTACATTTGCTGCTCATTGTAAGCTGGGATGGGCTAGCAGTTAGGTCCTATACATTGGCATTAGCTGTGAGGGGTAACTGAAACTATTTCTAACATTAGTAGGGTATGGCTGCCTCTGTACCGTGTTCCTCCTTACTGTTCTTCCCTGTATGATCATCTCTGCAGCATACATTTGTACATAAACAGATGTTAAAGATGTTGTTAAAGATGTTGTTCCATCTATGTGGCAGAAGCCGCAGTAAAAACTAAACTCAGGCACTTTTTCTGAGGGCCTGGCTGTGAAAGCCTTACTGGGAAACCACAAACTGCTAATGTTGGGCTAGAGAAATATTGGAAATATTTAAGGCAGTAGCAGCTGTACCTTGTAGCACTCCGTCACGTGCATCCCAACCATCTGCAGGAGCTTCTTTGTATTTTACAGACTCCTTTCTGCTCTACTCAATCCTAGCATGACAGAGAGATAAGGTGCAGGCTTGTTCTGTCTATCAAAACCAGTTAACAACATCTTATGCATTTAAAAATGAAAAAAAGAC
>VZRI01013630.1:317420-349130 GCA_013397515.1 Upupa epops | reverse complement strand
AGGTAATACTTCGCATGAAGCACTGCCATGGCAACTTTGATTTGCTGCTAAACCCTAAGTCTACAGTGTTTGGCTCTACATTTGCTGCTCATTGTAAGCTGGGATGGGCTAGCAGTTAGGTCCTATACATTGGCATTAGCTGTGAGGGGTAACTGAAACTATTTCTAACATTAGTAGGGTATGGCTGCCTCTGTACCGTGTTCCTCCTTACTGTTCTTCCCTGTATGATCATCTCTGCAGCATACATTTGTACATAAACAGATGTTAAAGATGTTGTTAAAGATGTTGTTCCATCTATGTGGCAGAAGCCGCAGTAAAAACTAAACTCAGGCACTTTTTCTGAGGGCCTGGCTGTGAAAGCCTTACTGGGAAACCACAAACTGCTAATGTTGGGCTAGAGAAATATTGGAAATATTTAAGGCAGTAGCAGCTGTACCTTGTAGCACTCCGTCACGTGCATCCCAACCATCTGCAGGAGCTTCTTTGTATTTTACAGACTCTTTTCTGCTCTACTCAATCCTAGTGTGTCAGAGAGATAAGGTGCAGGCTTGTTCTGTCTATCAAAACCAGTTAACAACATCTTATGCATTTAAAAATGAAAAAAAGACCTTTTATGACAGTCTACCTCATCAAGAAATTCTATAGAGACTATTTCAATTTCTTGAAAACACTCGAGCACTAATGAAAACATCTTGCACAGAGTAATAGAAATATAACTTTCAAGATTGGGTTAGCACTTGATTTGGTTATTGAAAGACCCCTGGATACCTACGCATGGTTTCACTGATTTTTTAATTTTTAACTCCATTTTTGAGTGTTTGATCATGATCTTGCTTCCCTACTGAGGTTAGATGTTAAAGACTGTTACTCCCCGAAGCCTTCAATTCATCAGCACATTCCCTTCCAGTGATACTAGTTTGGAACAGCCCCTACACTTGCTTGTTTAATCCACATTTATCTTCCCATTTTAGTCCTCTTCCTCCCAAAAAATGAAGCAGTGAAAACAGAAAGAACAAGCGGTATGAATTCACATATCTTCGTAGCATAAGGAGAAGTGTCACGCGTGCACAGTAACGTTATCTTCATCCCTAACATCAAACTTGGCACATTTTTCTAGTGCTTTGCTTGGCAAAATCTACTTGTGCAGCCTACAAGGGGAAAAATACAGTAGAAGGGAACAAACAAGCACAGATTGCACTGCAAATGACATGTGAGGCTCTGCTGAAACTAGCCAATAATATAACTTCAGAAAAAGGCAGTGGGTAGGATAGACTCAACCTCTAAAGAGTTTAATAAGTTACCTAGCCCTACTTCTACTGTCAGTAACACTGGTGTATATGGGGGATCAACACTTTGAACATCATGGAGCTAACTCCAGATTTATACCTTCTGTAACAGAGAGCAGGATGCAACACAACAAATACGTGGAAAGGAAAGGATATTGCCTTTCTTATCCAACGTTATTTCAAAGTTTATGCTCGTGACTCCACAGAAGTCCATTAAAAACCCCTAAAAATCACAGTTCTTGCTTTAGGACTGCAATAGTTGACTTCAGTTATATTGTAAATAAAGTGTCTTGAACAGTAAATCTCTTCATAATCAATGGCTTTGGTGTATGCCCAAACAAAACCTCTCGACACCTACTTACATTCAACTGTAATTTTCCCCAGCACATCCCTTCCCCCACTGCACGCTCTTGGCTGGTAGCAGTCACACTACTTGCAGCCAGTTGTCTCCTCCATACCCCAGCAGTAGTCTCAGTATTGCAGAATCACAGAATCACTCTTGGTTGGAAAAGATTACTGGGATCATCAAGCCCACCATCAACCCTACTCTGCAAAGTTCACCCTTAAACTGAATCCCCCAACACCACACGTGAACAATCTTTAAATACATCTGGGGATGGTGACTCGACCCCTCCCCAGGCAGCCTGTTCCAGTGTCTAACTATTCTTTCCGTGAACACTTTGTAATGTCTAACCCTCCCCTGTTACAGTCTGAACCCATTCCCTCTTGTTCTATCACTAATTGCGTGGGAGAAGAGTCCAGCACCAACCTCTCCACAACATCCTTTCAGGTAGTTGTAGGGAGTGATGAGATCTCCTCTCAGCCTCCTTTTGTTCAAACTAGAGCCCCAGCTCTCAATCACTCCTCATAAGATTAATTCTTGAGGCTTTTCACCAGAGTTGTCCTCCTCTGTACTCCAGCACTCGATATCTCTGTTGTATTGAGGCACCCAGAACAGGACACAGTAGTGCTCCACTTGTCTTTCACTAATGTTAATGAGCCTGCTGCTGCTTCCAAAATTGAGCAAGATGGCAGGTAGTAGAAAAATTACCAGGTACAAAGATCAAATTCAGGGAGAAACTTCTCAGTTATGAATGCATAAAGCATCCATACTTGTCACAGAATCACAGAACAATCCTGGTTGGAAAGGACCTCCTAGATCCCTGAGTCCAGCCATCTCCACACCNCACCTCTCTACAATCTCCCTTCAGGTAGTTGTAGAGGGCAACAAGGTCCCCCCTCAGCCTCCTCTTCTCCAGATTAAACCTAACAAAAACCCAACCCAGCCCCCAACACCATGGGATTCTCACAGCTTTATTTCCAACTATCACTTTGGTGGCACCAGCTAGATATCTATTTCATGTGATACTGCAGTAAGATGCGTGCTCTCTATGAATTAAAAGCAACTTCTGCGGTGCAGTAGAATCCCTGCCTGACATCCAGACAAACCACCTGAAACATGAAAAAGCTCAAACAGCAATAAAAAGTTCCATTAACATCAGCTGTTGGGTAATATATCAAATTATAAGCAAAATAAACACAGATTAAGCGTGGTCTTTAAGCCTAATGAAATCATGCCTCAAATTAGAACACAGATAAACAAACAACAGAACTCAATCACAGGCTACTTTATCATTCCATAAACTGGAATAAACAAAATATTCCTTGTGTGGAGCGGGGCAGACGGCAAGCATTCCAGATGCAGCCTGTCACATGTCACACCACTAGCTTTATTCTACACAAACAAGCATCCTAGGGGGTTTTCTGTGAAATACTTATTTTCATTTACTGTTTCTAAATATCTTACCTATCGATGCAGAAGCCTGGAGCTGTATGTGGCAGAAGCAGCGGCATATTGACAGTAATCACACATTCTGCTCTATTACCCAAATAGGAAGCTGCACAGTTTTCAGTGTTTGGTGAGAAATGCAACTGATATTAAAATAATTGTGTGTATTCAAAGTATTTCTGCACACTGGTGAATCTTTAGGCCGTGCATGAAGCCAGTACCAAGTGATGTACAACTGATTCAAGATGAGGCTCAAGCAAAATGTCAAAGCAAGGGCCATCACACAATACTGTTCCCATGGGAAAAGTGCTTTGCCTTTTACAAAGTCTGCATGGCACCAACCAGCTCACGTAGCAGAGCCATCCCTATAGGCCAAGCCAATGGAATAGAAATTGTGATAAGCAGCTTGGAATTTCAGACTGGATTTGCAACTCTGCAAAACCAGTACAACTAGTTCAGAGCTTCTGTTTTCCTGTTTCCTGCAGCTGGTGGGGAGTTACTCTGTATTTTGCCTGGTGTTTTGTTGGACAGGAGGCACATGCCACTGCCCTGGGATGCCACTAGCAAATAACTTACCTTTGGAATGTGCTGAACGGAGAGAAAGTGGAAGCTGGAAACTGAACAGGTTTAGCTTGCAATCCATAGTTTGCTGAACTGGAGACAGTCTTCCCCCATTCATGGCCCACAGGGAGTAGTGCACTGGAGAAAGATGACCGGGTTGAAGGCACATGCATCAGAGAACTGGTTCTTAAGAGACCCATTGCTGCTGAGGAGTATGTGTACAGACTAAACAATAGACATCACATTCCCACAAGGAGAAGGACTGCTTGAGGTTTCTTCCCATTAAGGGGGCGGAGGTAGCAGCTCAGACAATTATGTAAGAACATGTGATTAATTTCTGTCTTAGCGCTGGGATTTTTTGTTTTGTTTGTCTTGTTGGTTTTCCCAAAATTTTTCTCAAATCAGGGGATGAACATTTTTGTTACTTCAGTACTCAACACATCCTATAACCCTACATCTCACCATTTAGAAAAGTTATTTACCATGGATAAATCCTACTACCACTAACTCTTTTCAACTCACTGCTTGGTTATATTGTAAGCAAGACATCCTCATTCATGCTTCACAAGCAGTACTGCTGCTCTTTATCCATTCTTCCCCATAATCCATGGATGTCCTGGCTTCTGTGAACATCAGTATCTTTTAAACTGAAAACTGCAAAAGAGCCAAGCCTCTTCAGACATCGTTCTGTACCTCTCATCATTTAGTCTCTCACTTAGGTCTCCTTTTCCTGTTGGTCCTGTGACAACTTCCTTTGGGGATTTGTAAGGTTTTTTGCTTTTGTTCCCCGCTGCCATCTCCCCACCCCAGTCTTAAATGTTTCTTCATTATCACTCTTCAATTATTCACCAGATTATTGTGCAGCTTTTTCTGTCCTTGACTTTAAAATAGTTTACTATTAGCAATATTCAGTCACTTGGCAAGTTCTTTAGTCGGCACCTATTTGCCCACAGGCCAGCGTTTTAATTTCACATAATTAAGGCTCCTGTGTTTTTTGATCTTTTGGAGATCCCTTCTACAGTTTAAAGAGTACCTCCTGTCCTGTAATAGACCCCTACAAGGTTAGTGCAACTATAATACTGTTACAAATTACATTATGACAACATGACTAATTATCTGATTGATACCACAGGCTACGCCTTTGACTAGAAGCTGAGCCACAAGAAGCTCCATGGTATCAAAGCACAGACTACAGATGCGGAGTAATGCAGATATTAATACACCTGCAGCTTCTAAATGGAATAAAATGCACTTCTATATACACCAAGCCTCTTTCAAAGCACAGCTCTTATTTTTTTGGGGTGAAAAAGTAACCTAATTATTGACCTCCCTGCCTTGATAGACCCAAACAATGCATTTTTCTAAGTTTAACTGTAAAAGCTCAACGATGTGTAAAATGACCCTTGAGTAAGATTATTAGATGCTATCACCCCTTTTCAAAATGTGTGTGACAAGATCTGATAATGCATTGAGGATCAATGCATCTGTCCTTCTTGCTCTCCTGAAGTGAATGCAACTGTCAGACCTAGTGAAGAGATCACAGTTGCTGAGCAACGGTGGCAACACACGTGTGCTCCTGGCACCGGCATGGCAAGAGAAAAGAATTCTCTGCTGAAATGATCAGCGTTGATAGAAAAGAAGCTGCATCACACAAACTCTGTAAACACTGAAATACTCGTTACACTTTCCATCAGGAATCCAACTACAGATAGAACAGACAGGTAGCGAAGCGTATTCAAAAAGAAGATACCCCTAGTATGAAAAGCATGAAATGAAGGGTTGGGAGAGGAAATGAGGAGAGAATAATCCAAACTCTGGGAAATTATCCACAGAAACTACTACGCCACACAGAAATTATGACATGTACCAACAGAATACCACAGCGAAAAGATCTTCAGTGTGCCGGGTGTTTTAAATAACCCATGAAGAGATTATAATTTGTATTGGATTATATCGGGCTTTTTCCTAAAGGATCAGTTACCGCTTTCAGTTAAGCACACTGGACTTAATTTAATCAGTCCGCAGGAGCTGGAATCCCTCTGTGCTAATAGATGACAAATAATGTGAGTTATCTTTATTTTGGGCTATTGCTTGCCATTTTGTCATTTATGAATTGCAGGCCGATGGACATGAGCCTCACGGATTTATCATCCGTGTCGCTTAACAAATATAAAGAGCAGCACTCTGTGGCCAAATCTCCATATGCAAACCAGACAGGTGAAAATTAAGTGCTCTAAAGCAACAAAAGAACCAAAGGAAATGATTTCTTCCAGTGTTCTGTGTTTGTCTATCCTTAAGCACTTTCTTGGATGAGTGTAAATTAGAAATTGAAATGATTTATTTCAAAAATGGAATTGAGCGCGCGGCTACTTTTCCATTTCTTTGTGTACTTTCGCTTCCTTGCTTTCTTCTCTTCCCCTCCAAAGAGCTATTTCAACAAGGGTGAGTAAATGTCTATAATTACAAAAGAAAATGTTAATATAACATTTACACAGTTCAACAGCTTCAAAGCTGTTTCACCGGATGAATATACCTAAAGAAAAAGGCTTCCACAGCGGGCAAAACCCCACCAAATGGCTCCTTCATTGGGAATTTTTGTAGTGAAACCTTAAAATGCAGAAACAAAACAGAAAGGGGACAAAAAAATAAAACCAAAGTCTTATCTTCTACCTAATTCCAACCATTTAGGAGCTCCGTGCCTAAGCCGAGGATTACCAGCGATACCATCTCCTTCAGTACGCGGTGCCTAAAGAAAGCATCCTTCTTATTAAAAAGAAAAAAAAGTTTAAAGCCAAATAATTCAGGCTTGCATAAATCTTTAATAGGAGCTACCCTCGCAGGATTGGCTGCACTTTCTTTTCTCTGCCCAAGGGAAACACAATATGTCTTAGAAAAGAATAATAGTAGCTCCATCTTGTGTGTTATATGATATCTTCCAGTAATCCAGAGGATTTTGCCTTTGTCTGTCATAAACAAAAGGCCACCCATACATAATGTGTCCAGGCTTTTTCAGACTCCTCACCTTAGAAGGTGACACTAGGGAGATGGACGGCAAACACTGAGCCCACCAGTCGCTGCAGGCAACTTTACTTTCATGGCAATTTGGAAATGGGGATGTGTGGGGGGGAAAGAGCCAAGGAAAAAAAGCACAGGTTCTCCCCTTGCAAGAAGAAAACAGGGTTTGCACTCTGCAACCATCATCATTTTCCAGAGATCTCTTGACACTGGACCAAACCCTTGTGTTTTCCTGCTGGGGTTTGTTGGGTATTTTTTCATTTGTTTATTTCTACTGATAAAAAAAAAGACCAATTTAGATAGAAACTTAAAACCCCAAGGTTGGCACTCAGCAGTAAGTAGTTATCTTTGTAATAATAAACCCTTACTCTTATACCATAGAGGAAAGGACCTGAGGTGTGAACTAAACATCTGTAACACAGTTCAGTCATGAAGGTGGTAAGAAACACTGGGAAATCTTACATCCATGTCCAAAACAAGCAGAAAGATAAGGAGGTGATGGATGAGACCTGCTTGGGAGGGATGCTCTTGGACCAGCCTACAGGATGTAGAGACACATGCAGTCAAGTTCTAGCTTAGAGGAATCCCTGAGAACTTTTAATGTACATATGCTAAATAGTAACTGGTGTGACATGAGGAACCAGGGGTCTCCTGTTGACTAGCATGGAATGACCTGTTAAATTTTCAGTGACGGACAGCAGCTGTCAGGGGGCAGCTCCAGAAACAGAGACTCATCAAGCCACAGCAGCTTACATGGCAAGAGCAAACAAGCACTAATTGGCATGGTCTTCTAGGCTGATGACAAGATAAAGCTTTGACACAAGTACTACTTGTGACACTACATCACTTTGCTCTTAGACTGGGGTAGATGGGTTCTGTTTAGTTGAACAAAAACATGAAGAGAAGCACTGCTGTACTGTAATCTCCAAAGGCTGGAGTGTAAACTAAGTTAGGGGGAAATTCCAGTATTTCCAGGAGAAAATGAGCACCAGGATTCAAACACACCGCTTCTGCCCATACTCAGACTCCTGCACTTCAGCACATCCCAAGCTGCAGTGGTTTGTGTGTAAATGTAGTCACAGGGTGACTTTTTTTCCATGGCAGTCCTCAAGCTTGAATCAAGTCTCCGCCAGCAGCCTTACTGGGCAAATATGCTGCTTAGTGAGTGCTGTGAAACAGGCACCCAGAGCTGGCCATTACATCAGATGAACCCTCTAGGAGACAGTTTTGTACTGCTGTGTGTAAGGGGGTTATGCTTGAACACTAAAGATGTCAGGGGCATGAATAGGGCCATAATGGCCACTGAGCTAGTTCTACTAGATCAGCCAAAACCATTGGTAGGACTTAACTACCTAGTTTTCTTCTACCTCTCCTCATTTTCTCCCAAAAGTAACATGTGGCAGCACTGCTTTAGGTCAGAGGAAACTGCTCGTTGGGCACCTGACGGTAGGATGCAGCTGACTTCAGACAGACCAAGGAAGTAAACAGTCTGCAGAGTATCTTCCTTTGAAGATGACATAGCTCAGGACATTTCTCCAAGTCAGGTGAGCTGTATCAGAAGGCATAATTGTATCAGGATGAAGAAAGGAGACCTTTTGCAAAGCAAATTAAAATAATAAAACCTTACAAACTGAGGAAAATTAAATCAAACTGAGCGAACAAGCTGGCGTTTTTCATAACAGCTCATCACTAACCCAAATCTACCAGAGCTTTCCACTCACTCAAACCTCTGATCTGCTTTTCTGTGCTGCCCAAGTCCATATTCTGCTAACAAAACCCAGTGTAACCAGTGGCTGACACTGCCTTGTGAGGCAGACCTGCTGCCCTGTTTGTTATGTGCTGTTTGGCAGCTAACTCTTCACCTAAGACACACACTATTGCTTTTGTTCCCGGATCGATTGACTGAACCTTTTATAAACAGGAGTAGGGAACTCGAGATTGTCTTGCAAAGGTTCATGGCATGAACCCTTGCATATATCCAGGGATATGCCGCTCCACACGGACTTTCTTGCAAACAAAAACACTCACATAAATGCTTACAGAAAATGTTACTGAGGCGAGTTCATCATTTGTTATTTTTCTGCACTATTTATCCAGGTCTTGTATCAACTCCCATTTGTCACAAGAAGCCTAGGAGGCACTGCAAGCTTTTCAAGGACAACACGCGCAGTGCGAGTGATGTGACAGGCACCCAGCAGACATTATCAGAGTAAGAGAATACAAGAACACATGATTTTTCTTGTTTTAAAATCAATGTTGTACATTAAGGGTTTATCTCAGCTCCCGGCTGGCCCACCATTTATGGCATCAGTTGATCAGGTCCGAGACAATGTTAACTCATTATTTTACTTAATGTGCTGATGGGCTGAAATAAAAAACAAGGAGGGTTCAAAACTACTTCTAGAATTCACAGGCAAACACAAAGACCAACTTGACAAGTCTGCTGATCTCTGAAGTTCCAAAACTCCTGCTATCTCCATTCACCACATTCCAAGAGCAGGGTGGCTGCTGTGCCCAGCTCCAGCAAGGCATTCCTTGTCCAGACACAGGGCAGACAAGACTCTCTATCAGAAACTGGAAACAAGAAGCTTCAAACCAGTCATACTGGATCTGGCAGGGTCAAAAGATTCAGCTTGGAATTCCTAGCTGAAGAAATAGCTGATGGTGAGTGAGCATCTCCCCAGTTCCTCAGGCAAGAAACTCACCCAATTCAAACTACAACACTGTACAATCTGAAGCAGCAAACCACATTTTAATCCAATAAAGAGCAGAACACCAGAGGATCAAACCTAAAAAGGTTGTTTCCTCTGGATTTCAGGGATCAGTTTGGTCAGTTCAACCTGGGCATGTTCCTGAATCTCCTTCATGAATCATGGAATCATTAAGGTTGGAAGAGACCTACAAGATCAACAAGTCCAGCCATCACCCTGGTGCTACCATGCACACTAAACCATGTCTCCTAACACCACATCTACATGTGTTTTTGATCACTTCCAGGGACAGCAACTCCACCACCTCCCTGGACAGCCTTTTCCAATACTTGACCACTCTTTCCATGGCAGCTGAAAATAGCTAGAGTATTCCTTATCTCCATCTAGTTAACTTCACAGTCACACTAGACTCAAGACAAGGATTACAGAGCCCTTCCATCTGAGGCAGCCTAACCACTCTACTATAAATAACCTCATCTTCTCTTGATGCTAGGTTTTGAGGCTCAACTCTTGAAGAAATGTCTTAAGAACAGCTATCTCCTTGGGAAGATGATTTAGTAGGCTCTGCATCTTGTTCCAGGATTTGGAAGGAAGTGCAGTACAAGTCTGAATCTTTTTTCCTTTATGAGAAGTTAATTTTCATAGAAACAATCAAAAATTTCTCATTAGTCTCAAGAACTTCAGACATCTCTGCTGCCGCAGCAAGTTTACCATCATTTGCACATCACAGAGCCTTATGACTTCCAGACAAAGGCTTATTTCCACTGCAAGGACTGATTTCTTTATGCAGCTTAGCTGCAGCCTTGGATGCTATTTAGGATTTACCATATTAACGCGACCAACCGTCATGGTTCAAACCCAGCACCACAAGCTTACTCATCCCTGTGCAGGAGAAAAACAACAAAAGGCCGGAGAGGCCTGGAGAGGAAGGACAAGGAGGGCTCCCTCACTCACCCACCAATTACTGTCAAACAAAAGGCCCCAAACAGATTAAAGAGATTAATTTGAAGGTGTCCTAACTGGCTCAGCCCTAGACAGAGATGGGTTCCACCCACAACTGCACACAACTCTTGCAGAGCTACTTGAAGGGACTCTAGCGGTCCAGTCCCCCACTACGAAAGTCCCACCAGACACAAACCCAACACTCCAATATTTAAACTATTGATCTTTTAACACCTCAGAAATTCTCATTTTGCTGTTTTGAGCAGAATCCCAGAACAGGAGGCCACTGTAGCTAAAAACCAGTAGGAGTTCTGAGTCAGTTAATGTTGCATTTAGTCGGTAGTAAAAACACTTTTTAGTTCAAGAAGAAACAGGTTTTTTTACCTATTCACAGCTCTAAACCCAATGACCACTCAAATCCTTTAAACAATAAAAAACAAGCCACTCATTTTAAAAGCTCAGAGATGCAACACGTTTGTTAGATCATTGTTAAACACATTTGCATATCCCTCCATTGTGCAGGAAGCTCTGTGCAGGATAAATCTCTTTACTTCAGTCCCAGTTCCCATTATGTGTTTAGCATTTCTCCAAATTTCAGCACTCAAGCCTGCCCTTGCACATTCTCTCAGTTGTCTTTTAGTCAGCAGGCTGAGAAATCCCTTTACTCCACCCTTGGGGTAGATCCCAGTCCAGAAGAATACTCTCGCTCCCATAAAAACGAAGACTTCAGTGGCTTTGCCAACTGTTTTCTTTCAGTGCTGGTATTATTGTTTCTAGCATTCCACTCACTTTGATGTAGCTGGGCACAATTATTCTATAAAACCCTTAAAAGCTTTCCTTAAGTACATCTCGCTACCCCACCCATCACGCAGATGTCTGTAAAGGTATTCTCTTCATCCTCTTTGTGGCACCACCTGAAGAAACCCCTCACCAATGAGCTGTGAACACAAGACTCTACTGCTTCCCCCCACCCCTTTTCTTTTTGTACATCTCTTTGCTGAGGACTGGGGTTGTCTGGAGTGTGCTACACACATAACTCTGCTAAACTTGCCACACACCCCATTTGAAGGCGATCAGCTTGTTCAGCAGTAGGCTTGCCAGCAGCCTCGCAGTGCCTGGCAACAGTGATGGCCATGGTGACTCATCCCTATGATCTCTGTGGTCTGGTAGAATCTGGTTTTTGGTGGAGATTAATCCAGGATCTTTCAACAGAAAGAACAGACTACTGCTGTTTTGAAGAACCTATGGCACTCTCAGATCTTAGAACTTCTGATACCTTAAAGGCTGAACATTTTCTCACCACAACTAAAAGCAAAATACCCTTTTAGTGGCTTAAATAATAAACCTTTTTAATCTCAAGTACAGAATTCATTTCTTCAACATTTAATCTTTCTATCTCTTCCATTTAACCAGAAGATCGCGTCATAACCAGGACTTGGACTACTCTGAAGGTCTTTTACCCCACCTCTCACTTAATAGACACAAACAGGCAGGAGACAGCAACAGTGGAGAAGACCTGGTGTTTTGAATCCAGGGAATGTATTGCTCTGCTGACATCTGACACTACTTTTGTAGTACTTCCACTTCTCTGTATCCTTTTGTAATTGATGTAAGGGGTGTCTAAACACTGGAACAGACTGCCCAGGGAGGTGGTGGAGTCCCCATCACTGGAGGTGTTTAAGGACAGACTGGACGTGTTACTTCATGCCCTGGGCTAGCTGATGTGATGTTAAATCATAGGCTGAGCTTGATGAGCTCAGGGGGCTTTTCCAGCCTCAATAATTCCATGATTCTTCAACTGGCCTCTTAAGAGCCTGCAGACACACATTTTACTCAATATCCACAAAATAAAACCTTGAAGAATTGAGCACAGTCTAACATAAACCAGGCTAACTTGTTTCAGAACTTTTTAAGAGTACAGTCCCCCAAGACCCTGTTAACTTTCTCTTCTGAACATGGTGCAAAACCAGGAGGAGCGTGGTGTGTAAAGCCAAGGAGTTTTTGTTTGTCTTAGATGAAAGAGCTAATGCAGCAGCTTTTTCCCCCTTGTGTTTTCCAGCAGTATCTTCCTAGCTGTGATTCTTCCATAAACCATCGCTACGATTCATTATACACCTATTAGTTATTTATAACAATATATTCACAGATTAACAGGAGCAGTTGTGCTCTATGAAATATTAACAACATTTAATGAGTTGCACAGCACGAGGAATAAGAGTGTGGCTGTTTGTTTCATAATTGAAATTTAAATGGGGAAATTACAAACCTGAGAGCAAGCACGCTCAACATTTTATAGTTTGGGAACCACTTGAGCACATTCCTTTTCACCAATATAGACTCAAACGAGTCATAAGCTCAGAAACTAGTCCCTGCTTTGAGAGCCCAGTAAACCACGCTCAGATGACTTTGTTGTGCCATGGATCCCCCCCTCAAAATTTTCTCTTATCTCATAAGGATGCTACATTAATGGTTCTGCTGCATCATGAGCCCCCTAGATGTCATTCAGCGCAGGTGCTACAGGATCTACTGTGTGCAGCTAAAAGCAGAGTCACCAGTGAGGCTGTCCAACCCCCTGAGAAAGTGACACCAATCCCGCAGCAATCCTGGTGCACAACGAAAAAAAAAAGCCAAGAGAACTTTGCCAAGAGAAAGCCACAGCACAGCAGTGTTTGGAAAAGGCTGCAGGGGAGCAGGACTGGAAAGGGTAACACTTACCAAAGCAAAATCCAAGGAGAAACACTGTGGCTAAGCCAGAAGCTGCCCTGCCTCACCAGCAACAGCCCAGACAAAGTGCAAGGTCAGGGTAAAGTTCTCACTGCAGCATCCACTATCGCAGGACTCCGAAGTCACTCAGCAGCAGCTGTTCTAGCTGGGTCAGGCAAACCTTTGTACATCTCAGTCACGATGTGTCCACTCAGAGTTCAGTTAATTCCTTTTGACACTGCTTTCTCCTTTGCCAAGGATTTCTTGTGAACACACTCACACTATAAATTACCCCACTAGGGTATCTGCCAGGGGAACCATCATCCCAGACTCCCCAAAGCAGCAGAAACCACTTCTCAAGACCATCCACCACCTCATTTCTTCCCTGCAGGGCAGCTGCCCTAAATAGAACAAGCAGCAGGTACCACCAACAAGACTGACAGCACACCCCAGCCCTGTTTAACTGCTCCTTAAGAGGCTTCAGGTGCTCACATGGTGCTAACACACAATGTATTGTGATTCCTACCGGCTTTTGCTGTTTGGGGTTAGGCTGGTGCTGCTCAGCTGAAAGAAGAAGAAAATCACAGCAGCAAGTAGTCAGCAGATCCTGGCTGGCTGGAAAAATTTCAGGAAAAAACTCATCCAGCTTATTTTTATTCTTGTATGATTGTTTTTTCAGAGGTATTTCCTTGCTTTCATATAGTTCGTGCACCTTTGTGCCAAGATAGCGCTGTGGTTCTTGGTGTAGATTGCTGGAGGCACCTCAGTGTGTAATGGTGATCTCACAGAGCCTATCACAGGCTAATCAGAAGGAGAAGCCCATTTCCAGAACGTGCTGCTTCTGCAGCCCTTCTTCTTGCTTCAAGAACCCAGCTGGGAAAAAAATGCAGCCTGCACAGCAGGAGAAGCATGTTTCTGAGTCAGAAGGAACTTCTTCCCAGGGAGGGTAATGGAGCACTGGAACAGGCTGCCCAGGGGAGTCTCCTTCTCTGGAGATGTTCCAGACCTGCCTGGCTGTGTTTCTGTGTGACTTGGTCTAGGTGATCCTACTGTAGCAGGAGGATTGGATTAGATGATCTTTTGAGGTCCCTTCTGTTCCCTAACTATTCTAAATGAACCTCTGAGGTGCAAACTGCTCAGGTCATCTCCATCTCCTCCTTCAAATAGCAATTTTCCTATCTTACCTTCAGGGCCATCCCCAGAAGGACAGAGATACAGTACCACCATACGGCCACTCCAGCCTCAGCAGACAGAGCACAGTGCAAGCAGCAGGCATCGCTGCAGCTACCTGGTTTGAACATTGCCAAATGCAGTAGTAACATTAGGACCTCAAAGGCATCAGATCAGGCTCTGGTCATGAGAGATGTACGCTGCTGCCTTCAGGTGCGATTACTCCACTCTTCATATCCCATTGTCACAGAGGAGATGGGAATTGGTGCCACTGATGCCACCCCTGACAGTGCCTTATTTATTAAGGATAATAGTAAATAGAGAACTCTATCCCATTCACTTCAGTAACTGGTTTTACTGGGGCCAGCCAGCTCTAGCTGGAGGAAAACCATCGTTCTCCCTTTTGCCTCTTTGTAGCTACATGGCCAAGCTTCATTGTGGTCTGAAGCATTCAGCATGAAGGATTTCCACGGCGGGAGCTTGCTGTAATCCTTATGGCAGGCAAAGAACCCACATCCCCCTCTGAAACTCCTCAGCAGCTTTTGTTGGAGCGGGTAGAGATCGTCCATCTGTCATTAAAGTGTTAATTCGTTTCATTAACATAGAAAATCTCCACCATTTCCCACTTTGGAGGAGCGAGGCTGTGCTGTCCTTTTAATAGAACTCTGCTGGAAATCAAACACAATTTTTATTCAGGGGAATGATTACTGTGTCTTGTTTAATTCTTGCCTAACAAATGTCAGCACTAATGTATTACAGATTATTCAGTCAATTTGATGGTTCCAGGTGAAAGAAAGGAACACAAATCTCTTCTTTTAGTGTAAAAAGGGTCAGCTGGATGACTTCCACTGCAGGAGCCGAGATGAGGCTTGACATGAATCAATCAAGCAGGCTCAATTTTACAGTTATAGTGCCTAATGCCTAAACATGAGCGTATAGGTGGAAATTAGCACCCGATTATGAGCATACATGATCTTCCCTTGGAAGACAATAATATTGGCATTAAGCTTCTCAAGAGGGAAGATGCTGCTGGTTTTTAATATGTCTTAAATTATGTCAGGAAAAACACTGGAACATCACACAAAAGCCACAGTCAGTGTATATTGCTATCTCATAGAGCTGGAGATCTTTACAACAATATTGACACAGGAGCAGGCAAGCAAATGTCAGCCAATATAACATATGAAATACTTAACGTAACCAATTTTCAGCTGTCAATCAGCAGGGAATAATGACTGATGCAAGGAATCAATACCCCACAATTGAATTCCAGCTCACAAACTTGTTTCGTTCTGCGCTATAAAAGACTGTCAAATGTCACACCCCAAGAGATGCAACAGGATTCCAAAGATTTATTTATTTCAAGCTCTGAAGTCTATTAGCAATAGTGCTGCTTGTGCTATTGGAAAAGGAGCTTTGATGACATTAAATTTTCAGAAATGACATCTCGTTGCGTGGGGAGTCAATGAATGGTACAACTTTATATCATATTTCTGCAATCCTCCGCCCTTTCACTTAGCAGTAATTACGTGTCGTTATATTTAAACGAATCCTTGTGACTTTAAAGCTGCAAATATTTGGTGCTATTCTGCAGTGTGCTAACTGCGTGGTTTTTGAACAAGGGGTTTTTTCACTCTTGATAAAAATAGTGTGAAAGCAAGCTCACTCTACACTTGGCTCCATTTCATTCAGAGAGCTCAACTGTTTAAACGAGAAGATAATTCTAGCTCTTGAGTGACTAAGTTTAACTATAGAATTGGAGAGAGCTGTGTATTAACCCACATATTACAGAAGCAAAGAATCACTGAATTATTGAGGCTGGAAAAGACCTCTGAGCTCATCCAGCCCAGCCCAGGACCTGACATCACCACATCAGCCAGACCAGGGCACTAAGTGTCACAGCCAGTCTGTCCTTAAACACCTTCAGGGATGGGGACTCCATCACCACTCTGGGCAGTCCACTCCAGTGTCTGATCATCTTTTCCATGAGGAAGGGCTTCCTAACATCCAAACGAACCCTCCCCTGGTGCAGCTTCAGGCCCTGCCCTCCTGTCCTGTCAGTAGCTGCCTGGGAGAAAAGCCTGACCCTCATCTGTCTACAACTTCTCTCAGGGAGTTATAGAGAGGGAGAGGGTCCCTCCTGCATCTCCTGCAAGCTAAACACCTCCAGCTCCCTCAGCCTCTTCTCATAAGATTTTCATTCCAGTCCCTTCCCCAGCCTCATTGCTCCTCTGGTCCCACTCCAACCCCTCAATCTCTCTCTTGAAGCGAGGGGCCCTGAACTGCCCCCAGTACTAGAGGGGAGGCCTCCCCAGTTGTTAGTACAGGGGGAGAATTAACCTAGTCTTTTTAGTTTGTTATTTGGTAAATAATACAGATATTTTCTTTTTTATGTAATAAAAAAATTCATTTTCATAGTAAACATCACTGTAATTTAATGAAAGGCAATGGAGATACCAACAATAATGAGAGGATACAAAGAAGAGGCTTGTAAGAGCCATAGTAGCCAAGGAGAGTAGATTGGCTATAAAACCCACGTGGAATCTACCCTTCATTTAAAACCAAACATTATATCCATGGCTAAAGTGAAGTAAAGCAAGCAGCTAAAATAGTAAAATACATTTGTTCTGTCGTTTTGGTCATCGAGGACCCATTCACTGCTTCATTCCCGACTTCTTCCTGTCATTCCTTCCCATGTTTTCTTTCCTGCACTCTTAGTAAAGGAGAATCGATGGTGGTAGCTGCACTGAAGCTGGTGAGGCTCTGTGCAGGACTGGATACCCGTCTGCGTTTGGACAGCGAGATCTGCCCCACAGTAATTACAGGATCATTACAATTAGCATATTCTCTTTACCTGCGGCTGAGTTAATTAAAACCCGACACTACCGAGCACATAGAAGATAAACACTACTGTATTTTACTTCCAACACGTGGATATATCGTAATTCATTTAAGACAGAGAAGCTCTTGCTGTTGAACGTGCTTATTAAAACCAGCAAGGAAGGTCAGGGGCAGTGCTTGCTGTATCCTTCATTTGCTCTTCACCGAAACTGATATAACTGAACTGCAAAAGTTGAGATTGAAAAGCCGCTAGCGTGTTGTCTAATTTCAGCCACAGAAGCTGCTGTGCACTCCGTGACTTTATGAGGGAATAAGATTATAGGTCACAAAAGCTTCTTTATTTCCCACCTGTAGCTTCTAACAACATTTTATTAAGGATTTTCCCATCTTCTCTCTCTGACCTACAGGGGACAAAATTCTAACAGCTGTTACGGGCCCCATTCTGAGCACAGATTAGCAGTGCCGGGAAGTCGGATCGTTTCAGCAGGACTGTATTGATGACTGCTAACTAATATTTTCACAGCACTGTGAGAGGAACGTGGCGTATCGTTAAATAAACAGGAAGGAAGGCATCGGATACAGTAAAAACAACGCGGCGTGCTTGTCTTGTCTGAAATCACACTAAGCTGCTGCTGGAAGGTTTTCGGGCTCATTTGCAAAACAAACACCGGGGTAGCCCACGTGGCTATATCTCTCTGTATTGCTGTGGTCTGTATTGCACGTGGAACTTACCGATTTCTTCTTAATCATGTCTACGTGCACTAATACACCCGAGCAGGGGGGGAACGCCAGCCAAATGTTGTGTTCGCACGTGTCCAGTGCTCACTCCTTCCTTGACCACTTCTCAGGGCGGGTTTATTTCCCTGAGGACCTCAAGGTTAGGACCTTGTGAGTTTACTGCAGCGACAATAATCTTTGTTATCGATGCTGCTTATTATGCAAGAGGTTTTTATTCACACAGATGAAACAGAGAGAGGCAGAGAAAGAGGAAGAAAGAGGGGGAGGAAGTTAAAAGGAGGAGGACAAACCAGAACAGCTGTGCTTTGGTGCTATACATTTCTAAAATCTCTACAAATTATCTTAAAGGAGCCTATTTTTCAGTCTCCCTGCCTTCCAGAAAGCACAAAGATGTCAAGTACATCTATAACAAAGCTTTTCAGCAACTTCTCCTTGTGCATTCACAGTGGAAAACTCAAACAGCATTTTAAAAGGTTATATGACTCATGGAATGGTTCAGGTTGGAAGGGACCTTAAAGACCATCTAGTTCCACCCCCTCTGCCATGAGCAGGGACACCCCTCCCCAGACCAGTCACAGTGAGGGCTGGGGTGGACTCTTTTCTGACACCATCCTTCTAAGTGTGGGTGCTAGCTGATCGAGTTGTGTTGTTATTGCACTAGAGAGTGGGAAAACTCCATAGAAGGACAAACAGACTAACACCAGAGCAAGACCAGGATGCTGCATGTCTCCTCAGAGACCCAGTTTAGCTGTGAAGAAAATTAATGTTATTTTTCAAATAATTGAGACTGTTAAAACACTGGGAAGGAAGGTGGAGGTGAGCGAACAGGATGGTAAGGCTGCTTTGCAGTAGGGTGAGAGTTTTTAGGTTGCCACAATAATCACAGCAGATTTCCAGGTCTGAACCAACCTGTTTCACAAAACTTAGCAACTACTATAATGAATCACACACAGAATCACAGAATTATTGAGGCTGGGAAAGACCTCTGAGGTGATCAAGCCCAGCCCAGGACCTAAGATTTCCACATCAGCCAGACCACGGCATTAAATGCCACAGCCAGGCTGTCCTTAAACATCTCCAGGGATGGGGACTCCACCACTGCCCTGGGCAGTCCAGTCCAGTGTCTGATCACCCTTCCTGTGGGGAAAGGCTTCCCTTTGAAAATCTGCCCAGATGTGAATGCTGTCTGATAGTTTTTGCTGTGTCTTTCAGAAGCCTGAGGAATACAGACAGGTACAGCCTGTCAGGGTGCTGTTGGTCAGAGCAGCACCCACAGTGCTGTGAAACACTCTACTTTTACACGTGTGACAAATACTGAGTTGTCCTTACACACCAGCCCAGCTCATCTGCTCTCCAGACTGCCCCAGAGATGCCAAACCTNCTCTGCCATGAGCAGGGATACCCCTCCCCAGACCAGTCACCGTGAAGGCTGGGGTGAACTCTTCTGAGGACTGAGACATCCTTCTCAATGGCAGTGTCTGGATGCTCACAGGCACTGCAGAGCTTCCCCATGCCTGCCTGTGGTCAGACTGCTGCCCAGAGACTCTGTGTTAGATGCACCTTCTCCTTACAGTTGCTTGCTCTATCACCTGATATTTTTGATCTCTAATCCACCTGAAAGCAAGTTCAGGACCAACTTCTTGGTTACAGGACACTGGCTGAAGCAAAAAGAGCTGTATATTTTGTTGTCCCAACACTCATCTTGGCTTTCCTCTCAGGTCCAACACCTTATTTGCTTAAGATAAAGGGCCTTACTCTCTGGTCTGGAGTGGAGACAGGATTCCTCTGACATGACTGCATTTTCCTCTAGATCTTTTAGGGAGCAGTGTGGAAATGACTGCAGCATTTTTTTGTCTGTCAGTGATTCAGTTGGCATCAGCAGAAATATCCTGCTGGGAAGGGAGGTGGGAAGAGAGCAATAGCACAGGCATCATCAGAGAGGAGGAGGAGGGAGCTACCTTACCCTGCTCTAACTGACAAATGGTGAACCAACATGGCTTGTTCCTACATCCTGTCTTAACAAACCCTGACTCGTGCTCTGACTGCTGGAGGAAGTGGCTTTGCTTGAGCTCCTGAAGGCTGTGCTGTGTGCTGGAGACTCTGACCCGCTGGACAGATGGCAGCATGAGGCTCCCAGGCTGCCCCAGGTTTGGTTTCATCACTTGCTGTCTGGGTTTTAATCACTGTTGTTGCTGCTGCTATTGTAATGATTGGGTGGGATGCAAAGTATGCCCAGGTGGCACAAAAGGCCAGTGGCACCCTGGCTTGTATCAGCAATAGTGTGGCCAGCAGGACTAGGGATATCATTCTCCCCCTGTCCTGGTCACTGGGGAGGCCTCCCATCAAGTACTGGGGACAGTTCTGGGCCCCTCACCTCAATGAAAGAGATTGAGGTGCTGGGGCAGGTCCAGAGGAGCAACAAGGCTGGGGAAGGGACTGGAGGGAGACTGATGAGGAACAAAAACCCACCCTGAAAAAGCATCCCCATCTTGAAGCGATTCACAGGCTGCTGTGTGCAAATGGACATCTTTTGCTGAAAACTGCTGGAGGGTTTGTGTTTGGACAATTCTAGAACCCAGTCCAGGGAGCAGGGCCATCAGCAGGAAGCAGAGCTTACTGTCAGGTTTTACATAGTGTAAGGATAAGGTCACATAACCCATCACCATCAAAATAAAGGAGAACACATCTGACCAACAGTACCCTGACAGAAAACCCGAAGGCAGTGAGAAAGTCATAACAACAGCAAAACCCACACACACCTGTCACAGAAAACATCCACTGAACTTACAGTCCAGGGTGTTAGCCGAGTTAGGTCCATTCTGTCCGCAGAGAGGAAGAAGGAGAGTCCCACAGACAGAGACAGCACAGACTCTTTCTCTCCAGGGTTCTCTGCAAGCAGCCTCCCTTTTATACTGTGGTGCTGCTCCAGCAACTTCCCCCCTGAAGCAGACACCTGTCACCATCCAATCCAGACTCTCTCTCCCAAGGTTGCTTGCTTTGGGGAAAGCAACCCAGGGGAGTATTTTGTTCCACACTGCCCCACGAGAACCTGGTCATTCGTGGTTTCCCACAGGAAAAAAGGCATCATCCAGGTGTCAGCCTCAGTTCCCAGCACTTCAGTTTGCTTCTGCATCAGAGATCTGGGTAGCATTCTCCTTCAGTTGCATAGAAACTGCAACAGCAGCTAAAAACGCCCTGCAAGCAGGTGTATTTTTGTATACTTTGAGCAATAAAAAGCACACAGTAGGAGTTCCAGGGGAACTACCCAAGAATGGAAGCCTCAATGAAAAATAAAACCCACCGGGTGGCAAAGTACAATAACATTTAAATAAAAAACAACCACCAAACAATTTACTAGGGGAACCCCTCGTCTCACCAGAGCTCCAGGCGTTGTAGTCACAAACAACTTGTAAGCCCAGTGGCTGGCTGTAAGCACAGGTCTGTCTGCACTTGTGGTGAAAGGATAACAACGCCATTGCCATTCCCTCTTCCACAGGGAAGTTAAGTTAATTCCTGATTTCATTCGTGATCTCAGGCTACCTGTGAAAATCACTTGAAGAATTTAGGGCTTAGAGGATGCAGATACAGCTCTAAAACTCCTGATCTATGCTGTCTGCACTGAACACATCGCTTCCTTGTCTGTGTACTGGTAACCCTCTCTATACACTCTATCCATATTTATCCCATGGGATCCAATCACTAAAGCTGGGGAAGATACAGTAACTGACCATCTACTCAGTGCTGGCTGCTCCAGAGCATCTAAAACAGGAGAAAACTTTCCTTGCCAGACCTGCCTAGTGCACGCTCTCTCTCCTAGCCCTGCTAGTCATCCCAAGCCAGTGCAGACCATTAGCGAGTGAGCAAACAAAGGCAAGAGAAAGGCAGTAGGAGCTTCTTGCTGGCTTATTCCATCTTGTGGTGGGAGTAATTCATCTGTTGGCGGAGCAGAAGGTCTCTGCACACTGTAAAGCTCCACATACATGAAACCTGACCTGTGGGCATAAACCCAGTCATTCTCCAGCGATAAAGAGCAAGGAAATGAGGCATCTGCTGTTCTCTTTAACAGCATAATGTTTTACAACAGCACAGGGCTTGCATTCATGAAGCCCAGAACACACAGACTTGCTCTGTTTTATGGACCACGTAAACAGCAAAGCAGGTTCCTTTGAACAGCTCCAACAGCTGAAGATCACTTCCCATTTTATCAGCGTTTACCCAAGCAGACAGTCTCTACCACTGTGGAGCTCCAGGATTTAGCTGACACAAGCCTTTCTGCTCGCTGCTTGGTGTCCGGTGTGACATTACACCCAGGACCCATCCAACACCTCCAGGGATGGGGACTGCACCACCGCCCTGGGCTGTCTATTCCAGTGTCTGATTCACTACACAAGACTCCTTCACTTTGGAGTTTATTTGGAAGGACAAAACAGGTGCTCTGCTCTTTACAGAGTAAACACTGTAGCTGCAAATTGTTCACTACAACTGTTTTCATTTTACACTGTCTAGAACATGCTTTCACGGGAAGAGATGAAAAGCCTTTTGCAAATACTAAGCCTGAGAGGTGATGCCTGATTTAGTATTCAGAAGCACAGGGGATGCGAATGGACTGCCCAGGGTAGTGGTGGAGTCCCCAACCCTGGAGGTGTTTAAGGACAGCCTGGCTGTGGCACTTAGTGCCCTGGTCTGGCTGATGAGGCAATGCCAGTTCCCAGGCTGGACTCGATGATCTCAGAAGTCTTTTCCAACGTCAATAATTCAGTGATTCTGTGACCAAGATCTAGGTAACTTGAGCTATTTAGCCGATTATTTCCCAGCAAAGACATCATGGCCCCATTAAACCAGCAGCTGAGGGCCTGAATTCCTAAAGAAGAGATTAAGAGGCGGCTAAGCCCTCACAATTGTGCTTGGTATCACACATAAGTTAGGTGTCTCCTCAGACCTGTTTTAAGGACTTGGCGTCACGGATCTGGCCTCTGGCATAGATTCTACGGGACCTGTTCCCATTGTTAAACCGAGAAGGGTTAACCATTACAGTTCATGAAATTCATGTCATCGATTAACTTGGGCCTTCACAGTAATTTTTCATTTTCCTTTTCTAAATCATTTCGTGTGAGCATTTCATAGCACCCCGAGCACTTCTTCTCTGCCTCCTCACTTTTTGGAAAGCATTCCTGGCCTTCCCCTGCCTTCATATTGTGTTATTTCTGACCCCTTGCTCATCTTTTATTACTCCCTGGTTCCTAGCTCTATTATTCAAGCTGATATTGCAGCTGTGATTTCTATTTTTTCTTTGCCCTTTTTGGCTTTGCCAGGCATTTCATTAGCAGACTCACGGGGAGCATTTATACTGTCTCTCTGCCATGACAGAGTTCAGTGGGATTTACTAAAACTGATTCCTTGGCTATATCTGCTTCCAGTTACAATTAGAAACCTCTTTCCACTGAAGCACATCGAGGAGATCAAGTTCAGATCCGGTGAAAGCATGCACGAGCACGGCAAAGCACAGAAGCCGTTGGCTTCGTAGACCACATCTCCACTTGGACAGCATGGCACGCTGTTAAAACCTCCCCTAAATAACTACATCTAAGGCCAAACACCGTTCCTGAAAGTCATCCTGCAGCAGCAAACCCACGTCGTCTACAGAATAACTTGAGGTATCAGAGCTCGGGTATGGTGATCCAGCAGCGGAGCCCCACAATCAGCTGAAATAACTCACCGGTGGGGTTTTATTTGGAGGGTTTTCAGGTGAATATATTTATTTTTCCAAAGGGAAGCGGAACAGGGAGACCTTGCAGCAAAAAAAAGGCAGAGTAGCTAAGATACTGATGCATCCATCCCTTCTTATGCCTTGATCCTGGTTCAGTTCTTCCCTTCCAGAGCTCCTCCGCTCCCACGTACCTTCATAACTTTTCCTTCTGCCCTTTTTCTTTCTGCCTCACTCCCTTTTAAGCTCGACTGAAAATAATGAACTCCCGTGCCCTTCAACCTTTCGAACGTCTCTGCTTATTCCTGTCAGTTAGTTTTGGCTGTTAGGTTATGTTAGAACGTTCCAGCGCAGATACTCTCGTTGTGATGACAGTAAATAAAATACACACAGACCTCGCCGTTTATTTTCTCAGCTGCTCATTTATAGTAAATTTTAATAAAAACTTGTGAAACTATTTTGTTCCGCGGGGAAGCTTGACACAAACCCGAGAACAATAACGTGCCAAAAATGCATTGTTATGATCTCTGCCATAGGTAACCGTCGCTAGGAGCGGGGCTGCACTTCAGGCAGTAAGAACATGATAAAGTAGGAGCAGTACAGCTGCAAACTCCCCTCGGATAATGCTGCAAAACATATGGAAAACGTTTCCTGACTTATGAAAAATAATATTGGGGCAGAATACAGCGAAGGCATTGGGTCAAAAGGGTGCACGAAGCGTTAGTGCAAACCTTAAGTGCAATCTTGTAGCCATAAATTCCCTGCTAATGAAATGTATATGTAATTCTTACAGCCCCTCTGAGTTTGAAAAATCTATAGTGTTAATAAAGTGACACGGGCAGAAATCTATACAGGACCTTATTTATTCATTATTTATTTTAAGAGAAGGCCCTGAATCTAAACATTCTCTTCGGGAAAGTTTGGATTGCGATTTAGGCCCAAATCTGTCCTTTTCTGGCCAGGACCCATTCCTAGCTCTGCTTGCTTTGCCTGTCTCTACCCTGCCTCCGTCTCCATCCTGCATACTGAGCTGGCAGCACTGCAAGTCCTCCTGGGGCCACCAGCCAGGTCTCTTCTCGCTGTGGAGCATGGTCTGGAGTCCTGACATTTCTGGCTAGAACTGTTTGCACGACCAGGAGAGGTCCCAGCCGTCAAAAGAGTTTTGCTACCCCAGGGTGCTGCTTGAAGGCACTAGAGGGCCCCTTCAAGAGCGCAGTGCCCTCTACCCTTTCTCCCTATGCCAAGATCAGCTCTAATGGGGGGAAAGCCCTCCTCCACCTCAGGCTTGGATGGGATCTGACAGGATGGCAGCTCCACCCACCCTATCAGGCTCTATCCGAGCGAGTCCAGACTCTGGGCTGTGATCTTCTCCAAAAGGGTCAAGTGAAACCCAAACAAAAGTAGTGGATGAAGCTGCATCACTGCTATGGAGGAGCATGCGAGGGTTTGGGCTATCGAGGACGACTCCCAGATAAAAAAATAACAACAGCAGTCACTATCAGGAGTTAAGTGGCAGGAGCCTGATAAACCCAGCCGATTTAACAGCTCTCCTGGGGGGCTGCCTCCCGTCCCCACCTGCGCTACCACCACCAGGACCTGGCCCCGTGACATTCACCAGCAAAACAGGCAGCAAGCAAGCCAGTGTGAAGCACAGCGGGAAATACCGCTGAAGTCAAATAAACTCATTCCAGGTCTCGGAAGGACTAACCCTTTTTAATGATTATGATTGAGCATCTCTTTCTTGGGGTAAGAGCCGCCAGGCGCGGGCTGTAAGCGCTTCTCTGTACTCTAAATTGACTCTGTCACCTTTCTGTGGTTTTGACTTGTTTTATAATCACTCGCTTGATCCTACCAAAAATAAACTAGCACGATCAATGAAATAGGTAGACCGTGGGAGCAATGAATATCCACGCGATTAAGGGTTTTCAGGCTTAGGTCCTAAATAACCATAATTGCCACTCTATTATCTACAGAGGCAGAGAACAGAGAAAGGTGAAGATAGAAGTTGTTGCTGGGAATTTATGATAAACTCCCGTCCTCACACAGAAGCAACTCTACTCACTCTTTCAGATAGCAATAATTAAATCCCAATAATTGAATTAAAGCAATAAAATGTTGTAGGGTAAAGAGTAGAAGCAAAGAATACTCCTCATACTAAATTTCCACAACACAAAGATTCATCAAAAAGGTCCGGGCTTTTTTGCACAGAGAGCCTGTTTTCTGGCACAAATGCTGGAGCAAGAGGGATGCCTGCTAGTATTAGGCTTCTCCTCCGGATAATCCTCTGTGAACAGCAGAGAGAGACTGGGAAGAAGATGTTATTAAAGCTAAATTTGTGTCTTACACCTGTGGCAGGATGCTGTTAGGGTCCTGATCTGTAGCTGCACAGGTAAGAGATTATGTGGGATAGTGCATTACATAGCTGATGTGCAGCTGGAAAACAGGCAGTGCTGTAGTTGCCACTTAAAGTTGCTTACACCTTCCTGCTGTTACCGATGGGCATCTTCATAGAATCATTGGGGATCAGGAGGGACCTAAAAAGATCATCCAGTCCAATCCCCCTGCCACAGCAGGATCACCTAGACCAAGACGCACAGGAACACATCCAGGCGGGTCTGGAACATCTCCAGAGGAGACTCCACACCCCCCCTGGGCCGCCTGTTCCAGTGCTCCGGGACCCTCCCTGGGAAGAAGTTCCTGCTGATATTGAGATGGAACCTTCTCTGTTCCAGCTGGCACCCAGTGCCCCTTGTCCTATCACCAGATGACCCTGAGAAGAGCCTGGCTCCATCCTCCTGACACCCACCCCTCACATATTTGTAGACATGAATGTGGTCCCCCCTCAGCCTTTTCTTCTCCAAGCTCAAGAGACCCAACTCCCCCAGCCCCTCCTCATAAGAGAGGTGGCTTTACTTCATTCATTGTGTTTGTTCATCTTTGAATGACGGGTTAGCTGAGTGGTTCACAAGCCCATGATGGGAAAAGAAAGAAGCATGCTGAGGGAGTGAGATGTTAAACCATAGCCTTGTGATTGGGTCCAGACAACAGGCCAAGTGCCTGTTCAGAATAGGTCCTTTCTGCTAACAGACACTGAGGCTAAAAGGGTAAAATGGTTAGAGTATTCACTAATATTTTCCTGATCCTTGAGGAGAAAATCACGGCAGCAGGACACATCAGAAGATCACACTGACTTTGCAAGTGACTTTTACAAACACACAGACTAGGGGCTATCGATCATCGCGAAAGACGAGGGTGCCTTGAGTCCCTGCTGGTAAAGAAATGAAGCAGTGTGTGCGTGGAATATGGTCACTCTTATCCACCTAGCAGCTGTTTGCCTGTTTTCAACACTGAAGGCACATGTGCTGGATGTAATGACAGCCTGCTCGGTGATACCTGTGCTCCAGAATATTTGGAGAAGGACCAGCTGCTCAGTACAGCACCCAAGTCCTTTGGAGTCAGCTCACTTCTGTCACAGATCTAACTCTTTCTGGAAGTTATTTGATCTGCTTAGCACGCAGGTGCAAGGAGGCCATCGTGGCCATTATTTAGCCATTAACAGGAAACTTTAGGAACCCTAGAAAATCTTCCAGAAGAAACCAGGTATGTGGAGATCTGGGTGGGAAGAAGAAATTGCCTTTGTTTCAGTGGACAGAGTAATCGTTGCCCCTCACAAACCAGGATGCTGAAATCCTGTGCCATTTTCCTATGAGAAATAGATACAACATCGTGTCTGAGTTCCAAATCTAAGAGCTCTGTATCCAAATGGAAAGCCTGGACATTAGACCTCTCAGAAAGAGGAGATGAGGAAGTGATGAGGTGGTTGAGAAACGCAGTCTTTGCCCTCTCTGTTGGACCACACTAAAATACGAACATAACTGAAAAGCTGATGTAGAAGTAGTGCCTACTCACGACTTTCTGCACACTCCAGCTTGTGAAAACCAGGAGCACGTGCAAGACCCGCTGAGCCTTTGCAAAGGGAAAGGCAAGGGGCAATAATGGGGAGGTTGATTTTACTAGATGCCTCAGGAGCAGAGCACTGAGAAGGAAATTTCAGCAGCAGAGCTGCAGGCAAAGTGCTGTCCACATGATGTCTCTTGAGTAGCCAAGGTACTCCCTGCATTCCAGGGCTAGCTGGGGACAGACAAGAGACTCTGTGGCCTTTTTTATCCCCCCACGGTGTTATTTCCAGTCACATATTTCCCCAGATGGCAATTTCACGATTAACATGGAATACATTAATTATCTCCTTACAGTCTGCAGTTTGATTAAGGAAACAGAGAAAACTAGAGGCAGCAGCTGGTAGAAGTCAAGCTCCTCTTTCTTAATATGAAAAGAGCAGCCTGTCTCTTAGCGGGGCAGGAGCGCTGTCTCCTACAGTTACAGCATGCTCAGGGAGCACCAGAGTTCAAAAGCATTCTGCAAGGTCCTGATGTTAGGGCGAGGATATTTGAGTCCTTGACTCCAGTCCTTATCCTTTTACAGAACCAAGGATTTCAAATGTAAGCTTCAAATAGCAATTAAAAATAGCAACTAAAAGCATTCTTGAGGTATTTAATGTTGTCCTTGTTCTCTGTCTGCTATACACCTGCCACGGAAAATGTTGGGTATGAAAAGTGCAGCAAGTTTTGACAAATGATTTCCTGTTTAATTAGAGGTATGTATGGTTGCCATACAATACAAGATGGAAGCCAACAGATTGCTCATGGGGCATCCTCAGAGTCGCTCTTTGTTGTCTGTGTTCAAGTTTGAAAGCTCTCAGACTAAGGACCAGAGAAAAAGAGTTCCATTTCAAGTGCAGACCTTCACACGCCTGTCTCCTCTGCGCTGAATCGTGAGCTATTTGTTTTCTACGTAAAGAAACCCAACAGCTTTGGACAACATTCAGTTTTCAAGCTGTGTAGGAGAGACTGCGTGCATTTCCTTGCTCTTATAACAACTGATCTCTAACTTAGAGCTGCATTTGCAGGTCCAGCTCCCCTCTTTTTGCACATAGAGGGCTTGTGCATAGAGACACACGATATCTATATTTTTATAGCCATAAACCGATGATTTTCTTGTCCATACACTCTTCAAAAAGCAATATGGGGAGGGACACTGGTCTCTTAGTGCTTCTGCATTATGATCTACTGACCCTGAAAATAGGGTCAGAAGGAGGTCTCAGTGCTAACTGGAAAACTAATCAATATAATTCTACCAAAGGGCTGGTAGGCACCAAGTAATACAGTCCCCACCCCCTCAGCAAAGGTCTGAGCATCTTTGTAGAGACCGTAAACATCACCTTTTGATATCGAGGGAAAAGAAAAGATAGCTACCAAACACAAAGGTTTAGACTTTGTGAGGCTGGAGACACCACCAAGGGATACGACAGCTCTTAAATTGTAATGCTGAACCCTGTGACTGGCTGTGTTTTACGGTTTGGGCTTCACTCCTGGTGAGAAAGGTAGAACTGTGCCTTTGTTTTCTCCTACAGCTAAATAACAAACACTAATGAAAGAGGTGTTTTCTTCCTCTGTCCCTTCCCTCTCCCCTTCTGTTCCCCCCACCTCCACTATTACAGTTACCCAGCGAGAAAAATAAGCCAGGCTTACGCTAGGCTGAGTTGTGCTCGCAGTGATGGAGGGCAGCCCCGTGCAGCCTGGAGGGATGCCATCGTACACACCAGGGCTGCATTTGATTCCGATCAGGTACTTTTACTGAGAAAGAGAGCAAGACAAAGGGTAAAAGGTCACTGGTGACTAATTTTCTGAAAACCAGCGGCTTGTGTAAGTAATAGAACATTTATTGTATTTCTCTGTCATCCCAGCAATGAGCTAGAAAATCCATAAGAATTCCCAGCACTAGCCTTTATTAAAGTATAGCCCTGGATTAGTTTAATGTCCAATTTAAAGTCACTGCCTGCACCCACTTTACTTACTTTTCTTAAAGAGAGCTATTTTCCTCCCAGTTTCCCAATTTAAGTCACCAAGAATATCTTTCCCTTAATACAAAGTGAGGTTTCGTTTATTTTATACGTGTGTGTGTGTGTGTGTGTGTTCGTGCTGAGGACAGGGCACTGCTCTCCTGCTTCACAGCTCTTTTCCCCACAGTGAAATATTAAACCATAATCGACGCAGGAAAACTGCTGCAAAACCCAAGCCCAGCCTTCTAAACCTCACCAGCACGGGAGTCACTGGGATCGTAGAACCATTAGGGACCAGAAGGGACCTCGAAAGATCATCCAGTCCAATCCCCCTGCCACAGCAGGATCACCCAGACCAAGTCACACAGGAACAGATCCAGGTGGGTCTGGAATATCTCCAGAGAAAGAGACTCCACAACCCCCCTGGGCAGCCTGTTCCAGTGCTCCAGTACCCTCCTTGGGAAGAAGTTCCTGCTGATATTGATAGGGAACCTCCTCTGTTCCAGCTGGCACCCATTGCCCCTTGTCCTATCACCAGATGACCTTGAGCAGAGCGTGGCTCCATCCTCCTGACACCCACCCCTCACATACTTGTAGGCATATGAAATTACCAGTGCTCCCATACAGGCCAGTTCCTCGGTAGATGTGTGATTCCACCAGCTTTAAATCAACGTGGGGGATTAAAAGTCAAAGCCACAGCTCGTTAACTCCTACTTTTTATCACTTAGTGATTTATAGGAGGATATAGAATTATATAGGGGTGAAGCTTGCAGTTAGAGCTAAGAAAAGCAGCAGAGGTGTAACAGACCCATAGGCACAGTCAGTGGAGCAGTGACGATAGTCCCGCACCCCACAGTGGTTTTCAAGCGAATCAAAGATGCAGCGAAGGCAGAAATGTGTAAAGCCAGGTAAGTTGTTCATTTTTAGAAGTGCTGCCGCGTGGAAACATTTGGATTTCCACCAGAGGAAATCCCATAACAGAACACACAGTACGAGAGACAACCTCTTCACACAAGGTCAAGAGAAGCTGGAGGCTCAGGGAAACGGAACCGACCGACACGGTCACTTCAGAAAGGAGGAAGTGATCTAGCTGTCAGATGTTTAGGGTTACTTGGTTGGTTTTAGGTTGGACTGGATGATCTTTAAGGTCTCATCCAGCCTCATCAGCACTGTGAGACTGTGCAATGAACCTTGTTCTGATGTCACCTACAGATCACACAACGCAACCGCTTAACTGCGATCACGGAAACCTACAGTGCAAGAGACAGCCCAGCCCGGTAGTTACTCTCCCATCCCGCTCCTTTCAAGTCTCTGCTCCTCAGAGAGCAGGCAAGGTGGAGAATGTGTTCAGGTGCTAAATGGAAGCAAAACTGACCGAGGCAGGAAGCCCAGGAGACATTCCCAGCTGCTTACAATTACTGAGGCTCAAAACCTGAGCTAAGGAAGTAGGATGGTAGATGGAACCGAGCAGGAGGCAACAATAAACTAATATGGTTTTGAAAGGAGACAGAAAAGCAAGTAGGAATGGGAATAGTCGAGTACTGGATATAATCTGGGGCGTATTAAGTGGAAGAAATAAATCAAGCGATAGCTTTGAGCACATGGTGGAGAGCTGTGTTTTCCTTTATAATTTGTGAAATGATAGCGATTTTGACAGAGTTTCGAGGAATCAGCTGGACACATATTGGAGACAGAGAGGTAAATCTGCAAACCCACACCACTCGAAATCTGGAACCTCTGACAGAAGTACCCTTACGGCAGCATAAGGCCTGAGTTGAAGCGGCTTCGGGCCGATACGGGGCAGCGAGAGATGACAAAGCGTTAGGTGTGACAGTTCCAGTTAAGCATTAACTACCCGAGGATTTTTTTCCATGGAAAATGAATTTGTGAGAAATGAAGGATCATGTTCAAAACTATCAAAAAAGAGAGAAGATACTGCATGCAAAAAGCTGTTTTGAAAGTGATAGAGAGTTTGAGTGCTGCTTGGAGTGGCAGTTAAAGCGATGATGAAATCAGAGGGGGAAAGGTAAAATGCAATCAGTGCTAAAAGAAGGGAATGCATCCTTAAAGTACAGTACAGAGCTTAAAGTCCAGTACAGACTGTGGCTCTAGTCTTGGAGCCTGTTCTTCACATTTGTGCCTCCAGCCATGCAGAATAACTTGCAAGAAAGATATCTAAATAAAACTGAAGTCCCTAACCTAAATATAAGCAGAAATAATTCAGTGATCATAGAATCACAGAATCCTTAGGGATCAGAAGGGACCTCAAAAGATCATCCAGTCCAACCCACCTGCCACAGCAGGATCACCCAGGTCAAATCGCACAGGAACACAGCCAGGTGGGTCTGGAA
>VZRI01013630.1:288031-317371 GCA_013397515.1 Upupa epops | reverse complement strand
GTTCTACTTCCTTCATCATCTTTGTTGCTCTACACTGCACAACCTCCAGCAGCTCTGTGTCCTTCTTGACCTGAGGGAGCCAGAAGACACAATACTCAGATGGGGTCTCACTAGTGCAGAGTAGAGGGTGAGAAGCACCTCTCTCGATCTGCTAACCCCCCCCTTTCTGATGTCATGGAATGAGGGAGTCTGGATAGCATTATTCAGTGGAACCATTTTGTCCCAGAAAGTGTCAGAGCCTTTGTGAAATCACGTGAAGACAGTTCTTGGTGAAAGCTTTGGTCAAGAAGCAGGTAAGAAGGAAGAACAGCTCTGAACGATCGGGGTGTATGTATGACTCGTGGGAAGGTAATAACCCACATTTCTCTCTTTACTGGAGATGAACTAAGCTTGTGACTAGAAGCAGACAGGCTCATCATACACTCTCTGCTGTGGGCACTTTTCTGGAAGGGGACAAAGGCAGAAACTTGCTCCTATGTCCCCTCCAACCTGCAGATCTCTAACGATCCCTCTAGCCACTACATTGCACTGAATTAACCCGCAGGTGTTGAATGAACCCCACACATAGATGCATTTGCTGTCTTAAACCCTTGCCATGGGACCCATAAGCAGGTTATTTTGTTCTCTCTCCAGTTTTCTTCCACAAATAAAGAAGAAAAGAGAACCAATTAGCTTGACACCACCCTACAAAGTTGTAAATGAAAGTACCAACATTACAGGAACAGCCAGCAGTTATCTGCATGGGGGCTGGTTGGGTTTTTTCCTCAAGTATTTTAGAAGCAAGAGGTCACCAAGAAGATCATGAGGCCCCTTATGGCTGATGACAAGACTAATTTGTTGACAGAAGATTTAGCATTACTTAAGAATTATATGAATTCCTTTTATCAAAGGGAAGAATGGCTGATAGATACCAGAAACAGATTTATTTCCCTAAGGAGGAAGAAGAAATACTAAAGAAAATCAATATCAGATCAGAACTGGTGATTGAGACGTTTGAATGTTCTAGCTGCGGCGCTTGGGGTGTTTCCCCCCCCCTCAAAAGGCTCTGACTGCAGACTTAGAATTCTGATCACTTGAAAAAGGAGAATTGAGGTTCAAGAAATTCAGAAGGATTCCTCCTCTTTGAAAGAAAACAAACCAGGGTGTGGAGGTGGGAGACTTTCACAGCACAGTTGCTCTTGCTTGGGCTTGTGATAAAAATTGATCTGTCCTTATTGTCAGCTGAGAAAGAAGCAGGGTCAGTCCTCACAGGGGAGCAGGCTGGAGGCAGCAGTAGTTTTGTCCTCAGTGCTGATCGGTCATTTTTACTCTTCATTTGGAAAGGAAGGTCCTGCCTCATTCCTGTAAGGATTTTCCTGCTTGAGTTCCTTCCCCTTCCCTCCAACAATCTCCCTCAGAGTAATCACAGGCTTTGTATACAAGAGCAGAGAGGATGCAGGCGCTGTTGTAGAAAATACAGGAGAAAAATAGCTTCCTTTTTCACAGAAGTGGGGCTGGAAAAGCCCTCTGAGCTCATCCAGCCCAGATCAGGACCTGACATCACCACATCAGCCACACCAGGGCCCTGAGTGAGTGCTACAGCCAGTCTGTCCTTCAACACCCCCAGGGATGGGGACTCCACCACTGTCCTGGGCAGTCCATTCCAGGGTCTGATCACCCTTTCCGTGAGGAAGAGCTTCCTAACATCCTACCTGAAAAGACCACTAAGATTAAAGGTGCCAGGCCTCCAAAACATGGAGCGTGGTTGACAGTGCCTGCAGATACAGCCTGATGGTTCTGCCTGTAGAAGAGCCAGGTTTGCCACGTCCACAGCTGTTTACACAAGTATCCCATGTGAGATAACTCGATCACAAGCTCCAAGCACTCCATCACCTAACGACTTCTCAGAGCTCGGTATTGCTGAAATATAACGGATGGCCATGAGGCCTTTCAAGACAAATGTGAGGCTTTGATATCTTTTTCAACAGGAGAGCTGACCCACAGCACCGTCTAGGAAATATTCACAGACGTAAAGAGGCTCTTCAGCGCCTGGGCTGGCCCTGGGTTGCCGACAACCCTCTCACGGCGGTGTTGTTGCAGTCACCTGGACTGGGGGATCAGCTGGAGCACGATGTGGCTCTCTTCCTCTCAGCCTGTTCACCCGGGTTGCCTTTCCATGGAAACAGGAGAGGGAAAGGCATCCGAGCCTTATCCAAACAGGGAGAAGGAGTCTGGTCAGGGGACACATCTGGAACGGGATGTCCCTTGGAGGTCCCAGGGTAGAGCCAGACGGTGTTGGAGAGGAAACGTTAGAGCACATTGACCAGACAAAGTGCAGTTTTGTTTCCCACCGCTCGCTGCTTTGTGGATTTATAACTTCACAAACAATCCCAATCAAAACAGCAATGATTTCCACACTAAGCTGCTCAGCGTGAATAAGAAAACAGGAATCAAGCGAAGTTAACTAAGACCAACTGTTGTTCCTCCGTGGAAGCGTGCAAGCTTCGAGGACGACTGCAATAATCTATGGTCTCGTTATAATGAGCTGTCACTGAAAGATGGAGAGCATCGAGGTGAGCAAGTGGAGTGTTCCCAATACATTTGGCTATACTGAGCACCGAGCCCTGCCTTAGGATCAAGAAAATGAACTAAGGAGCCATCTGGGCAAGAACAACCCCAGGGACCAGGAGAGGTTGGGGACTGACCTGCTGGAGAGCGGTGGAGGAGAAAGGGACCTGGGGGTCCTAGTGGTCAGCAGGGTGACTATGAGCCAGCAATGTGCTCTTGTGGCCAAAAGGGCCAACAGCATCCTGGGGGGGATCAGAAGGGGGGGTCATTAGCAGATTGAGAGAGGTTCTTCTCCCCCTCTACTCTGCACTGGTGAGGCTGCATCTGCAGTATTGTGTCCAGTTCTGGGCCTCTCAGTTCAAGAAGGACACAGAGCTGCTGGAGGGTGTCCACAGTAGAGCAACAAAGATGATGAAGGAAGTAGAACAGCTCCCTTATGGGGAAAGGCTGAGGGAGCTGGGTCTCTTGAGCTTGGAGAAGAGGAGGCTGAGGGGTGACCTCATTCATGTCTATAAATATGTGAGGGGTGGGTGTCAGGAGGATGGAGCCAGGCTCTTCTCAAGGTCATCTGGTGACAGGACAAGGGGCACTGGGTGCCAGCTGGAACAGAGGAGGTTCAATATCAAGGTCAGCAGGAACTTCTTCCCAGTGAGAGTAACAGAGCACTGGACCAGGCTGCCCAGGGGGGTTGTGGAGTCTCCTTCTCTGGAGACATTCCAGACCCACCTGGATGTGTTCCTGTGTGACTTGGTCTAGGTGATCCTGCTGTGGCAGGGGGATTGGACTGGATGATCTTTCAAGGTCCTTTCTTATCTCTAATGACTCTAAGACTCTATGATATTGTAGAATACAACAGGAAGGTAATGTGCTCAGAGATGAAGACATCGTCTAGAAAGGTACAATTTACTGATTGAAGCTTTTGCAGGGAGTGAGCAGAAGAGATTACGAAGCCTTCAGTAAAGCTACAATGAGGTTAGAAAAAGACTGTTGGCTTCTTTCATTTGAGGTCAGAAGAGTTTAAACACAGATTGTGACACCAAATCTACAGAAATTGAGATGCTTCCGAACCAAAGGCGCTACCCTGGGGGTCTAAGGGCGGTTGTGCTTCACAGGCTGCAGGAGACAATGGTCTCAGGGCAGCCCTCTTCGATCACAACTCAAATGGTCATTCCAAGCTGGGAAAATTATTCAGATGAGGCCTTACAGTGCCGTCACCAGACCTACCTATTACACACACACACAGAGAAAGTATGTACTGCTGCTTTAAAAGAAGCTTCCCTCTGTCTCCAGCTGTTCCTACTAATTTGAGAGTCCATGTTTCTCTGTACTTTTCATGCAGTAGCTAAATGACAGTCACATATGCAATTAATTCCTGGATAAAAGCTGCCTTCAGTTCACAGTTATTAGTTAGCAATCACCACCGTGAGGTTTTTCTTTCCTTCCTTCATGATTTATCTTTTCTCAGGGGCAAACTCAGGCACCATGGGATCAAAGAAAATGCAAGGAAAGNCCTCCTGAGTCTCCTCCAGCTCCCTCAGCCTGTCCTCATCAGCTTCCCCTCCAGTCCCTTCCCCAGCCTCATTGCTCTTCTCTGGACCTGCTCCAGCCCCTCAATCTCTTTCTTGAAGTGAGCTGCCCAGAACTGCCCCGGTACTTCATGGGAGACCACACTAGTGCCCCAGACAGGGGGAGAATGACATCTCTAGAAAGGCTGCCAGGCATTTTAGGGCAACAATTTCCCTCCTGCCTCTCACTCCCTCTCTTAAGATGAGGATCACACTGTTGTAACTTTTTGAGAGGAAAAAAATGTCACGGGTTGATGGAGGAGTAGTGTGATAGTGCAGTGTAGGTGCACTATCTTCCCTTCTTTGCTGTTGCCAATCAGAACGAAAACACAGAGTGAAGGCACCTCGAAAAACCTGTGAAGCTTTCTCTTTGATTATTAAGATAAAAGAGGAGTGCCCACAGAAATCTAGGAAGAACAATACTATGGCCCGGCCGCTGTGAGATGAAGACCAGTCCCTGGCAACGTTTTAACCATGGTCCTTGGGTTTTTGCTTCTTGAGCCCCATCAGTCACCTTGCCAAGGCATCCCTCTTGTCCTGGTTTTGATTTGCAACGTCTTCAAAACACGAATAAACCAAAGACACTGTTATAGTGACCAAGAGACTGAAGAAGTTTGAGTAACAAAGAGCAAGAAACGGTTAGAAAAAGAGAAGAAAAGGAAAACCCTTTGAGCCACCAGCTAAGGGGATCTGCTCTACCCCCATCACAATCACAAGCGGCCACCTAAAAAGGACTTCCTGAGGTGAGCGGAAAATAATGGTCCACCCCCTCCACACCTTACAAACACTACTCACTCAGGAACAAATCGTAACGGGTAGGGGGAAAGGATGAAGGGAAAAAGAAAAACAAAGGAAAATGGGATGGGGATGAAGACAAAGTGACACCATGACTGGATAAGAAATGAGGGAAAGATGAATTAAAACACAAGGGAGGAAAATTAGAGGTTATCAGGGAAAAGGATGGAGAGGGATTAGCGTTTCACCAGGTCCATATGGCCCGTGGTGGGGGAGAAGGCCCCAGCCATCCATAACATGACTCTGGGAGGAAAGAGGAAGGTCAGCCCTCCTGTGTGCCATTTATAGTGCCATGGAAAAAGGATATCCATTGTTTCTCACGCTGGACATGTGATGGAATCGGGTTGGTCCCTTGAGCTGTCACACAATGTCAAGGGGTCAGAAATTAACCCACAACACACATCTGCCCAGCCCCGCTCCCCGCTGCAGGGACAGTCCCACCAACCCCTGGCTACAGGAGCAGAGAGTCCATCACTGGGGAATCTCCTTGAAGATCTGTTTTCCCAGCATGGAACCCATTTCACAGTACCTCTTTCCTTCAGGTTTCCCTCCCCCTGGGCTTGAGTAACACTAGTGTGGCACTGGCTTCAATAAGTCACTTTTTATTGTGTCTAATCATGTGCAAATGTGTTAAAATTGGTAGTTTTTAGCAAAGAGTTATGGAACATATTACCGCGAGGCATTGGGTCATGGCGTGACAATGATTGGCCCCACGCCACTGAAATGTTTTATTTAATAATGTGGGAATTTCAGCGTGTTTTCCTTTCATTATTTTTAACTTGAAAACAGAAACAGAAAGCCCCTTCTTTCAAGTTAAAACTTCGCCGCCGCGAGTCCGTCAAAAGCAATATAAGCATCTGGATTTGAAAGAGGGAGCTTTCGCAGGATGTTAATTTAATATACTGGCATATTTCATGCATACTTCTTATATTTTGTGTGCTTGAAGCCATCTCCACGGTGGCCACCCAGGAACAACAGACTTTTCAAATTTTAAAAGCTGATGAGCCCAAGATGATGCTCGCGGAACTCTGTGCGTTGCAGGTAGTATCTGCCCAGCTTCTTCGCAGTGAGGGTGGTGAGGATGGGTCAAATGGACTGGATTCCAGAGTATCACAAGTTCTGTGGTTAGGGGTAAGATTAACTACGTAGCCTGGATGTGTTCCTGTGCGACTTGGTCTAGGTGATCCTGCTGTGGCAGGGGGATTGGACTGGATGAGCTTTCCAGGTCCCTTCCGATCCCTAGCGATTCTATGACTCTATAATCTATATTGTGTGATAAATATATAAAAATAGAAATAAACGAGTAAAACAAGTAGTGAAGGACATGAAAACTACCAGCAGACCCCATCAGAACAAATGCTCTATATGTTATGTAAAAGAAGTAGCAATCTCATCTCACAAGAGCAGTCCCTGTTACAACTAACCCCAGAGCTGTAAGAACAAGAAAGCAGCTGTGAGATGGACTGGATTCTAGAATATCACAAGGTCTGGCGTTAGGGCTAAGATTAACAACACAGCCCGGTGGAGTTCTGCTGCTCTTAATGATGCAGGGATCTCCAGGACAAGGACCGACTTTGTAATTATAGCTGTCTTAGTGGAAATAAAAGGGCAAGAGAGAGCACGTTGGAATAATCATGGGGAATAGAGATGAAGACTCTGAACAAGGTAGCAGCAAAATCATTTCATAGCGACAGGTTATAGAAAGGATGGTGTTGGAGTAAGAACAAAGCTGCAAACCAACAGAATATCAGAGAATCGTTTGGTTTGGAAAGGACCTTTGCTCAGGGAGGCTGGGGATGCCCCCTCTGTGGAAGTGTTCAAGGCTGGATGGCATGGGGCCTTGAGCACCCTGGTCTAGTAGGGGGTGTTCCTACTGATGGCAGGGGGGTTGGAACTAGACCTTGAAGGTCTCTTCCAACCTGAACCATTCTATGAATCTATGAATCTTGGAAACCAAACGCTAGGCAGAACCCTTCAGCTGCCTCCTGTGATGCGTTTGTACAAGTTATAATGTCAAATAGAAGGGTTTGCACTAGAAATGACCTAGCCTTTAGCTGATAGAGAGTTACTCCTCCAAAATAACCCCACTTTGAACAAGTTATGCTCTGAAGGGAAACATTTTTGATCCTACAGTAGTAAGAACTTTGCAAGGTAACATCTCAAGTCCATGCTTTTTGGCCACATTTCTTTGTATGTTATCTGAGAGGAATTAATCACAGAGTCATTGAGGCTGGAAAAGACTTCTAAGATCATAGAATCATAGAATCCTAAGGGATTGGAAGGGACCTCGGAAGATCCTCCAGTCCAATCCCCCTGCCACAGCAGGATCACCCAGACCAAGTCGCACAGGAACACAGCCAGGCAGGTCTGGAACATCTCCAGAGAAGGAGACTCCACACCCCCCCTGGGCAGCCTGTTCCAGAGCTCCAGTACCCTCCCTGGGAAGAAGTTCCTGCTGATATTGATATGGAACCTCCTCTGTCCCAGCTGGCACCCAGTGCCCCTTGTCCTATCACCAGATGACCTTAAGAAGAGCCTGGCTCCATCCTCCTGACACCCACCCCTCCCATACCTATAGACATGAATGAGGCTTGATGAATAAATGCTTCTAAGAATGGCCTGCTCTGAACTTTAAGATGAATTTAAGTGTTAGGGAGGAGTAGTTTGAAGCTAAAAGGGAGTAGATTTGGGTTAGATTATAGGAAGGAATTCCTTACAGTGAAGATGCTGAGACACTGGAACAGGGTGCCCAGGAAGGTTGTAGCTGCTCCATCCCTGGAAGTGTTCAAGGCCAGGTTGGATTTGGGCTCTGGGCAACCTTGTCTGGTGAGAGGTGTCCCTGCCCAAGGCAGGAGGTTGGAACTGGATGGTGTCTGAGGTCTCTTCCAACCCCAACCATTCCATGACCCTATGCCTCTAGAAAGCGAGATGTCACCTCCATCCCAACAGTTTCTGGAATGAAACAAAGTCATTTTCAAGGGTCTTTCAGTTTCAGCTGGAGAGCTGGAGAAACTCTGAGTAGTTTGGAAGCTGAAGGATCAGGAAGCTGAAGGGTTATTTGATTTTTACATTTTCTGTTTCATGTTTTAAACCCAAAGTGACCCCAGGCATTGAGATCCCTCCCACTTGAAATAACACGGCTGAAAGGATTGTGCTTGTTCGGAGCCAGTACAGGCACAGCTTGAGCTACCTACTGACTGCACTGGGCAGATTATCTGGGGGAGGACCACACTGCTTGTGTCAGAGTGACTCTACTGTCTCGTGTAGAACATGAAGAGCCTTGGATGCTTTCTGGTCAGCCAGCCAGTTGCAGAGAACAAACAGAATCTGATTAAGGGAAGGACAATCACCGTCACTGCCTTCACATAGCTGAACAAATTAGAGACAAGAACTCCTGGCACTTCAACTCTTTTAAGGGTTGACTGGGGTACCCTAAAGAAAATCATTTAACATAAAGATGATTTAAAAAGAAACCTTATATTCAGTTATAAAATAAACATTGGCAGGAAAATGCTAAAGCAGAGGCACCCAGGCTGCCTCTAAGCACAGGCTGCATTAACAAGCTGCTGGGAGCCTGAACTAAGCTGAAGCTTAATTTCTACAAGAGGGAGTCGATCACTTCAGCTGCCCCTGGAGGAAGGTGAGGCCTGGGCTGTTATCCCAGCAGGCACAACCATCCCATGCACAAGCAACCTCTCACCACATCCCACAATCTCCTGAGATTCTCTTGTCTGGAGTGATGATTTGGCATTTTCCTCCTCCTATCCCAGCGAGACCAGGACACAAACAAGGGTGCTTCACCTCTTCCTAATCCACCCCTGCTCCATGGGCACAACAGGATGAGATGGGAAATAATTCCTGACAAATACAAGCCTTATTTTTTTGTATGCATTTGGAGACAAACAGCTTCCCTGCATGTTAATAGCTCTGCCAGATATCACTTTCACGACTCCACGCAACTCAGTCTGGTGACGGGGGCAAAAGTTGAGGCGAGGGGAACCGCAGTGCACATCTTTCAGAGGATTTAGCTTTCACTCGAGTCTACCAAATGTTATTTATGCTTCCGTGACTGCTACCAGTTGCTGGTGATGTCACACTTGGCTTTTTGACATCTTTTCTGCCACCTGAATCCCAACTCTGAGAAATCCTGTGCTGCAGGAAGATATCAAAAAGGCATGTGCTCCGACTTATCAAGCCCTAAATACGTTGTGAACACGCAATGCCTGATAGAGCTCTTTCACATCGGGACATCGACAGCTTTTCCTTTGTCGGTAGCCCTAAATGAATTGGAAGATCGCTGTGCTACAGCTTCTCAGTCAGGAGAGCTGTCAGCAGCTTTGCGATAGCCATCTGGGGAAAACAAAGGCTTGGCCCAAAGCAAGATGACGTAAGAGGCGAGGAGCACTGGCAGGGACATGGGGGATTAGATGAAAAACCTGTAATATTTGTTAGCTAGCTGCAGATGACAGCTTTGGAGTGCGCAACAGAATGCTTTTATGGTGCTCTCTCCGTATCCCTTGGGTTCACCGCGCTCGTGTACATCTTGAGCTCATCTATCGGCCGGGAACGAAACAGAAGTCAATGATGTTTCATTCAAGACTGAGATTGTTATTTATGGAGAGCAAACGCAGCTGGGTAGCGCAGGAATGTGTTGCTATCGTTTGTGCTGAAGAAGGTTGCACGCTAAAACTATGCTATCGATGTTAGTTTGGTCTGGGTGATCCTGCTGTGGCAGGGGGATTGGACTGGGTGATCTTTCGAGGTTCCTTCTGATCCCTAAGGATTCTATGATTTGCACAGCTCATCACAGCAGCGACAAACGCCCTGGCTCAAGTGTCTGCCACACCAGTTTTACAAAGAGTGCTCTTTGTGCCTGGCAAGATGCGATCACACTCAGAACCAATTGATCTTATTGATTCACAAGTAATATAATTACTAGAAAATTAGGGTCTGTTTATGACTGCTTCACAAGATGCAGAGGTTGTTCAGTTGCATGTCCCTTGCTTGCACTGCTAGGTCTTGGCTGACCCATAGAGGTCTAGAATGTGTGAGATTTGGACCCTGCTTGGTGGCTAAAGCAGAGGCTGCGTTTAATTCAGTGGAAACTCTCCTGATTTACATCAGGCTAATGGAGATCAGAAGCTGGTAACCCCCTCCCTGAGTTCTTTTTGGCCAAATCTAGAGCACAATAACAGAACAGTGTTGATGAAGGTGCAGTGAATCTGCAGTCCAACATAAACTACACCCGTGCTCTAACATGACACTGAGAAGTCTGCAGGGCTGTGGCCCAACCAGAGCCCCACTTCAAGACTCAAAACCCAACCTGCACTGATGCAAAAGGCAAAGGAGGCAAAGCCACGATCTTACTTGTATCCTCACTGTTTCAAGAGCTCCCGCAAGCAGACAAGGGATGCAGAGGTCTCACCCCATTCTGCCTTAGCCTACATGCTGGGACGCAGTAGTTGGCACTGAAGAGCCTCAGCTAATAGACTGTCACCCTAGCAGTTTACGATACACGTGCCACGTTGGTAATAAAATTGAGCAAGTCGAAACACAGCCAGAGAGGTACAGACACCCAGCGTGGAATTTATTTAGAAAAAGATGTTTGCCATTAGCAGCCAAGCTTATGTGCACTCAGAAGAAGAAAATACCTTGAATGGATTTCAGAGGATCATCTCTGTCAACCAGGACTTCAGCAGAGCCCCAGATTTAATTTACAGTTTTCTCAATGGAAACGTGAAGAGTATGGCATGCTCTTAAATTAAATTTCAATGATTAAAGACATTATTTATTACAGATCAGTTGCTCCTGGGCAATTACTGAACCTAATTTTCTTTCTTTATTACATTTCAGCATGATTCACTGAAAAATCTTCCGGAAAAAAACCCCTCCACGTTTGCTTAGCTCTGTTTATTCACAGTTACTGTAATCTTCAAACAACTTCCTTTAAGGAAAGGCAGAGTCCAGGTAACAGTTAGGGGCCATAAATCCACCAGAAACTGCGGATGAGGGGTTAGGGGGCACTGTCAGCAAGTTTGCTGCTGACACAAAGCTGGGTGGTGTCGCTGACCCCCCAGCAGACTGTGCTGCCATTCAGAGAGACCTGGACAGGCTGGAGAGCTGGGCAGAGAGAAATGGAATGAGGGGTAACAAGGATCCGTGGAGAGTCTGGCATCTGGGCAAGAACAACCCCAGGGACCAGGAGGGAGTTGGAAAGCAGTGGAGGAGAAAGGGACCTGGGGGTCCTAGTGGCCAGCAAGATGACTCTGAGCTAGCAATGTGACCTTGTGGCCAAGAGGGCCAACAGAATCCTGGAGGGGATCAGAAGGGGGTGGTTAGCAGATTGAGAGAGGTTCTTCTCCCCCTCTACTCTTCACTAGTCAGACCGCATCTGAAGTACTGCGTCCAGTTCTGGGCTCCTCAGTTCAAGAAGGACACAGAGCTGCTGGAGGGTGTCCAGCATAGAGCAACGAAGATGATGAAGGAAGTAGAACAGCTCCCTTATGAGGAAAGGCTGAGGGAGCTGGGTCTCTTGAGTTTGGAGAAGAGGAAGCTAAGGGGGGGACCTCATTCATGTCTCTAAATCTGTGAGGGGTGGGTGTCAGGAGGATGGAGCCAGGCTTGTATTTTGTGGTTGCTCAAGTGTTGCTTAAAACCTCTCCATAGCTCTCAGTAGCAAGTTTCTTTCTCCTTTCAAAAGGGAGAGTGGTTTCTGAGAAAGCAGGAGAGTTTGGTGTTCTGATCTGGGACCCAGGATGGCAGGAATCTGCTGCTGGCTTAGAACTGTGACCTTAAACCACAAGTTCACAGCTTCTATCCCTTCACGGGGTGACTTCTTGTCCATTTATGGTGCTTTGCTCATTCACCGAACAGCTGTCAGTGGGCCCATCACTGGGATGAGCCCAGCTTTTCCTCCTAATCTCACCTAATTAGCTGTTTAAAATGCATAATCCTCTTTAGAAGATTACTGTAGCAGAGGCTTTCAGGACTCAGGTGCTCTTGTGTTATCGAAGGTCTTTGGTGTAAACACCTCGTGGCTTTCCACCCAATCCCCCCACCACATCACTACAGTCTTCTGGAAGAATGCACAAGCAGCTTCCAAAATGCTTCACCTGTGTTGCCTTTCCTCCGGGAAGCAACAGCGGCTGAAAGGAGAGCTCTAGCTTTGGGCTGATGCTTTGAGGGAGGTGATGTAATGTGGCCACAACCTGGATTAATTGGCAGGCATTTGAAATGAATGAACTGCATCCGAAGCAGCTCGGAATGTGCGGAATTGAAACACTGCTCTAAAAGTAGAAATAAAGCCAATATTTACAAGAAGCTACACTTCTATCGCCGATGGTTTTTCCTACCCAAAGACCGAAAGAGATGATACTACGATCTACTGAAGTCCCTAATCAATTAAGAGGAAGAGAAAAGGTGAGGAGAAAAGAGAGAAAGAGAATTACAGAAGAATTAAGATTCCTAACCTGCTAAAGATCCGATAGCCACTGTTGGAAAAGGGATATCTTCTATAATAACCACATTTATTATGCATTGCTAGTCAAATCCTGACAGGTTTATCAAGTCATTATACAGAAACCCTAGCACCAGTGCATGCTCACATACCAAAAGCCCACAATCTAAAATTACATGTTTGGGCATTCATTGGATAAGAATATTTCAAGGGGGAAGGAAGGAAAAAAAAAGCAGAGAAGAGATAAAAAGAAAGAATCTCCTAATAACATGAGGAGAGTCAGGCGTATCTGCAGTTTCTGACAACTAGATAATTTCCACCATCATTATCTCGACATTACACGGTAAGCCCCCTGGAAATACCTCGGAAAAAGGATGCCTCAGAATCCACGGATCTTATGAAACGACAGCTTTTAATTGCCTAAACCGACATCCTCCTCCGTGCTTTCTCTCTTTACAAAAGATCCTGACAGACTCGAAGCGTCCAGGGCGAGAGTACGGAACGCAGCGCCGTTCAAACGCAAAGAGGTTAAATATCTCGGCAAAATACCACGAGTTTTTCAGCTGACTTCCAGGGGGTTGGCTGTTCTGATAGAGCAGAAATAATCTGGATGAAAAGTGAGGTTGTTTTTCTGGAGGAAAGGTTATGATGACACCGAGGAGCCACATCTCGTTTACCCAAGAATAAATGCCAATAAACACCTTAAGATGGAGAATTGACCACAGGCCTCCGCAATCTCGCTGAAGACGCGTGAAATTTATCATAGGCCTCCCTGTTATTTACCTCACTCAAAGAAGCATGGGGCTAAAAACAAGAACAAACAAACAAACAAACAAACCGACTGGTTTGCGAGGCTGCCGAACGCACGGAGCGGTTTGAATGAGGCAGGACCTCATCCAGCACCACCAGCCAGTCCGTGGGGTAGTGCTTCTGGCCGATGTCTCACGTATATGACTTGGTGTGGGCAAATCAGAAGAGATCAGCTCCCACCTTTCAGTGCTTATGTATTAAATTTGCAGGAGTACAGCAAAGAACAAAGGCACAGGAAATTAGGGCTGGATCATAAGTCGTGGCTAGAAGCCTTTCCTAGGTCACAGAGTTCAACCTAGGTCTGTGGTTTCCCTGCCCAACGTCTTCCTTGGCATTGTGCTCACCAGCAACATCATCCCCCACTATATCTGCACATCAGAAATCACACAGTACATCCTAAAAATGAAGTCCTGATGGAGGATTTGAATAAACTCACCTGAAACAGTCACCAGTGGCTCTCAGGCTCTTCCTAAGCAGTCAGAGCTTTCTTTTTCATGCTGGTTCTGTTACAAGAAAAAAGGGAAACAGTTGTAGTGGAGACACAAGAATGGGCAAGACATCGTCTTTCATCTCTGCATTAGATAAGGTTAGAAATATAGAAAACCCCAAATGGGCAGAATTGATTGGAGATCCAAGGAGAAGAGCAAAGGATGTCTGAAACCTGAAATTCAGAGGGATTCGAGCAACAAAAGCGCCAGAGACAGACATGATGGAAGCAGATGGAAGACTCTTGAGCTTGGAGAAGAGGAGGCTGAGGGGAGACCTCATTCATGTCTATAGATATGTGAGGGGTGGGTGTCAGGAGGATGGAGCCAGGCTCTTCTCAAGGTCATCTGGTGATAGAACAAGGGGCAATGGTGCCAGCTGGAACAGGGGAGGTTCCATCTCAATATCAGCAGGACCTTCTTCCCAGGGAGGGTACCAGAGCATTGGAACAGGCTGCTCAGAGGGGTTGTGGAATCTCCTTCACTGGAGATGTTCCAGATGCCCGTGGATGTTTTCCTGTGCATCTCAATGCAGGTGATCCTGCTGTGGCAGGGAAATTGAACTAGATGAACTTTCAAGATCCCTTGCGATCCCTAATGATTCTATGAAGACAAAATAGGGCTGAACCCACACAACAATCTCAGGGTGCTAGGTAAGGTCTTTTATGCAGACCCTTTATTGTAAAAGCAGCAGCTACAATGGAGGTACCAGCTTGACACTCAAAAACATCCAACTTGTCTAGGTTTCCAAACAAGTTTTAGCTGAAACACACCTGGTTTTTCTACTCAGGAGTGTATCAGGATGCTCTTCACTTGTATCATCTACCCTCTCTGAACCAGCAAGGCTGGAGGACCCTCCACTCTCTCCTCAAAGCATTTCCCTACAGAAATCTGGATGTATGGAACAGAAATCAAAACACTAAGTTGTTTTTTTTAAGAAACAAAGCTCTTGCTACAGGGATTTTTGCCTGGAGTGACCATGGAAAAACGATCCACAAAGAGGGTTTAGACACTGAGCCCTAAGAGCTGGTCACAATCGCTCTAATAAAGCAGCTGTTGTTGGCACCAGCGAAGTTTACACATCCATTCGTGACAGCGCCGTGCTGCAGCATAGCATTGCTTAGGAGCAATTAGTTCTATTTCAAGTGATTAGGTGTTCAGTTACTTCCAGAAACCCGTGGCGTTAGGGAGCACCCAGAGGTTTGTTTGCCAATTTCTGCTCTGAAAAGTCTTGGCGATACCGCTCGCAACCCAAAATCCAGAGGAAAAACAAATGATGGAAGCAATGCTTGCGAGAGGAAATGTCAGGCAGCCGGGAAAGAACCAGATAAGGCCAAGACAGCTAAACACAAATTATCTAAATGTCAGTGCTGCTGCCCACGTAGCAGCGAGGAACTGCTTTCAGTCAGAGCTGCTGCGCCGGCACGGCTCCACCCGCAGAGTGTTTCTGGAGTGTGTGGAGAGAGCAGGTTAAGGACAGGTAGGCAAACGTAAGGTCAGCTCTCTTTTTCTAGGCACAGAATCGCTTGGTCCTGATGCATTGGGAGAATATATACGGATGACACCAAGTTGGATGTGGCTGGGTGTTGATCTGCTGGAAGGGAGGAGGATGCTGCAGAAAGATTTGGACAGGGGGAGTCAATGGGCAGAGGCCAGTGGGATGAGGTTGAACAGGGCCAAGGGCAGGGGACTATATTTTGGCCACAAGAACCCCCTGCAGCTACAGACTGGGGAGGATGAGTGGCTGGAGAGCAGCCTGGTAGAGAGGGACCTGGCAGTACTGGGTGACAACTGGCTGAACAGGAGCCAGCAGGGTGCCCAGCTGGCACAAAAGGCCAATGGCATCCTGGCTTGGATCAGCAACAGTGTGGCCAGCAGGACTAGGGATGTCATTCTCCCTCTGTACTGGGTACTGAGGAGGCCTCCCATCAAGTACTGGGGGCAGTTCTGGGTCCCTTGCTTCAAGAAATATTGAGGGTCTGGAGCTGGTCCAGAGGAGCAATGAGGCTGGGGAAGGGACTGGAGGGAAATCCTGATGAGGAGAGGTCGAGGGAGCTGGGAGTGCTTACCCTGCAGAAGAGAAGAGTCAGGGGAGACAAGATCTCCCCTGTCTCTGTAAGCTATTTTACCATACGTGCTGATGGAAATGTACCTGCTTCTGAAGTGGAGGGCTTTCCCCTGGGTTAAACAAGGGATGAATTACTAGCATTAACATGATGCTAATATTACTAGAGAGTAATATTTGCCCTTGTATACCACTCGTGGTTAGTACACAGCATGTGACATACTCCAGTCCTCCACACGTTAATTCCAGGTCACAGTTTTAATTAGCCCATAAATAATATATTTGAGGGATCTCTGTTTGTAATGTGATTGCTTTTGTGTCGGAGGTTTAATCCTTGAGTTGTTTCCTATACCTCTGTTCTAGGCAGAAGACCTAGCCTGGTGGTCCTAGCCAAGGCACAGAACAGCCTTTGCCACTGACTGGGTGAAATCACAGAAAGTCAGGGATTGTAAGGGACCTCAAAAGATCATCCAGCCCAATCCCCCTGCCACAGCAGGATCCCCTAGATCCAGTCACACAGGAACAGTCCAGGCAGGTTTGAAACATCTCCAGGGACGGAGACTCCACAGCCCTCCTGGGCAGCCCATTCCAGGGCTCTGTCACCACAGTCCTCTTGATGTGGAACCTCCTCTGTTCCAGCTGACACCCAGTGCCCCTGATCCTAGCATTGGGTGCCACTGAGCAGAGCCTGGCTCCTTCCTCCTGACCCCTACCCTTTCCATATGGATCAATATTCATGGGATCCCCCCTCAGTTTTAACATATTATTGCCAAGAATATTTCGCAGCAGCAGTTCTCTGAGGTTCTCTGACAAAGGCACAAAGTTAAGATATAAAAATGTCTTTAATGAGTGTTTTTTGTCTCATATAGAGACATGGTCTCCTGACTGCACAGTAATTAAGATTTTAAATGACTCAAATTACTATTATTTGGGCTTAACAGAGAAAAGTTGATGATCACTCAATAGGAATGCATCACTCGTAAGTGTGGTACTAAAGCAGGTATCAGTGTTTCTAATAATTAAGGAATTATTGAGTAAATTAATTGAAACAGTGTCCATTTAGACAAAAAGGGTCATGAAAGAGAAACCATAACGAGTTTGAGGGCATGGTATCCAGGAGAGAAGTATAACCATATCATTATTCAGCACCAAACACAAATCCAATGAATAAAAGCACTGAGGGTTTAAAGTCATTTGGCTAGCACACACAAATCGTTCGCTACAATAATCACCCCCTCAGACTAATTGCCTACCTGATTCTAAAGTAAACCTCACAGCTTAAAACACTAAGCAGAGCTTTAAGGCACTGATGCTGAGGGTGATAAGATGTGTTGGTTGGGCCTTAGATGGGGTTGTTTGAAACGTCAGCAGTCCAACAGTCAGAGCTAGCGTGTTCATCGGGCACGCACTCTCTTTTCCTAAATAAACTACAGTGTGGATACACTACACCCTGACAGGGCAGCAGCAGGGGAAGAAAGGAACAGAACCGTTAGTTTATGCCATCTGTGCATACCATAGGCTCATTTACTTTCTTTGCTATCAATTTAAGTTAGTGCCCACTCATTTCTGAGGGTTCCTGTTGTGTTCCTCTCTCCACTACTGTTGTCCTTTACACACTCCGTGGCTTGAAAAGCTCTGCAGAGCAAACCAGCCTGTCTAGATTTCTGAAGATGTCCTGTTGTCTCTGAGCAAACACTCCAAACCATCTCTCTAGCATTATATCTTTGCTTCACTGGTTCCAGATTCCACTGCACTGTCCTTGCTCCCCACGAGTGCCGCGTGTCTCCAGGACCAAAACACCTTATTAGTCAACTGCTATCAATTAACCTTTAGCAGCCACACACTGCATTACCAAAGGATTATGAATGTAGATCAGATCACAGTCCATCACAAGGAGGGTGTTAGAGGTAAACGTAATCACAGTCCATTACACCAAATTCTGTAAATTACTCCAGCAGGGCAGCCCCGGTGGTTTTTCTCTGTCTGGAAACCCCCTGGTGCATACTAATACCTGGAGCTTCTCACACAACGATACGATCTAGAAGTGGTTTGTAGTCTGAGGAAGAGCTATGCTATTAGAATGTGACCGAGTCTTATTCTCCTGTCTTTCATCCCCATCCCATGTCAGGACACATGAAGCATTTCTTATGCTCAAAGAGAAATCTTCTTCCCCACAAACAAAAACCCAACCTACTAGTGAAAATTAATTCCATTACCATAAAGAATGATGAATGGGAGATGGCAGAAGGAATTACTTCACTACACAGATTAATCCTATGTTGTACACAAAGAATTGCTAGATTTCTCCTGAAATCCATGTTTTCTTGCTATATCACATTCTCTGTGTCTTCCCAGGGAGGGTACCGGAGCACTGGAACAGGCTGCCCAGGGGGGTTGTGGAGTCTCCTTCTCTGGAGATGTTCCAGACCCACCTGGCTGTGTTCCTGTGTGACTTGGTCTGGGTGATCCTGCTGTGGCAGGGGGGTTGGACTGGATGATCTTTCAAGGTCCCTTCTGGTCCCTAAAGATTCTATTAAATCTATGAATCCCTAATGATTCTATGACTCAGTCTGACTGAGTTTGTGCTTCATCGTCATTCCAAAGCCATGATGAACCCCCCGCAGCAGCGGTGTCAGAGCTGATAAAGCCCTAACTTACTGCTGAGAACTGGCAAGGGCTGCTCTCGGCCATCTGACACTCCTTCATTTCTAAAATGCTGCCTGGGCTCTTAAGCTGCCTGATTCCTGTTAACACCAGTACAGATTGGGAAGCTGAACTCAGATGTAATGAGCTCAAGCTCTTAGAGATCAGAATGCTGTTACTAGGCTCCAAACTGAATGGATTGCAGAAACAAGTAGCGGACAAATGTTATGGACTGTTCCCAATAGTCGCTGCTTTGAGGGGGAGAGAGTCACCCCAATATTTTCTCTGTCTCTCAGGTCCTTTATGATTGGCAGAGACCAACAGGATGGAATTGAACAGGGCCAAGGGCAGGGTCCTACACTTTGGAAACAATAAACCACAGCCGAGCTACAGACTGGGGGATGAGTGCCTGGAGAGCAGCCTGGCAGAGAGGGACCTGGCAGGACTGGCTGACAACCAGCTGAAAGGGAACCATCAGGGTGCCCAACTGGCACAAAAGGCCAATGGCATCCTGGCTTGGATCAGCAATAGTGTGGCCAGCAGGACTAGGGATGTCATTCTCCCCCTTTACTGGCCCCTCACTTCAAGAAAGAGATTGGGGAGCTGGAGCAGGTCCAGAGGAGCAATGAGGCTGGGGAAGGAATTGAAGGGAAAGTCTGTTGAGGAGAGGGTAAGGGAACTGGGTAAACACCGCTGGAGAAGGGGAGACTCAAGGGGGACACCTCCCTGTAAGGAGGTATAGAACTCCCTGAAAGTCAGTTGGGGTCAGGCTTTCCTCCCAAGCAACTAGTAACTGGAGAAGAGAGCAGGGCCTGAAGCTGCACCAGGGGAGGGTTAGGTTGGATGTTAGGAGCCCTTCCTCATGGAACGGGTGATCAGACACTGGAATGGACTGCCCAGGGCAGTGGTGGAGTCCCCATCCCTGGAGGTGTTTAAGGACAGACTGGCTGTGGCACTCAGTGCCCTGGTCTGGCTGATGTGGTGATGTCAGGTCCTGGGCTGGGCTGGATGATTTCTGAAGTCTTTCCCAGCCTCAATAATTCAGTGATCCTGTAACTCACCTAAATGAGGATTGGACATGAAGAATTTTATGAGCCTGAATTTAACGTGCTTGTTTTCAGTGTAAGGCGGCATTAGGAACCAATTACCCATAACTTCAGCGCATTGAAATCGCCGCTGTGACTAACATTTATGGGGTGTGATGCAAAACAGAGAGCAGCCTGGATTTCGAGCACGTGCGTTCAACATGCTCTGTATTATAGAGTCATAGACTCATTAGGGATTGGAAAGGACCTCAAAAGATCATCCATTCCAACCTCCCTGCCACAGCAGGATCACCTAGACCAAGTTGCACAGGAACACATCTAGGTGGGTCTCAAATGTCTCCAGAGAAGGAGACTCCACAACCACACTGGGCAGCCTGTTCCAGTGCGCTGTTACCCTCCCTGGGAAGAGGTTCCTGTTGATATTGATAGGGACCCTCCTCTGTTCCAGCTGGCACCCACTGCCCCTTGTCCTATCACCAGATGACCTTGCGAAGAGCCTGGCTCCATCCTCCTGATACCCATACCTCACATATTTATAGGCATGAATGAGGTCCCCCCTCAGCCTCTAGGCAACACATTTAAACCTCCTTGAAATCTGGGGATTTCTCTGCAGGCTGACATTTGTAGCTCTGCTTCATCACCACAAGGTTTCACCAAACCAACCCCAGTTTCATCAGAAACTCTAGTTGTTCTGAGCCAGACACTGTGTTAGCTTTGCTGGAACTCTGCATAGCTGTGGCACTTGAAAATAGCAGTGTTAGTGCACTGACACAAGGAATCCTTTTGGCTCTGCTTCCTAGGGCTCTTCCCTTAATCAGCACAGTAACACCATCAGCCTGGCTGTTATTCACCCCAAGAAAATCTTATTGATTTAACTAGGATAGTATTAGACTTTGAACACTTACAGATGCTGGATTATACTCTTGTCAGCTTCTTATGGATCTCTCCCATCCTCCTCCAGTTTCTGCACTCGCTGTGCTCAGGAGACCCGTGTCCTCTATAAAGGTTTCACCCAGAAATCTTCACCCAACCCATTATAGCTCAGGGGTCCTTTGGGATGTGGGTTGGGCCAATAGGCAATCAAAGGTTGTTCTCACATCTCTTCTTTGACGCTGTGCCTTGTTATGTTGAACAGTCAATTAGCTGGCAGGGCTGCAATTAAAGCGACACTTTCCTTTTCTCATTAAATCGGTTATTAAGCAAAGAATGATTTTTTAATGAATTTTTTTAAAGAAAAGCACCCTACAAGATTTTCCTGGTGTTAAAAGCACCTGAGCAGTTTCCCTGCATAAAGTATATCCTGGAACTGTTTGGAATAAGAGTGCCAAAGTGCTCTGTGCCCTTCGACTCCTTGACTTTAGTGAGAGCTGAGCAGCTGAACCTTTATGCACTGCTTAGACATTTGGGATCACAGGAAATGCAGCTCTCCAAGTCATGAGAGCACAGTATCACATGTATTTTAATTGCCCTATTAACACCTATTAATGAAGACAATGCCTAAACAGAGGAGTGATGGACAATTCCTTGTACAGCTAAAGCAATTCACAGAAAGAAAGCTGTTCCCTGTCACCATGACCAGCGACTGCCAATGCAGCCATTGATATGGGGATAGAACGCTTATGAAATGCAGAGTTTTCATAGATTCCAAAGGCTCCAGTCCAGAGGACCTAGCACATCTCACTTGAAAAAGACACCTGGAGTCCCATCCCGAATGGAGTTTACTTGAAGCAGCGACTTGAGGCTCCAGCAGATGTAACAGCTCTGTATTATAAAATCAGGGATGGGAAGGGACCTTGAAAGATCATCTAGTGCAATCCCCCTGCCACAGCAGGATCACCCAGACCAAGTCACACAGGAACACATCCAGGTGGGTCTGGAGCATCTCTAGAGAAGGAGACTCCACAACCCCCCTGCACAGCCTGTTCCAGTGCTGTTACCCTCACTGGGAAGGAGTTGCTTCTGATATTGACAGGGAACCTCATCCTGTGTTCCAGCTGGCACCCATTGCCCCTTGTAGAAGTAGGCATCAAGAATGCTTTCAGAATGATGTGGAAAGGAGACAATAATTAAAAACACAGTCCAGAAAAGAGAGATCTGGACTACCCTTCTCTTCAGAAGAATAAAAGGTGGGTGCTGGGAAGACACCTAGAAGTCTCACTTGCTTGCTAGGTACTTCTAGCATCTTTGGGTTAGCAAACCCCAGCTGACTAATAAGGACTGAAAGCAAATAAACTGCAGCAAGTGCTTAAGACTGGCTATCTGGGCTTGTTTGGCTACTTAGTTCTTGTGGATGTCTGATTTTAAATTGTTTGACTGCTTTGGTTATAAAAGCAGATATTTTAGAGGCAGGAATTACACCAGAGTGACTGCCAGGGTCTGAGCAGTCAGAGAGGTCACCGTGTGCCCAGAGACTTTTATTTAACCCCTATCTGTTTCAGGACAGAGCTGTCTGGTTTGGGCATGAAAATCTGCTATGAAAGGAACAACACAAACCAAAGACGTGGATGTGGGAGGGAGGTAGGGAGAGCTCTAGGAGTACAACAACAAGTATGAGCAACACATCCTGTTGGTGGGAGGGAATCAGCTACCCCAGACCCCGATCTTCATCCCACTTTTCTTCAGGGGCAACACAAAACACCCTGACCTTTACCCTCAGAAGGTTATAAGGTTGTCATCTAACCCGCAAGGATTAACTCAGACTAATTTAGTTCCCGCTGTGCTCAGACAGGCTCATGGCTGTTCTTGATGTGCTGCCTTAATGCCATGAAATAGCATTTACCTCACCTGGACCCTGCAGCTCCTCAGCAGTCCAAGCAGAGTCACTGCAGTGGGATGCAAGTCCCCCTTGCTGTGCCAGACTGCTGACTACCCAGCACAAGATACACAGCAGGCTCTCAGGATGAGATAGAGCACCTTCCTTATGAGGAAAGGCTGAGGGGGAGTTGGGTCTCTTGAGCTTGGAGAAGAGGAGGCTGAGGGGGGACCTCATTCATGTCTATAAATCTGTGAGGGGTGGGTGTCAGGAGGATGGAGCCAGGCTCTGCTCAAGGTCATCTGGTGATGGGACAAGGGGCAGTGGGTGCCAGCTGGAACAGAAGAGGCTCCATACCATTCTCAGCAGGAAAATCTTTCCAGGGAGGGTACCGGAGGACTGGAACAGGCTGCCCACAGGGGTTGTGGAGTCTCCTTCTCTGGAGATGTTCCAGACCCCCCTGAATGTGTTCCTGTGTGGCTTGGTCTAGATGATGCTGCTGTGGCAGGGGGATTGGACTGGATGATCTTTCAGGGTCCCTTCCGTTCCCTAATGATTCTATGATTCTCTCATCCAACAAAAAGAGCAGAAACACTGCTTTTGGAGGCTTTTCAGCCAGGTTAAGAGCACTGAGAACACATAATGTAACCATCACAGGACCGGCAGTGACTCAACTCATCCCTTTGCCCCAGTTGTCTTGTATGTTGAGAGTGAAATGAGAACTCAGGAGAGAAACCAGCCCTTGTTTGCTAAGAAGAGAGCCTTTCCCAGCTAAGATTGTAACTTGTAATTAGCCAAGAAATAAATACGGGAGGCAGGCAGACTATAAAACAGTAATTACCTTTGAAAATTACTGCTAACAAGCAAATTAGCTGCAGCGCTGAGGAACGGCGGATCGATAGCTACAGTAAAACTAGAAAACATTTTGCTGATGGTGTAGTCTGCGGAGGGAAACAGTGGATGAGGTCCCCACAGGCTTCTCAACAATAACACACAGAAGAATGGGAAACAAAGGCTATTGAGCTCAAAGATGCTTCGATTTCCCTAGATGGTGAGCACTGGTCCCATCGAACTACCTATTAGTCACAAACTCATACAGCCAAGAGCTCTCAGGCCTCTTGATGTCTCCTGTCATCTTGAAAGAGGTAAAACCCATGAGAGGCACCAGCTCCTCTGGAAGCATGCTCAGGTTATTGGGGTGGGGTTCTTTTGCAATGTATGGTGGTGCTGCCTACACATCCTCTCCTCAGCAAAGGTCTGGAGGCTGCCTGTAAATGAGAGTAAACTTGGAGAATTAAAACAATGAGAGGGCAGAAGCCTTTAAAATCACTGGATTCTCTCCAGTACAAAGAATCATAGAACCATTAGGGATCGGAAGGGATCTCAAAAGCTCATCCAGTCCAACCCCTCTGCCACAGCAGGATCACCCAGGCCAAGTCGCACAGGAACACATCCAGGCGGATCTGGAATGTCTCCAGAAGAGGAGACTCCACAAACCCCCTGGGCAGAAGAATCAGTATTTGCTTCACCTGCTTGCAAAGTTATTGGCAGATGTTTAATAGCAATGACACATTCACGAGTGTTCTGTATTTCATTGATTTTATTAATTAATAGTTAATTATAATTACAGCTTCTTGGCATCTGACTTTACTTCTATTTCTGAAAGTGCTGTAAAATATAAAGTGTTCAGTACTGAATACAAGCAAGGTTTGGATTGGAAAAGTGAAAAATATCACAGAATCACTGAAATATTGAGGCCAGAAAAGCCCTCTGAGCTCATCCAGCCCAGCCCAGGACCTGACATCACCGCATCAGCCAGACCAGGGCACTAAGGGATACAGCCAGTCTGTCCTTAACCACCTCCAGGGATGGGGACTCCACCACTGCCCTGCGCAGTCCATTCCAGTGTCTGAGCACCCTTCCCATGCGGAAGGGCTCCCTAACATCCAACCTAACCTTCCCCTGGTGCAGCTTCAGGCCCTGTCCCCTTGTCCTATCACTAGTTGCCTGGGAGAAGAGCCTGACCTCCACCTGACTACAACCTCCCTTCAGGCAGTTGTGGAGAAGGAGAAGGTCCCCCCTGAGTCTCCTCCAGCCTAAATGCCTAAATTAATGCCTTTTGTTTTGGCCCATTATCACTTTAACTCAATTAATTGCTTAATTATGTCTCAGGATAAACCCTTGACAAAACCATAGCAAGAGGTCTGTTTTGAAAGCAGTTAAGTGCAAGTAAGACAAAATCCCCTCCATCAGTATGTCTGCTTAGCAGCAAAGGAAGAAACAGGCTTCGGGAATCTTTTGGATGGGTTATTAACTACAATTAACAGGGCAGGAGGTATAAGCACTGTTAGCCAGAAACTGCACATCCAGTACCTTCATTCTACCTCCTCCTCTACTCTGCCTTGGTGAGATTCCACATCTGGACTCTTCTGTCCAGTTCTGGGCCCCTCAGTTCCACAAGGACACAGAGCTGCTTGAGAGAGTCCAGTGCAGTCACAAGGATGATGAAGGGAGTGGAGCATCAATCTGATGAGGAAAGGCTGTGGGAGCTGGGTCTCTTGAGCTTGGAAAAAGGAGACTGAGGGGTGACCTCATCAGTGTTGATCAATATAGAAAGGGTGATTGTCAGGAAGAAGGAGGCAGGCTCTGCTCAGTGGCAACCAATGCTAGGACCAGGGGCACTGGGTGGAACAGCTGGAACAAAGGAGGTTCCACATCAAGAGGATTGTGGTGACAGAGCCCTGGAACAGGCTGCCCAGGAGGGCTGTGGTATTTTCTTCCCTGGAGACGTTCCAAACCCGCCTGGACTGTTCCTGTGCTACTGGATCTAGGGGATCCTGCTGTGGCAGGGGGATCAGGCTGGAAGATCTTTTGAGGTCCCTTCCAATCCCTTCCCACAGTCTGTGATTCCACGATCATTTTAGGAGGAAAGATGTCTTGTATTGCTACTCTTCACAGTCCTCTTATTAGGCAGCTATTGTGTCTGCAAAGGTCAAAGGGAAGGAATGAGGTTGATATTCATGATGAATATCTGGTCTACTAGTGCACTCATTAACTTACAGCCATGCTGCTTATTATTATCCTATTAATTAGCCAGAATATGTTTTAAGTGGCTGTCCTATCAGTTGCCTTTCCTGTACAGCAACAGAAATCAATGCACGTCCAGTACAAAGCTTAACCAGCATTCAAAGAACAAATGTTAATTACCTTAATTGAGCTGTATGTTGTGTTCCAGAATGCCAGAAATACCAACTGCTTTCAAGTTCACCAGATACCTTCGAAGATGATTGGCTATAAATAGCTTTTAGCCTATTCATCTCGCCAGTATTTGAATGCGTGGATTAAGTGGGGATCCTGTAGAGAAAAACCAGCACATAGTTGATTATTTAAAGCCACAGCTTTTCTGGCTGCACAAAAGAAAAAGGTAATTGTGCCATTGCCAACATTCCAGGCACGTGTCTTCGCGAGCAAAACAAATATTTACCTGTTTTCTGTGGTTTAGGACCGTGGAGGAAGCACAGGACAGTATGGTAGCTGCAGGAACAAGGTGATGGATTTGGAAGATACACCCTGTAGAAAGCTGCCCTCCTGGAGATGGTAAGAAACCACTTCGGTCAAATGAACCCCTCTTCTACTCTGGATTAAGCTCATACCCTGTGTAGAGCCAGTGTGGACGAGATGAAGCTGTTCCTGATAGGGTTAGCTGCCCTCCTTGTGTCCAGTCAGGGTGGTGGCAGAGCAGCATCCCCAGCAAGAGATGCTGCAGGACCAGCTAAGGCAGCAGCCAGCCCATGAAGACAGGAGACTGCACTGGTGGGCATTCCACAAGTGTCCACAGACCCTAAGGGCTGGAGTAGAGCCCTTCAAACCTGGTTTATGCATCACAAAGCCTGTTAAAGTTCACAGGGGATGAACCAGAAGCCTAAAGTCCTGTGAATAAGAAAAACGCTGGCTAGGTCTCAGGCAGTGGGGCAAATAATAATTGTGAATCAGAGGCTGGCATTGCCTCCCAGCGCATTATTCAAGGTATGCTTCATTTCATTTTTAATATAAATACCTGTGTTACGCCGTGTGGCTGTGGTTTCATATTCCCAAGAGTGAGACTGGGGAAGAAATACCTGTAAAGGTGACTACAGGGCTTAAAATGTAAGTCCTTAAAGCCTGGGAGCTTTAGGTATGGGCTTGAGCCATATGTTTTATTTATTTTAGGAAGGGTCCCCTAGACATATTATTGAACCAGCCTTGGTTACTGTTATTGATATCTGACATAAGGTTACACTTAATCACTAACATTTAGTAGCACCAGTATGAGGAATCTGAAAAATCCAGTCTGACCAGCCAGTCTACCACGATGGGAAATCCTTTCCAGACCCCAACAGGCAACCGCATAAATAAAGCACACAGCAAACTATCAAAGCAAGGAATAAGCTGTGGTATAAACAAGCTAGGAAAGACCACGCTGGCACGTAAAGTAGGAGAGCAGAGATCTATGCCATCCGAATGGGACAAGAACCATGGCAGCAATTGCACTTCTGGGCAATGGAGGGGCAGGCAGAGCAGCTCAACAGCAGGGTGCTTGATGCTCTCTGTAGAAGCTATAAGCACTACTTTTTAATAAACATGGAAGAGGCAAATGCATGTTTGCATTGTAGGACTTGGAAATGCATGGGAGAAGAGATAGTTCCCCCTCCTTTCTTGTCTATAAGGGTTTTGTGCAGCGAGATTTTGAGTCCTTCCACACTGGACCTGTGCAGAACCATCTAGTGAGTAAGATTTTGTCTTTGTGAAGTGAACCTGGATGCAGATGTCAAATGCAGGCAAATGTTCCTACAGATCTGTAGATACTGAGCCTATACCTCCCAGTGCAGTGAGGGAGATATCATGGAAACCCATCACCCACTACAGCATCTGAATACTCCGGTTTACTTATTAGTCCCTTCATGAGAGACAACCACGCTACCAAAGAGAGCAGAACTGAACAGGTAAGTGACCCATTCATCCAGGTCTACAACTCTCCACCTCTTGTGTCATCTAAGCTCTGGTTATGCTATACTGGATTCATATTTTCAAGTTTTAAGAAGCAGAGGAGGCTTTACACTGCTGGAGAAGTTTAGGTTGGACATCAGGAAAAGCTGTATTGAAAGGGCCATCAGACCTTGGAACAGGCTGCCCAGGGAGGGGGCTGCATCATCATCCCTGGATGGGTTTAGAAGTTGTACAGATGCAGAGCTTAGGGCCATGGTTTAGCGCTGGGCTTGGCACAGTTAAGTTAAAGGTTGGACTCTATCATCTTGAAGGTCTATTCCAACCAAAACAATTCTATGATTCTCATCTTAGGTCAGAACTCCAAAGATACCAATCTGACATAATGAAGTCACTAAGACTGGAAAGCGTGAAGTTAAATGCACATTGTTTACACCAGCAGAGCACTTAGCTCAGCCTGCGGGTACTCACATCCACCACATCGCTTCCAAACGAGCCCATTCCCAGTATCTGCATGAAACACCCTCCGTTTCCCTTCCAGCTTCAGCTTTGCTGAATCTGCATTCTGGTTGAGACTCAAAAGGCATCATAACCATTTTAGACTCTTGGAGACTACGAGAGCAGTGGAAATCATGCAGATCGTGTAAACCACAGTTACACGAAAAAATTTAACAGACTGGTAACAGATGCTTTAATCACAGAGCTGCATGAAGCACCCACCCCCTCTCCCCACAAGCTAGATCTGTAATTACCACGTATTTACACGGAGGGACTCCTAGCTCAGACATGTGGCTGCAATGACAGCTTTGTGTCTGAGTTTTCACCAGCGCTGCTACTCCATTTTCCTTTTAAGAGGAGAAAGAAGAATCCACATCCACAATGTCTGAAAGTGCACACCTGCTCAAGAGTTTTCTACAAAATTATGGGTCAAAGCTGTCAATGGCAAATGAGTCTGTGGTTTTAAAAATTAAAGCATCTAGCAGACTGGTGATTTTGCTTGTGTAGCCTGCTCTTCCTCCAGAAAGGAAGCTAGTGACCTCTCTTTAAGTAGAAGTTCCACAGGAGTATCTATGTTAACAGAGAAAAATTATAGACTCATAGAATCCTTAGGGATGGGAAGGGATCTCAAAAGATCATCCAGTGCAATCCCCCTGCCACAGCAGGATCACCTAGAGCAAGTCGCACAGGAACACAGCCAGGCGGGGCTGGAACATCTCCAGAGGAGGAGACTCCACAAACCCCCTGGGCAGCTGTCTTACCCTCATGGCGAAGAAGTTCCTGCTGACATTGATATAGAACCTCCTGTGTTGCAGCTGGCACCCAGTGCCCCTTGTCCTATCACCAGATGACATTGAGTTTGCTTTGGGAACAAAAGGTGAGTTACTTGACCTGCTGTGATGGATCAGATCCCTGAATCACTCCACTCCACTCACTTCCATGGAAGTCATGTCTCTACTCATATGGGACAGTATCTGCTATAAGCCATGGCTTCTGAGTGATGACCTTTTGCCTTATATCCAGCAGGAGGCAGTGGCAAGAGCTGTGCTGTGCTGCAGAGAGCCAGAGAACAAAGTCTCTTTGGAGCTTTGTCATCAAGTTTTACGCTCTTCTTCACTTTTCTTCTCTAATCCAAATCCCTAAATGCTCGGCTGCTTGCCAAATGATAGTTAGGAGCCTAAACAAGCTCCAAAAGCACCTTCAGAGCATTTAGTTTTAATTCTTACTTCATGAAAATTTCACAGAAGAGTTTCAGGTTGGAAGGGACCTTAGAGATCTTTCAGTTCCAGCCCCCCTGCCATGAGCATGAGGACACCTCTCACCAAACCAGGTTGCCCAGAGCCCCATCCAATCTAGCCTTGAACATTTCCAGGGAGGGGGCATCCCAAACCTCCCTAAGGAACCCGTTCTAGTATCTCACAACCTGCATAGTGAAGAGTTTCATCTTATGATCCAATTTAAATCTCCTGCTCTTTTAGCTTGAAAGCATTCACCCTTCTATCACTAGAGTCCCTCATAAAAAATCCCTCTCCAACTTTCCTTTAGGTCCTGAAATCATTCCAGGCTGTTGGCACTCACATCCAGGTTCTTCTCAAGGTAATCTGGAGCTAGGACAAGGGGCAATGGGTGCCAGCTGGAACAGAGGAGGTTCCCTATCAATATCAGCAGGAACCTCTTCCCAGGGAGGGTACCGGA
>VZRI01013630.1:261148-279684 GCA_013397515.1 Upupa epops | reverse complement strand
AGGTCCCTTCCATTCCCTAAGGATTCTAGGATAGTATGATACCCAAAGGCTTCCTCAGCCACGCCAAGCTTTGAGGTGCCTTGCTCACACACTGGAGAGTCGTACAGACAAAGGCAAGGAACAGACTTGACTCTTTTTCCCCAAGATCCTATAGAATCATAGAATCCTTAGGGATCAGAAGGGACCTGAAAAGATCATCTAGTCCAATCCTTCTGCCACAAGTATGTATAGAAAGAAAAGAAGAAATCAGCTGGCTATTGTTTTTCACCAATTGTGTTAACAGTAACAGCACAGTGTCAGCTGAGAATCTTTTAGTCTATATCCTGCTGTCAACACAAACGTGACTTTCCTGCCATCCTGGTCCTCTTTTTTTTTGGCCTCTTCTCTTCTGCTGAGAGGGCAAGGTGAGGAGAAGCTATCTGAGGAGAGGCAGGGTGCTAAAAGAGCTCTACCTTTTGCCCAGGTAAACATTGCCTTCTTAGTTTATTAAGCACATTTGTTACTGTTAAGTAGTAAACCCCAACTGTTTCTGGGGTGCTGGTGGATGAGAAGCTGGACATGAGCAGATAGCATGCACTTGCAGCCCAGAAGGCCAATCACATCCTGTAAACTCACTGGAAGACTGAGACAGGTGATTCTGCCCCTCTGCTCTGCCCTGGGTAGACCTCACCTGGAGTCTTACATCCAGCTCTGAAACCCTCAATACAGGAAGGACACGGACCTGATGGAGCAGCTCCAGCTGAGGCCATGAAAATGATCAGGGAGCTTTTAGCATTTCACACGACATAGAGTCACTCCTCTGACAACAAGGACCTTCTCTTTTTTTTCCTCTAAAGCAACCTCCCTCCTACCACTGGAAGCACCTGGAACTCAATCAGGATCTCATATGGAAGGATTGACTGGAGACATTGATTCTTGAGGTGCTGGATTAAGGCAGCAGGAGCGAGGCAGATTGAACCCATTTGTAGATTTGTCTCTCGGCTTTTGCGCTATAGAAACCATCTTTACATTTTTCAGCTGCTTTTTTTCCCCAACTAGCTCTTAAGAGAAAAAAGATGCTCTTCCCTGAGATCACTTTAGACCCACAGATGCAGAAGTGTTATCTGTTGCCGTTTCAAGGAGCTGGTCAACTGAAAATGCAGTGGAATTCAGTCATTCAGTGAATTCCCTAAGCACTTCTAATTATTCGGATGTATTGGGAGCTTCATCTTAAGAATTTGGTTTCAACTCATTTTGGAAACGAGCTCCTTTAGACCAGCAGCTTATTCTACTACCCCAATTACTGTTTAGATGACTTTCGTGTAAGAAGGTTGCTTATTTAATGCGGTGCAGCAAGTCAAGAGAAGCTGTTAAACTTTTCTCTAGACATTATTAGCACATCTTACTCTTGAAAGAGTGTGAGACCACATCTGGAGTCTTGTGTCCAGTTTTGGGCCCCTAAGTTAAAGAAGGACACAGAGCTGCTTGAGAAAGTCCAGTGCAGAGCCACAAGGATGATGAAGGGAAGGGATCATCTCCCTGCTGAGGAAAGGCTGAGGGAGCTGGGTCTTTTTTAGCTCAGAAAAAAGGAGTCTGAGGGGTGACCCCATGAATGTTGATCAAGATGGAAAGGGCAGGGGTCAGGAGCCAGGCTCTGCTCAGCATTATCCAATGATAGGACAAGGGGCACCAGGTATCAGCTGGAACTGAATAGGTTCCACATCAAGTTGAGAATAAACTTCTTCCTGGTGAGGATGACAGGACACCTTAAGGGGCTGCCCAGGGAGGCTGTGGAGTCTCCTTCTCTGGAGACATTTAAAACCTACCTGGACGTGTGACACTTGATTTAGGTGATCCTGTTCTGGCTAAAATAAACCAGATATTTTCTTCCCAGCAATCCCTGAATGCTAGTGCAATCCTTGAGAGCCATCATCATCCATACAGTCAAGTAAAGCATAAACATGTTAGACCTGTCTCTGTAATGAATAAGGTCTTCTGGCACTGGGTAAGTTACTTCTGGTCATGGACTATAATTCTGAGCTCAGCAGTGCTCACATCTCTACCTCTGGTCAGGACAGCATCTTAAAGCGTAAAGGTCTCTGCTTTCCATATGATATTTTCTGGCATAGATGGATTTTGGTCTGCACTGAAGGATTAGGATTAGAGTGCAGACACTGTAAAGCTTCATGGCTTCTCTCCCAACCTGCGTTCTTCTTATTAGAATCACGTGGGGATATAAACTGATCATAGAAATTGTAAATCTGTTACTATTGCAGTTAAATTTATTACTCATTCACGGGGTATCCTGTGAGAAAAAGACATTCTATACATGTATCAGAGAAGTTAGGTTGATGAATACATCACCTGCACCAACTTTCCCAGCCACGAGACTTGCTGAAGTAAATAACTAACTTCAAAATGAGTTCTGACTGGCTTGCACTACCCCACAAGAGACATCAACACCTGTAAGGTGTGAGGTGCTGTCAGGGATGGCCTCTATTAAAGGTAGAGGGACACATAGCTAGAAAAGAAGGCCATCAAACTGGTAGATGAAGAGCACCCCACAAGAACTACACCTATGCAGGTGAACGAGTGAAGGGAAGAACCTAGTTCAGGAAGAATATTATAACCTAGCTTTAGACACAGCCTGCGTGAGAGGACTGAGAGAAAAGCTGGGTGGAGTGAATAGATCTGACTGTCAGACTGCTACAGGCAAGTCAGTCTGAGCTGACTGGCCCACAGTGACTGAAACAGGGGGTTCTGGCAAGAGGAAACAGAAGTCACTGTGAATCTTTGAACCAGAGGTGCTGACAAAACGTGAGAAGGAATGGCAAAGCAACCGGCCATCATCCGAGCTTGAGTAGAAGGAAACAGCGCAGGGCGATGATGCAGAGGTGAGGGCTTGCCTAAATAAAATTGTCACTCAAAAGACAGAAATAAAGGCAAGAATAAAGACCTTTGAGTGCAAATAAGCACTTCTGGCCTGACTGCCACCAAAACCACTGTAGCAGCAAAATCAGCTCAGCAGCCCTGATTTGAAACGGAATAACCAGCTTCAGTACAACAGGCAGCAAACCTTTGGAACTCCTTTCTCCTCCTTAATTGGTTTATTTAATAGTGTTTTCTCTCTGACCAAAGTTGTTCTCTGATGATGTTTTTATTCAGAAGTTTTCAATGGGTTCTTGCAGCACCATTGAAACAAGAAGTGTCGAGCCAAATACTATCTCCACGTGAGCTGCACAGCCTCGGTTCCCCAAGGAGGTATTAATTTCCAACAGGTTAGCACCCTGCACTCAGCTAACTGCTACTCACTGGATGGCATGATTAACTCCTCTTGCTTAGTGATGTGGAAGAAAAGAGAATTCATAGAAACCTAGAATCATTAGGGATCCGAAGGGACCTCAAAAGATCCTCTAGTCCAATCCCCCTGCCCACAGCAGGAAAAATGTCTCTGTGCTGCTTACAAGACAAAGCCTTCCCCTCTGCTCCTGTGCATTCCTGTGCACCTGAAGATGCAGAATAACCCAGCCACACAGCACCGTTGTGGTCAAGTCTGAACGAGCAGCATGCCTTTCAGTGGCCCCTGGTTTCTAGACCTTGGCTAACTGTTCCTAGGGAGTTTGAACTGTGCTAGAAGAGAGTACTCAGGGTGGAAGCCAAAGGGAAGCAGAGTATTTTAAAGTGCATTTTAAATCAGGACTTCTCAGGGCAGCAGCCAGCAACCTAAACATCAGTGGTAGGAGGGTCAGCTCTGTTATCTGTGTCACTCATACATGCTGCTTTCAGACAGGGGCAGGGGTGCACCATCCAGCCTCACAAATGCTGTGCCCTGTGCCCTGTGTCCTACCTCTCACCCAATACCTATCAGAGTCATAAAAGTAGCTCATAAAGCAGTTCTTGGGGGGTCTGTGCTGTTTGTAAGGCAGTTCTTGGGGGGGGGTCTGTGCTGTGTGTTGGGCTATAGCCCCAATAAAGCCCATGTGCTAGCCCTAGCCTGATCCTGGGAGACCCGAGAGCCTGCCAACACTGCCATTGCTGAAGCCCTGCTGCATCCAGGGTTGGCTCCTAATTTACATCCTTCTTCCCATGGTCTCCAATAGCCCACTTTCCATTTTAAAATCTATTTACTACAAGCTTCCAAGCTCTTTGGCCACCATACAAACACTTGGGTTGTGTGCATTGCCTCACTGTGAGGTTTGAATGGAGTAGAATTACTCTAAGGCACAGTTTTCTGCGTTGTTTCTCCTACCTCTGTCCAGAAGCAGGACGATTCATAGAATCCTCAGGGATCAGAAAGGACTTCGAAAGATCACCCAGTCCAATCCCCCTGCCACAGCAGGATCACCTGGAGAAAGTGGCACAGGAACAGATCCCTCACCCCACAGTCAGAGACAATCTTCCAACCAGGCTGACCATTCCACAGAGGACCTTGGAAAGAAAAGAAAAGAACAGTTAAAATCACATTGGGTATTGGGATCCAGTAGCTGGTTTTGTGTTGAGTAAGGAAGCCGCAGCAGCAGTAGTCGTTGCCCAGGGTCGGTTTAAGCATATGGGTGAGAAAGCTAGTGTTTAAAACATTAGGCTCACGTTTGGCATCTGGAAGAGTGTTGCAGAAATTAATAGCTCCAGCTTGCAGATAACATTCATATTGACCACTGACCTATTGAACTGTTATATTTAGAAAGATCATTTAAAGGAAAATCTCTCAGGCTATTGAATCTGAAGCTGTTCCAGCTACTCTACAAGGTTGGGTGGGTTGGGGTTTTTTTTTTCCTCTCCCCGGCAGTCGAATTCTCCAAGGTGAATGGAGTAAAATAGTTTGCTGGAGGGGATACTTTACTTTCAAGATTTATTCCTTGCACCACAAACACAGCAAGTTAAAATGAAATGAATCAAAGACAGTAGCAGAGATCTTGAAAGAACTGCAAAGTTTCTTTTCAGTTTCACCGGGAGAGTCTGACAGCCAAGCAGGGACTCTGTTTCATCGTGTGAGGAGGGTTGATTTTTTTATGTTAGGCAGCTGAAATCAAACTGAAACAACTCCTGGTGTTTTATTTTAATATTAGGTGTTTCTCCTTTGATGCTGTGTCAGGGGAAGATCAGTCCTTCCTACTTAGATAGCTGCTACAGAGGAACTGTCTGCTCATTATCTTGGCGGATACCACTTGCAAGCATGTTTTGAAGAGCTGTGAACTATACAGAGTAAAATACATCCAAACACCATTCATACAAGCTTATTTATCATGCTAGCAGCATGTATTTCTACATGCTGGGTCTCTACTTTCCCTGACTTGTATGCTGGGCTAGCACTTACCTTCCTATTTGCAATACGATGGTCAGACCGCCACGTGTACATCCTCCTCCATCTCCCTTTCTCTGAGGGTAAAAATACCTATTATACTATTTAATAACCTGTAAAATCCAAACCTGAGGGAGTATTCTGCTGCCTATTTCACCTCACGCAGTCACCTTTACTTTACTTGCTTCTTCAAGCATCGCACCCGACGTGTTTTGCTCTTATCAAGTTTTGATCTTCGAAACAAACAAATAGATGTTGTTATTAAAGAGATTCTTGCCAGGAGGTAAAAGAAAGATGTTCTCCTATGAGATTTGCTTACACATTCTGTGGATTGTAGATGGCACAGCTTTACATTTATTGAAATTGTCTTTTCCCCCGAGTTCTAAGAAAATGTGCCTAAAGCTATTATCGCATCTATCGACTCAGTGGGATTTAACGGACATGGCTCCTGCTCCCAAGTGGTTGGAAAATGACCTCTATGAAGCAAAGTTCAAGCAGAGTGAAAGCTCTGAGACTGAGATTAGAGACCTGTCAGTTGCCTGGTAGGATAAAAGTGTAAAATTATATGTGATGCTGAGTTCAGTCACATCAAACAGCTCAGAAATGTTTACTGAATGAACTACACATTCGTTAATTACACTTTCCCCTTAAGTATTCGCATTATCACGGGCAAGAAATACCCAGAGAATCTGGAAATGGAAAGCTTCTAATAAGTATGCAACAATTACAGCAGGCATGGGTTTGCACCTTAATTGTCTTACAGTGAAGAGGTAAATTTGGTCTGGTGTAGCACGCAGCATCTCTGTCTCGGTGCTTCTGAGCATCTGAGAAAAAAAATACACATACCACGTTTTTGAATCAAAATATAGTGACAGGAGCAGGTTTACTCACAGTACAATCACAGAATCCTTAGGGATCGGAAGGGATCTTGAAAGATCATCCAGTCCAATCCCCCTGCCACAGCAGGATCACCCAGACCAAGTTGCACAGGAACACAGCCAGGTGGGTCTGGAACGTCTCCAGAGAAGGAGACTCCATAACCCCCCTGGGCAGCCTAGTCCAACGCCCTGGTACCCTCCCTAGGAAGAAGTTCCTGCTGATATTGATAGGGAACCTCCTCTTCTCCAGTTGGCACCCATTGCCCCTTGTCCTATCACCAGATGACCTTGAGAAGAGCCTGGCTCCATCCTCCTGACACCCACTCCTCACAGATTTATAGACACAGCGTTGCTCACAACATGGTAAAAAACACTGCCTTAACCTAGTGACCTGTAGAGCCCAGTATGGCCGTGTACATAATGATTACAGCAGCAATTAAAACCCTTATTAGTGCCACGACAACAACGACGTGTGTTGTAATTGCTCTTCTGCTTCTCTACCAGGTCCGTTATCCTTGTAGGGTGATTTATTCTCTCAACGTCCTGTGTTAAAACAGCCCTTCTTTGGATGGGTACCTATTCTGTGCTTTGTAGTAAAGGTCCTCCTTCCACAAGCAAGGAACCTGCTCTGAGCTTCAGTGGTTGCTGTTCTGAGCTTTAACGGTTGCCCACAAAAACCTTTGATCACAGACATGATCCACAGAGCATCAATAAAATGCAGAGAGGACTGGGACTTCTGAGGGGAGCTTTTTAGGGAGCTTTTTCTTGGCCACGAGAGCTCATTGTTGGCTCCTGGGTAACTTTTTGTCCATTAGGACTCCCAGATCCTTCTCTGCAAACCTCCTCTCCAGCAGCTTGACCCCCAACCTGTACACAGAGTTAATTCCTATGCAGGACATTACACCTGTCCTTGTTGAACCTCACTGAGGTCTTTTCCTCCCAGGGCTCCAGCCATTTCAAGTCTTGGTGACTGGCAGCACAGCCTTCTTTTGTGTCTGCCGTTCTTCCCACTCTTGTATCCTCAATTTTACACACTACAAGTTAGCAATGGGACTGGCAGAGTTATATTTAATGGACTGGATGATCCTGAAGATCTTTTCCAAACTAATTTCTACGATGTTAAAGTTTTTCCCCCTCTCCATGATTGTTTTAAAGCATCCTATGTTCTAGTTAGGAAGGGAAGAATCAATTTGCCTGATGAAGTAACTGTGGCAGGGAAAAAGTAATACACACTGAAAAAATCTACTGTTCTGCCACCTGAATATTTCTCTGTCTACTCAAACTGTAACAAAACTGTTTTACAGCAGTGAGTTTTGATTACAAATTATTTCACAGATTGTATGTTCTGTTATCAAACAAATGAGGTTTACGCTCTGAATTTAAGAGCTACTTCTGATATTTTTTATTATCTTAATTTTTCTCTGATAGAGATTAGAGGTTTCTTTTTCCCCCCATCTTTAATTCCATCACAACCATCATAAAAAAAGCATGATTACCAAATACCATCATCTTCTACAACAGATTCAATAACCTGCTAGGAAAAAAAGAAACCTTACCTTACCTAACCTAACCTCCCCTCCTCTCCCCTTCCCATTTTTATATGATCTCTAAAACACATGCTTAATTAAACTTGATCTGTCTTCCTTGAAATCCTTACAGAGTGACTCGGAGAAACATGGCCCCAAACACAGTGATCTGAATTTATGTCAGCAAAGGTCTAACCAATACCAAGGAATTGCTGGTACACAGCTTCATTTCCACTTCATGCTGCTGTCTCAAGGGGAACCTCATGAAGTTCAACAGGAATAAGCGTGGAGTCCTGTACCTGGGGAGGAACAACACTATGCACCACTACAGATTAGAGGTTGTCCTGCTGGAAAGCAGCTCCATGGGAAAAAAATGAGTCCTGGTGGACAATCAGTTATCCACGGGACAGCAGTGTGTGCTTGTAGCTGAGAAGGACAGGGGTATCCAGTGATGCATCGTGAAAAGCATGTCCAGCAGGTCAAGGGAAGTTCTCCCTCCCTTCTCTGCTGTCCTGGTGCAACCACACCTAGAGTATTGTGCCCAGCATTAATGCCTATAAAATGATTAATTCATCTCTATAAGGGTAGGTGTCAAGAAGAAGGGGCTGATCTCTATTAGAATCATTAGGGATCAGAAGAGACCTCGAAAGTTCATCTAGTCCAATCCCCTGCCACAACAGGATCACCTAGACAGATTATTAGGGGGTCAAAAGGATCTCATAAGGACATTGAGTTCAACCCCCTGGCTCAAGCAGGGCCATAGAATGTAGGGCAGATCACACAGGGATGTATCCAGATGGGTTTTGAAAGTCTCCAGAGAAGGAGGCTCCACAACCTCCCTGGGCAACCCATTCCTTCCCTCTGTAACCCTCACAGTAAAGAAACTCTTCCTCGTGTTGAGGTGGAGCTTCCTGTGCTCCAGATTACACCCATTACCTCTTGTCCTATCACAGGGTGCAAGTGAAAAGAGATTGCCTCTCTTCTTGACACCCAGCCCTTATGGATTTATAGACAGTAATTAAATCCCCTCGTAGACTTCTCCTCTCCAAACTAAAAAAGCCCCAGGTCTCTCATTCTTTCCTCATTCAATGGTGAAATATTATTTTGCTTAGATCTTCACCTTTAATAATTCCCATCCTTTTGCTCTCCCTACATCCAGTACCTCTGGGTGGTCGGGTGGATTGCTTGTACCACCAGAAGAGAGGGCACAGCAACCTCATCACTTCCCTCATCATGGTCAGTTTGAGACAGTCCTGCAGGCAATTCAACAGCAGCTTCCCCTCGCCACAATAAACCACTTTATAGCACTCTTGCCCAATTCAAATTGACCTACAGGGCACATTTCAGTAGCAGCTTAATTCACTTTCTCCCTTCCCTCGAGCTGGAAACGGCAGGGCATTAGTTGCCGTATAATGTGACGTCTGTGTCTTGTTTCTCCTATTATCTAGACTGAGTAAATCACAACGGCAGCAATTTAGCTGCGTTCTGATTTAAATGAAGAAATATGGTTGGATGCTCAAATAATTCCTCTAATTTATAGACGGCAGAGCCTCACGCAACGCGTTACATCAACGACACCCCAAACCAAGACGTGCAATCTTGAGAAATCGTTTTGATTAACTTGTGTCTTGTAAAACACCTTCCCACGCCAAGTACTTAAGCCTGGAAGAGCTGCCAAGTGCGAGCCAGTGTGGCTCGTGCTATAAGTCTTTCTGCAGTCCTTTGGGCTACCCCGTAACTAGAGCTACCATTTTGCTGTCGCTGTCACTTGGCATATCCAGCCTCTAAAGCTCTGTTTGTTGTTTCATTCTGTTCTATGTCTCCCTTAGGAACTTCTTCATTTTAATATAAATAGAGCGCTTCATCATGCAGTGCCAGAGACTTGTGGAAGGTACTACTGCCAGTATTACTGAAAACAATGCATACAGATGAATTGGGCAGCAGAGCACAAACAAAAGGGCCCTAATGAAAAGGGCCAAACTTCCTAACCCAAAGGTGCAGAAGGGAAGCGCTTGGAAAGGATAAAAGGGAAGTGGAAATGAGCGCCTCTCGGCGTGAACCACTCATTTGATTGCTACTCGTAATCATCACCGCAAGCAGATTATGATGGCCTTTTCCTATAGGTCACAAACACATCATGCACTGTTCGGGTATTTAAAGCCCGTTCTTTGGAAGACTTTTAGTATAGAAATTAATTTTCCTTGATTTTTCAAAATCTCAGCATATTTTTAAGCAAAAAACTTCTGTGTTTTAGAAAACAAGATTCACTTTGGGAACGTTAATAGTTGGTTTCTTCATGTGGCTTTAGACTCCATTCTTCTCAATGTTTTGTTCCATATGTACACTCTTATCCATTCTATGATCAAGGATATCAAATAGTAAATCAATATTAAAATAGGGTAGGCTAGGAAAATAAGATTAAGGATGCTCAGGGCAGAGGCATGAACCTCAATGTGTTATGTGTTGGAAAAACACTGAATGAAAAAGCAGTTCCTAACATTTTCATAAGTAAAAGCAATTATTATTATTAAATTATTATTATTATTAATGTCATTATTGTCATTCATATTATTATATTAAATAATTAAGTGCTGCAAGCACTCCATGCCATGGGAGCTGCAATATATTTTGCTCTGGTCACCTCACACTTAGTACCAGTATAACTTTTTATATTTTTGGATGAAAATGTCTCCTATAAAAGTGATGCTTGAGATGTTTCAGCAAATTCATAGAATGGTTCAGGTTGGAAGGGACCAACCTTCCAGCCATTAAAATTAATTAACCTTAAAAAAGGAACAGAAAATTCTTCTCCACAGATCGCCAAACCAAGAGTGAGATTAAATGGGTTTTAGCATCAACTACTTTATTCATAGATGCCTAGACTGGGTCAGGTTGGAAGGGACCTTCAAGATCATCTAGTTTCAAACCTCCTACCATGAGCAGGGACACCCTGCACTAGACAAGGGTGCTCAAGGTCCCAGCCAATCTGGCCTTGAACACTTCCAGGAATGGGGGCAGCCACAACCTCCCTGGGCAACCTGGTCCAGTGTCTCAGCACCCTCCTAGTGAAGAACTTCCTCCAGACTTTCAGTCTAAACCTTCTCTCTTTGAGCTGGAAACCATTCCCCCTGGTCCTACCACTCCAAGCCCTTGGAAACAGCCCCTCCCCAGCTTTCCTGTAGCCCCCTTCAGGTACTGAAAGGCTGCTCTGAGGTCTCCCTGGAGTCTCCTCTTCTCCAGGCTGAACAGCCCAACTCTCTCAACCTGTCTCCATAGGAGAGGTGCTCCAGCTCTCCACTCATCCTCGTGGTCCTCCTCTGGACACGTTCCAACAGCTCAATCTCCTTCCTGTTTTGGGGGCTCCAGAACTGGAGATGAATGAAATCAAGAGTTATTCTGGTCCTGCAAATGTCACCTCTCCTGTGTTGGTGCACAAACTCAGTACCACCGACAGGTTGGATCCCACCCCATTCTGTACAACCTAGCACAAGGGGATCAAGAAGAGGCGGAGGTCTTCCTTAGCAATAGATTCTAATGAATTAATTACATCTTATCTGCAACCCTTTGACTTCAGCCTCTTACTTGGACAACAGAACTCTTTCTATTCTATCCATACGGAAACGCTTTGACTATCATCTCATTCAGTGTGGGTCTTCCAGTTTAATAGCTTACTGAATGAAAGCTCTTAGCTTTTCTGTCTCCTTTTGCACCCTCTGCAAGGAACACTCAGGTTCTCTCCTATATTTACTACACCTTTTTCCAATAGTACACGCACACAAGCATCCCAGCCATTTGGAAGTTGCCACTATCCAGTTACACACTCACAAGTGGCAAATAGGCGACCGTGAAATGCAGCGGTTACAAAGCAGAACATTTGTACGTTGTAAATTCCTCTACGTTTCTAACGTTGCATGATGGGGAGCAGCAGGTGACATGATCCAGTTTTATGTGCACATCACCTTGCTCTAACATGCCTCTCCGCTCCCTTTCCTCCTCCTGATGGGGATGAAGTATAGAGTTTCTGTCATTCACTTTAATGATAAAACATATTGTGCTTGGAAAAACCCCCCCACCCCACGTTCCAGAGATGTGAATAGGTCCAAGGCTAATGCAGACGTCCATCTGAGGAGCTACAGTTGGATGATGGTGTCTGTACTCGTGTATATAGACAAGAGCAAGTACAGAGGGAGGATGGAAGTCATAGAATCCTTAGGGATTGGAAGGGACCTTGAAAGAGCATCCAGTCCAACCCCCCTGCCACAGCAGGATCACCCAGACCAAGTCACACAGGAACACAGCCAGGCGGGTCTGGAATGTCTCCAGAGAAGGAGACTCCACAACCCCCCTGGGCAGCCTGTGCCCGTGCTCCATTACCCTCCCTGGGAAGAAGTTTCTTACAGCACCTAATGGACATTTGGCACTCACCTCCTTCTGCCATCTACCCTGTCTCCTCCTCACCATGGAATATCAGCACTTCACAGGTATAAGGATACCCAAACTAGTGACACTTCCATGACTCAAAGGACCTTTCTTTAGAAAGCAAAACATTCAGCCTGGGGTTGTCCAGTCAGGCCAGACACAGTTTGCTGCTTAGCAGCAGACCTCTGGGCAATCTGGTTTGGTTTTTACAGCCTCCTAGAAAGCAGGAAAGTTCAGTAAAACCTTCAAATCATCAGGTTAAGGTAAGGGCAATGTGATAAGCTGGTAGTGATGGAGGGGTTTCATGCTCTGGCTCAGTCCCCTGCTCCCAGTGTGTGCTTGAGTTAATTCACATTTAGGAGTAGGAGTAGAACACAGAATCTGCTCCAGGGCCAAGATTGCAGGATGATGATGTCTCCCTTTCTTCCAGCCATAAAAGCTGTATGCAGAAAGCTCAGACCAGTCCCAGCCTTCCTGAGCCTCAAGAGTAATGCATGAGCAACAGAGATACCTCGTGGGGACACATCCCCATAGGGCAGGCAGGACAGACTCCCTTCCTGCCCATGTCAGCAGGTGGCAAACATCCCGTGGAAACCTGTGGAGCAGGACAGGCTGCAATGACAGCTTAATTTCTATGCACCTTGCAATGGCTCCTGGATGTGTGGAAGGGCAGTTACTCTAGGAGTAACTCCTCTGGTGTATCGGCCGTGTCCTTTGTACTGTAGCTTCAAGTTACAGATAGAATCTTAGAATCATTAGGGATCAGAAGGGACCTTGAAAGATCATCCAGTCCAATCCCCCTGCCACAGCAGGATCACCCAGACCAAGTCACAGAGGAACAGATTCAGGCGGGTCTTGTTTTAAAATACAGAAAATGACTTCAATGTCAGAGAATAGGTATCACAGGCTCAGCTCTCGGGTCAGTGCTGTGTCTTAACAAAACAGACTTGCACAGAAAGGCAGAGTGAGGCTACTATCTAATGCCTCTTCATATACTCTCCGCTCCCAGGTTGCATTTGAAAAGCTGTGTAGTCTCTACACTGGTCCCACCTCTAACAACTACAATAGAAAAGACTTGCTTGATCTCTCTAAGAGACCCCTTCCTTGGGACAATAAAATATAGAGCTATGCGACTCTTATTTTCAAATATACAAGATTCTACTTTATGAGTAGCTACACTGCTGAGAGTAAAATGCTACTTGGGGAATAAAAGGGAGATAGAGGCTACCTCATGATTATAAAGACAGTGGGGGTGGTGTAAGATGATCAAATACCAAATGGGTCACAGAATCATTCAGCTTGCATCATCAAGTCCAGCCTTCTGGAGAGGCAGAGTGCTTTCACTCAGAAATCAAGCAGGCTGGTAGAAATCCTTCAATAATAGCGGTGAAATTCTGCTGTCACGTTGCAAATTAATCGGTGGCGAAACCCTCCTTTCAGTCGTCTGAGACAGAGTCTTTTCCTATTATGTTGGTGGGGTATAAATAGCAATCGGTATTCCGTGAGGAAACAGTTGGGTAACCCCTACTCGCTCTGTTTGCGCTCGGAAGGTTGTGCCTCACCTGTGTCAAAACATCACGATCTTACAGCTGCTAACTGCAGCAGAGTGGCGCCTTGAGGTATTTCTGTGGTCGGGGGAGATGGCATCTGACATTCTGTGCTGGAGCAACCCTCAGTGAGGCCTTTCTGGCGTAAAGATTGTAATGGAGAGAGACGAAGGGGTGGAATCTCTCCCCACCTCACTTTCATCTCTAAGTGCATTTTTTTTGGCATCATTATGTAAAATTAAGGAGATTTGACTACTTGTGAAATTTATTACTTGAGTACTAAGTAGCAGCACATTAACCTAGCTAACAGTTTTAAGGCAGTTAGGCAAAGCAAGCGCGTATTAGCTCAGTTCCGATTACGCTGGGCGTTTGCCCGAGCCGAAGACGAGTGAATAAAAGCAAGAATTTCGCAGGGTGAGTCACAGCAATCGTATCAAACCCTCACCTTTTAGGGGCCACGTTAGGTGATAACACATTTAGCAACACTGACTGACACGGGTAAGAATTTCGCCGCGTAGGAGCCACGTAGGGACTTTCCGTTGGGGCTTTAAAACGCCAGCGGCTGCGGTCTGAGAACCACAAGTAAGTGAATTTTTCAAAGAGTAGTTTTTAATCTCTACCAGTTTCTTAACAGCCAACGAATAGGCAAATGTGCTTTCAGCTCGGAACATAGATCAGGTTTCCTGGAAACCATCCCACTAGGGCACGGCTATAGCTCCAATACAAGCAGCGAAGCACTTAAAAGGGGGCTAATTAGCTATTTGCTGTACTTGACAGATAAAAGATGTCTGCAAGCAGAGAGAAAAGACTGCAAATATAGATATCCCTGATTATGTTATTGTCCAACATGTTAATTAATTTCTTAGGCCGTCTTTGTGTAATGTAAAAAGGTTTTTAAAAGATGTGATAGTAACGAGGCTGGGGTGTTTCTTTAACTAATCACCATCACTGCAGGGGGCTGGAAGTTTTCAAGCACGTTTTATATGCTCAGTTCATTGAAGAATTACTTTTACTTCTACTGGCCTTAATTTCTCCCCTTTATTTGCAGAGCAGCGATGAGAAAGGTTTGATTTCATTCTACTAACGTGCTGCCCAGAAGCCACAACGGATGCCATTTTGGCATATAAATTGTCTGCAGAGGAGACAGACTGGCTGGGAGCTAGAAATAGGGACAGATGATAAAACCTTTGGGTTCCATCTGCAACTCTACAGCTCTCTCTGGGTAAGGGAGTTACACAGCTTCTCCTAGACTCGTTTTAACTACCCATAAAATTAGGGAATCCTATTTATCTGGCACTTGTGTGGCTTTACACCCCACCGTCCCCAAGCTTCTCTGAAAGTCTCTAGTGAACTTTACTCACTCTATATTTTTGCTTCTAACTCCAGGCAAAAGCAAATGCTGCGTTGTGTACAGCGCCAGGCTTGCTGAGCCAATAGCTACATTAACCAAACCTTCTGAAACTAAACCATTTTGGACCCAGGGTTGGAGTCTAGCAGTCATAATGGGTTCTTCCTGGGTCACCTCCAAGTTCCCGATGATATGCAGCCACCTTAGCTATCGATCACTTTACATCACAGGAAGGAAGGATTAGACCCACACCTCTTCAGAAAGGGATAAGCAGATAGGTACCCACAGAGCACGGACACCGGGAGCCTTTTAAGCTTTGTTAATAGTGAGGGACCAGGTACATTAAAGTAGCAGACAATTTGTTTGATAAGCAATTGATATCTGACAGCCCAGTGACAGCCTCGCTGTCAGGAGATCTCTGCTCCAGTCTCAGTGTGTGACTTTAAAAACTTCACTAGGGGAAAAATTACAGTCAGGCAAACAGCAGCAAGGCATAGCCCGAGGCACTATCTGCCAATAACTAAGTCCTAGGGAAAACTGATTTGTGGCTTCTGATCACATGAACCTATAGCCTTCACTATTGACTAATTGTGGTTCATCTGGATGTAGATCTATCTTGGCTAACAAGAAAGCACTAGAGGTCTTCATTTAGCCATTGAGCTGAGTCTCTGGAGACGTGTGTGCAGCTGTCTTTACCTTCTTACCAATCAACACATCAAAAGCTGCAGAATATATTTCCACTTTCAAAAATGCAAACTGCGAGTGAGATAAAGTTGCCAAACTAGACTTGAAAACGAGTGAATGATGATGACTCTGCTCCAAATACAAAAGATAAATCACGTGTGACCGTGCAGAACTTTGCTATCTATATAAATTTAGAACAGATACGATGGACTCCCATTTATCAGCTGGACAGCCACATCATTTTCATGTAACTGTAAAGGATTAAAACAATTTTAGGTGCTTTCCCCCAGCCCAAACCCCTACAAAGCATCAAACCAGAGAGAACACAAGCAGACCCTGTGAACGCCCAGTTCTTTGCACTGAATGGGGCCGTTTCAATTTGGTTTCTCTCGGTGAAAATAGTAGAGTTGAAAATAATCTACTTGGTGCCACGAAAATCAGCTGTCAGTTGCTATGCGAAGCATGCTACCTAGTCCAAACACTCTGCTAAAATTGGGGGGAAAGGAGTATCAAGTACTGTTAGGGAAGTATTTGAAGCCAGTACTGCAGATGAGGCAGGGTCAGCAGTTTTTACTCAGATCACTTTCTTGGCTCCTACTCAGGTTAGTGATTCATTCAACTGATGGCAGCTTTGGTGAGACACACACCACACCACGAAGGAGCTGAGCTCCCCCGTGCCCCTTCAGTGCTGTTAGGATTTAAAAGACTACAGCCGTTTCAGGGCTCAATTACAGTTGGACTTGGACGGCCGGGTTTGGGTCACGTGGAACTGAATAGGGAAAGAGTTTGGTTCTGTGTGATGCCTATTCATCCAGGAACAACCAGCCAGCACTGGATTTAACTGAGTGCCCAAAGCACTGCTCTCTTGTTGTGAGAGCACTGTTTCAATAAGTTAAGAAAAAAGGTGGAGTTCTTGGTCAGAGTTCAGTGTCCTTCCAATCCAGAACCACAGACTGTTAGAGATTGGAAGGGACCTCGAAAGATCATCTAATCCCATCCCTCTGTCAGAGCAAGATCACACCTCAGACTCCTTTTTTCCAAGCTGAAGACACCCAGATCCCTCAGCCTTTCCTCATCAGGGAGATGCTCCGCTCCCTTCATCATCTCTGTGGCTCTGCACTGGACTCTCTCAAGCAGATCCTTGTCCTTCTGGAACTGAGGGGCTCAGAACTGGACACAATATTCCAGATGTGGTCTCTCCAGGGCAGTGTAAAGGGGGAGGACAACCTCTCTTGATCTACTAACCCCTCTTCTATCCACCCCAGGATGCTACTGGAAGAATGAAAGTACAGAGAAAAGAAGAGTCCTTGACAGTACTTCAGTATCTGCATGTCAGCTCTCCCAGAGAACTTAAATGACAAATATTGAACATGATGACCGATTAATTATGTTAATTGTTATTTAACTATTTAATGATGATGCCCCAGGGTTTGCAGTTGGGCCGATAAGAGCAAGTAGAGTATGGAAAATTAAAAGCAATGTAAAGAACCCATTTGAACACCAGTTCTGAAGACAATTGTCTTCATTGTTAGTTATTGCAATAAATTGCTTGGATTCTATGATCCAAAGTGTCTTTTCCAGCTGAATGATTCTGTGATTTACTCTAATGTGACTTCCACTGTGAAGTTTTGCCTGACAGACTTATGATAAACACAAGCTCTTACAGAGCAAAGAGAATCAAGCTGCCACAATCTTATTCTTACAGGAGTTTCTTTTCATTTTCCTTGCAATTCCACAAAATTAACTTCCCTGGATAACCTGAAACTGTATCTCAGGCAGCCAAGTGAAATCTAGAGCCTTGAGAACAAGATTGTCCAAATCACTAGGTGTGTTTGTTTCAGCACTACCGTCCTAATGCACCATAGGAACAGCAGGTGATTTAATGAGGCCACTACTGAGGGTTGCAAACAAGCTGATTAATTTGAGGACTGGTCCACGTGTCCTCAGAATCACTTTACAGAATCACAGAATTTCTGAGGCTGGAAAGGACTTCTAGGATCACCAAGTCCAGCTCTCATCTCAACATCACCCCAACCACTAGACCACTGACGCAAGTGCTCTAGCTACTTGTTTTTTAAACACCCCCAGGGATGGTGACCCTACCTCCTCCCTGGGCAGCCTGTTCCAGTGCCCAGCCACTCTCTCAGCAAAGAACTTCTTCCTAAGATCCAATCTAAACCTCCCCTGATGCATTTTGAGGCCGTTTCCCCTCCTCCTATCATTAGTAATTTGGGAGAAGAGACCGGCACCAGCCAAGTGCACTAGGTGCCACAGCCAGGCTGTCCTTCAACACCTCCAGGGATGGGGACTCCACCACCTCCCTGGGCAGTCCACTCCAGCATCTGATCACCCTTTCTGCGAGGAAGTGCTTCAGCATGTGTGTATCAGCTACCCCATCCTTACATGCTTGTTCTTGACCACATTTACCAAGAAACATTTCATGTCCCCACCCCCAGTTTTCCAATTCCTTTCTGCCTCGTGGAGTGAGCACTAGATAGGAACAAAAAAAACCCCCACCACCTCGTTCGGTGAAGGAGATCTATCTTACACTTTGCTAACATTAGAGCCAGATTTCACGGTCATGGGAAAACAAAACACCCCGACTGGAGCCGTTATTAATTCAACGAATCCAGCTGCTCGCAGTGCTCTGGGCTAGAAGGCAAAGTTAAAAGCAGCTGCTGGCTGACGACATGTGCGAACTGACCGGACGAAGGTAGCTGTTTTAGCACATCATCCAGCACTTTGAAGGCTGACTGCACTCAATTTCTTAGACAATCTACACACCATTTTCAGTCCTGTTCCTCCATAATTTATCACAACAATACCTCAAGCATACAGATGGGGTTGGGGCAGGGG
>VZRI01013630.1:221263-261119 GCA_013397515.1 Upupa epops | reverse complement strand
GGAGGGGGTGGGGGCGGGGGTGGGGTTGGGGGGGGGGCAGGGAAATGAAAGCAATTTACAGTATCGAGATGAAAGAAGCTGGAGGGTTCAAGAAGACCTCCTATGTAAATCATATCCACAGCTTCAAGGAATGTCGCCATAATATTCTGGAATTAATTTTTCCAGCATTCCTAGATAGGTCACACAAAGGTAAATGTAGTTTCCTCCTCCCCCTACCACTCTATCTGGAGTTATTTATCAATATGTTAAAGAGGAAATTGATTTTACCTCCCCCTTTCTATGTGGACAATAAGAACCTCATGTATAAAAAAGCTTCTGATAAAAATAACACCAATCAGTATAAAAAAAATCGGTGTGCAAGCTGTCTATCCATCTTCCCTTCGGACTTCCAGGGAAATCCTTCAGAAGTTACTCCAGATTAAGAAAGGAAAATAATCTTTCCCTCCCAACAGGCTAGATCACACACAGAGTGGATCCCGGACCTATCTCAGCTAGCTTAGCCAACTTCAAAAACACCAAGTTATTCGCAGTCTTCAGAATATTTCTATTAAATGAAAGATGCTATTTTTAGAAGCGTTATTTTTAACTTCATTTCAAAGACAGACCTCTATTTTGAGACAATTCTCTGAATTATAATTCAGTTATATGAAATGATATGTATTTATGTATATATTTTAATATATTTATACACCAATATAGAAATTATATGTAATTTAAATATAATTTAATAACATCTATTTGATGTATACTATCTCATTATAATTACATTTTAATTCTGATTAATCAGAGGTGTGTTCCCTAATGATTCTAGGATTCTCCTGTGAGGAAACACTGGTTTTCCTTTCTACGACCATGCTGGGCACAGGGGAGTTTATCTGTGGTTAGGTTAACTACCTTTTGCACACACGTTTCTGTTTTCTATGTTCAGCAAGTGCATCACATCCCTCCCGAGGAGACCCAACAGCATCTGTTTAAATCCCTTTACACAGTTCCCTGCCCTCCTCTCAGTTTATCTAAGAAACCCCTGAATTTAACTACATTTATCGTGTCCTTCTCAGCTCTTGAACTAGAATCTCGCTCTGCACCTCATCTGCCCTCAGGATTTACTTGTAAAAGTACAAGCATGCAAACAAACAGCTGCTGTGGAAAATATCATCATGAACTTTTCCTTCTTCCTCCTCAATTGTGGATTTCAATCTCAAAATACACCAAGGCCGCGTTGCAAGATGCAGTTACAGGATTAACTCCAGACACTTCCTGCTCCAGCAGGCTTGAAGTCGGGGCTTATAGAGCGGTAAGGTGATACAAGAGATATTCATCTCTTGCTTTTCACACTGGTGGGTCCTGACATTTTGGGTCAAACAAACTTTTAATGAATGGGAAAACTATTTGAAGTTGTGTTTAGCTATTTCTAAAGACATTCCACGTTTTTCTCTTCTTCCAAGGAATATATATTTTAGCCGGTTGTAAAGACAAGAGGATTCTGAAAAGAATACAAACTAAGACTGTATTTCAGCAGATTACATACTACATTTATAATATGTGGCTTCATGTAGGAGAGGGAACCTGTTCCCATAAGAAAAGAACTACTAGCTCTTGAATGGATGGTCCTCGTATCTCAAACCATCAGATAACCTGTGTGCACTACAGTCCTGTCCCCACTGAATGTCTAAGCACTGTACTTCTAACACCATCTTTCACACAGGCATGTGTGGACACCCTGCTGCTCCCTATCTAATGCACCTCAGGTATTGGGGGTTCAATTTGACACTACCTTTACACCTCAGANAGCTGGAACAGAGAAGGTTCCATGTCAATATCAGAAGGAACTTCTTCCCAGGGAGGGTACCGGAGCACTGGCACAGGCTGCCCATGGGTTTTGTGGAGTCTCCTTCTCTGGAGACATTCCAGACACGCTTGGATGTGTTCCTGTGCCACTTGGTCTGGGTGATCCTGCTGTGGCAGGGGGATTGGACTGGATGATCTTTCGAGGCCCATTACCCTCCCTGGGAAAAAGTTCCTGCTGATACTGATATGAAACCTCCTCTGTTCCAGCTGGCACCCATACCCGTACAGTTTGTATGACTGCCAAAGAACCCCACCACAAACGCTGTGTTTCTGTTACCTTCAGGTAGCTGTCACATCTTAAACAAGGGGAGACAACAAGGAACAGAAAAATAAACCCAGCCCATCAACAACAGTCCTTGATGCAGTGGCTGTACCAGTACTAGAAAACCCCTAGTTGCCATAGATTTTGTAAGTTCAGAAAAGAAAGCTTCTAGTTGGGTAGTTTTATGTTGATTAGGAGTCAGTACGTCATGTCTATAGTCTGGAACCTATAGCGTGGAATCCAGTTGGAAAACAATTACACCTCATTATTACAACACCCTGTATTTTCCTCTCTAATTACTGCTTTTGTAGGTAGAAACAAATGGTTGAGAGTCAGCTTGGCTTCTGTTCTCCTCCTGTGTCAGCTACTGCATAAGGGATGGGTTCTTCTAAAGATAAGGAAAGAACTACGTGGCTGTATTTGATGGCATACATGGTACTAGCGTAAGAAAATCACTGAATCACAGAACAACCCTGGTTGGAATAGACCCCCTAGAGCACTGAGTCCAACCATCCCCACTCCAACAAGAAACTTCAGTCCCTGAGACACTGACAAACACAACCTGACCCCCTCTCTGCTGCTACTTGAGCAGGGTGTGAAGCACCATGGCTACATGATTCTTCAGCATCTCCAGGGATGGGGACCATCTCCCTGGGAAGGCCCTGCCAGTGTCCAACCANCCTGCTTCTGTCAGCAGACACCAAGGAGAAGAGGCCAGCACCCACCCCTCCTCAACCTCCCTTCAGGGAGTTGTAGAGAGCAATGAGGTCCTCCCTCAGCCTCTTCTCCAGACCAACCCTTCCCAGGTCCCTCAGCCTCTCCTCATACGACTGACTGGATGCTGGGTGGGATCCTGAGCAGCCACAGATCCGGGTAGGTATTTGTACTTTACGATTACCGACAAATCGCTCCCGCAGGCTCAGGAAGGCTGATGGGCAGTGTCACACTAAACACCGAGGTTTGACTCCTCTGTTACCATCAGTTTCAATCTGGTGATTTTTTCCCCACGGGAGAAAAATGTAGAGCTCACCTCTGGTTTAACCTGGTGTATTGAATGTCCCCGAGGACTCAACTCTGCGAGAGCTTTCTTTAGCGCGATACCCTAACTCCTTTCCCCCCACACACCATTTTTCCTTTTCTTTTAATAAATGAATTTCTTTACAAAATCAAAGAGAGCGTGAGACAGAAGGCTCGTATTTCAGGGGAGAACGGCACGAGGGGCCGGGGAGGCCACATAATTGGGTGTGATGTGTCAGCTTCTCCCGTGACCGTAGGGACTACTCTGTCATCACTTCCGCAGCACGTAAGCGAGAGGGCTTCACAAATCCCTGCGTCTCCCGTGACTTAACCAAACACCGGAGCCTCCTCTAAGGGAAAGTTGGGAGGTGTGCAGGTGGTTTATACATTAGCAAAGAAAGCAAGATGGGAGGGGAACGTAAAAGAAAGGCAAAGGATGAGATGGGGTGATGTGAAAAGAAGAGGGGCTTGAAGAAAGGCAGAGGATGAGATGGGGTGATGTGAAAAGAAGAGGGGCTTGCCGTAACCAGTGTATTCATACTGGTTTGCTAAGCAAACTGTAGTCAAAGTATAATACTATAACTAATAATAAAAAGCCCCAACAACAGAACAAATAGCTACTCTATTTAAAATCAGATAGAGCTTTAGACTCTAACGGGCTCTGTAAACACAGCTCTGTCATTATTTCTCTAGTTGCTTTCTCTTCCCTAGAGGGAAAACAGAAAAAACTAACAATGCATCACACTTCACCTGCCTTGTGAGCAACCTCTGAGCAGGCAGATAAACACAAGTAGGTAGTTTAGAGACACTGCAGCTGTAGTCTTTTCTCCCTAAACCTTCCTATCCGTCACAATGGGCAGGATTCATCCCCCCCTACCCTAGGTTGAAGAATGTAAAGGTACAAGCTGGAGTTGGTCATCTCTTTCTAGTCAGTAGAAAAGAGGCAGCTCATGTGAGAAATCTTAGGTATCAGCCTAAAAAGAAGCAATGCACCCTAAAAGTATCATTTGCTTTCCATGGATGACAGACACTATAGACTCACCGGTCATGATGATGATGATGACGATTCTTCTTGTATGAGGGAGTCATAGAATCATTAGGGATCAGAAGGGACCTCGAAAGCTCTGTGACCGTCCCGGCTGATGTCAATAATTTCCTGTGANATATGGAACCTCCTCTGTTCCAGCTGGCACCCAGTGCCCCTTGTCCTATCACCAGAAGAGCTTGAGAAGAGCCTGGCTCCATCCTCCTGACACCCACTCCTCACAGATTTAGAGACAGGAATGAGGTCTCCTCTCAGCCTCATCTTCTCCAAGCTCAGTCTTTCCTCATCAGGGAGCTGTTCTCCTTCCTTCAGCATCAGCATTCAAGGAAGTAAAAACAAAGAGAGTTATCCAGTCTTACTTATTTCCATTCAACAAATTCACACTTCAGTTGTGCACAGTTCTGTAGAAGAGCTATTGAATTTCTTTGCCTCAGTGCTAGACTGTGCTCACCTTGTTTGCCTGTAGTTCTCCTCTGAACTTCTGCTGCAGTCAGTTACACAGGAGTCTTCTCTGTAAACCATGGTCAGGTTCTTTCACCTTTCTGATCAATAGAGCAATAAATAAAACAATAAATTAAAAACAATAATTAATTAACTTCAATTAATTTAACTGTTTACCTACTGGAACTCTGTTAGGTAGATTTTTCTCATCTAAATAGTGTTTCTTTCTCTTTAAAATGCTCCTGTATCCAAAGGAATGGTATTGATGAACACAATCCCGACTGCCAGACACACAAGGTGTGTTTCACCTTGCAGCAAAACACGGAGCAGAAGTTGTTTTTGTCAGTTTCCCGTGCACAAGGCAACTTTGATTTGGATAAATCAGTGAGCCCAGTAAACTGGATGGGCAACAACTACCAAGTTTAGATCTGAGCCCTGGTTGTAGCTCAGCAAAGCTGATTCCCATCATTTTGTACTTCACTGCTTTGTTCTACCAGCAGAGTTGGTACTGCAGGAGTTCACCCGTACAGTGCAGGCTTCTTCACAGCCAGGGCTTCTGAAGTAAGAGTTTTGCTGACTTGTGCCTAATGATGCCATGAGCTCTGTATACACACACATACGCACACACACAGAGGTAATCACTCAGGTTTTCAGAAGACAGAGAATTAGGCATGTACTATCATCTTCCTGGTGCCTAACTTGTGGTATCCACTTCTACTCTGTAGACTGAGATGATTTTTCAACAGGGATAGAGAGGATTTCAAAGCACCACCTGCTTCACTGAGAGCCATCCCTTGCACTCCAAGGGATGCACAATAAAAGAGCCCAGAAGGATGAGGTCTGTGCAGCACTGCAGCCTGTAACAAAACCAAGACTTGGTTTACAGGAAAAAAATTAAAGAGGAAAAAAACCCTCTCAAATAAAAATGCGACAGAGAAAAAAACTCTCAAAAAAAATGCAGTGAAAACAAAAAAGTTACTACTTTATTATAATTTGTTATTATAAATTATTGTTAATATTGTAGATCTTTACACCTCAGATCTGTTCAAAGAGCAATCTCCCTTGTTTGAGAACCTTTTGTTAAGTTTGGGGAAGAGGAAAAAAAAAGGATCTCTCAAAAATCAAATAATAAATAATAATTAATAAGGAGTAAGTATAATAAATAATAAATATATGTTATTTCAGAACTGATCTGAAAAAGCACGCAAAGCTCAAATTCACTCAGTTTACAGTATCTTTATATTTCTTTTAATGCATGTTTTTATTTTTAGGACATGTTTAGGAATGCAAAACCCCAAAAGGAACAACTTTTGCAGTCATAATCCTTTGATCGGGACCATGAAGCATGAGAAAACTTACAAGGCAGCTTATTCTCAGAGCAGCAACTCCATCTTCGTTGAAGCCAGCGGTATCCAGACACCAAAGCTAAAGCAGGTACATGAGAAGGACCATATCGGGCACAGCCTCGTATCTGGCAGTTTTTGAAAGGCTTGCAATTGAAGAGCATGAAGAAACAGAAACAGATTTTCTTTCGACTCTCTCTGTATTATATATTAGATTGTTACGGCCATACGTGAGACCTGTGGAATTTGGCAAAGAGCTTTCTTTATGGGCATGACAATGAATAGGATGAGCTCCAGAAATACTATGCCGTAGGGTACATGTTGTGGGACAGGTGTCCCAACCAAAGAAAATTTCTTATTTGACTTTGCTAGCCTGAAATGTACATTAATCACTCGACAGGGTCACTGCAGAGATCATGGGATTTATTAGTTCAAACATCAAACATTTATTAGCTCCAACATTTCACGTACAATAGGTCAGAAAACTATTAGCTTTCTATTATAAAAATGACTACGAGTGTCCCGTTGGGCTGGCGACCCTGTAGCCACGATGGGATTGAGAGGTAAAACCCCAATGTAGCAGAAATAAACACCACACAAGATAATTTACTTCTACAAAAATAGGATAAATAACCTAAATGTAGAGAACACCATCACATCTGTTGTTTTAAATGCCATGGTTTGGGGGTTCTCTGTACAGCGCCTCTAAATGAGTTTATGTAGGACAGGAATAATTTATTCACTCTGCAATTTTTCACTTGCAAATTCTTCAAAGCCACGAGCGATCCCTCCTCATTTCTATGTTTAACAGGAGAGGACTCTGCTTAACTCTCATCCATTCACTCTCAACTTGTCCTTACCAGCACAACTCTTAGTGCAAAGGGGCTGTGAAGAAGGCAGAAGCTATAATCTGTTCATACGAATGCAGAACAATGAAACAGAAGAGAACGACATGAACGTCTTTATCTGGAATTGCAGAACATGACTGGTTTGTCCTTCCCTTCATGACTTTTCTATTACTTACTTGAGTATTTAGAGCTATAAACTATTACTTACTTGCATATTTAGAGCTATAAAATGTAGGTTCACTCATTCTACCACCGAGTGCTGGCTTTTATCTTACATAACAGAACCTTTCAAAGCTGGTACTCCATTTCTAATGTATACATGTACTACCTCCTCGTGTTTATGCTGTTGCCTCTCGTTTGGACTAGGGATTCCCAGTTTCCATAGAGCTCATGCAGGAAATACTTTTTCAAAACTTGTGCTGGTAAGGTGACTTCTGAAAACCTTTCCTAGTAGTGAGAATTTACTGACTACTCTCACGTAGCCAAGTTCCAGTAAGTCAGAAGGAAAGAAACCAGGCTTCTTTCCCCCTGCCACAGCAGGATCACCCAGACCAAGTCGCACAGGAACACATCCAGGTGGGTTTGGAAAGTCTCCAGAGAAGGAGACTCCACAACCCCCCTGGGCAGCCTGTTCAAATGCTCCATCACCCTCCCTGGGAAGAAGTTCCTGCTGATATTGATATGGAACCTCCTCTGTTCCAGCTGGCACCCATTACCCCTTGTCCTAGCACCAGATGGCCCTGAGAGGAGCCTGGCTCCATCCGCCTGACACCCACCCCTCACAGATTTAGAGACATCAATAAGGTCCTCCCTCAGCCTCCTCTTCTCCAAGCTCAAGAGACCCAGCTCTCTCAGCCTTTCCTCATCAGGGAGGTGCTCTGCCTGTTCATCATCTTCATTACGCTGGACTCAGAGGGCAAGCAAACCCAGCATCACTAGTGTAAGTCAGCAGAGTAGCAACCACTTCTCAACTCTTGGATCCTGTTCTGACCACCATAAAAATAGAGCAGAGCTTCAAAAGAGACAACAATTGTACTCAGGGTGAACAAATTCACACAAACCACTTTAGAAGGAAAAACTAGTGAGACTGGGACCCATCAACACAGTGGAAAGAAGCAGATGAGGGAGAATTTCTTCCCTGTTTATGTTCTTAAGTCAAAATTTCCACTGTGTCTCAGAAGAACTAAGGAACATAAAATTGTTAGGCAGTCCATGTAAAGTAAGCGCTTTAGCAGGAATTCTCTTCCAGGATTCCTCAGGATTAAATTAGCTGCTTAAACCAACTCATCGCTACATCATGCCACCAGTGTAAACAGAATTAAAATGCAACTGGGCACATTTGTTGAAAAGAAGAGGATTATTGAGGCCACTAAAATACAACAGTATGGTAAAGCCTATTAAAAAAAGCAAAGCCTCTGAGGTCATTACAAGATGGAAAATAGTCTCTGCTGAACATGTTCTCATGCTAACACAGTAGCCACTGGCAGAAATAGCCTCATGGACAAAATGTACTTCTAGTGTGATTCAACACATCCACTCGTGTGAAGCGAGAGTGTTTTTGTCTAGAACTAGGTTTGTCTAGCAACAAAAGCGTTTCTATTTGCTAGAATTAAAGACACTTTAGGCATTCCCATTGTTTTTCTTTCTTTCAAAAGCGTTCAGTTCAGGGCAAGTTAGGAACCTTGCGTTGTGTTTGATGCAAATACCATGAACGTTCAATTAGCTCTGAAAAATTCCTCCTCCTCTGAAACTGAAAAAACCTCTGCTGGGCTACAAGAATAGATTAGCTGTGACTAATCGGTACTGGCTTCATGGTTGTCCTTAGTACCTACTTCTTTCTTAATTGTCCATGGTCATTAAATTACCTTGCTGTCTCATAACGAGAGAGATTGGAGCATTTCTTTCTGTATTGTTTTTATAACGTTCTATATACAGCACGGTCGTACGATACAGTCCCGGAACACTGATGCCGCTGGTCGACGCACGCTGAACATGCGAGTTAAGTCGCTAAGATTTCAAGTCATCACAAGATTTGTTTTCCTCTTCAGTTCCCTTCACTGGTACCCTGATGGAAGTTACAGAAGGTCATGATTTTAGTTGAAAACCCCACTAATCCTGGAAAATTCAAGAAATCAGCTAGGGCTTTTTCCATTGACGTATGGCTTCCAGACCTTGCAGAGGCTGAACGTGGAAGCTGTGCGTCCACCCTGCAGCAATACTCTGCCTGATTCATCAGAAACCCTTTACTATTCCCTGGGCTTCCTAGGATCATCACTACTCAAGAAACCTGGCAGACTTTGGTTGTCGTTCAATGCTGAAGCTGCTTTGAAGTGATAAATCATATTTTTACCAGTTACTTCAATTTTCTCATTGTAAAATCTTCAATCTGTGATTATTTTTCATTTTATATTGAAATGACTTCCCTTTTGATCGTTGTAGTTCCAGCTTTTTTTTATATTATCTTTTTAATCCCTTGTACATAAGAAGCTCCAAGCTACATAAAGAACTCAGAGTTACAGATGCTGGTACCCAGTTGACCGTTGTCTTTGACATCACGGATACTCTCACAGGACTTTCTCTTTTTCTCCAACACCTATAATGTGCCACCATTTCTTGTTTTATTTCACCAACCTTTTAATTTTCTGAAGCTCTTTAAATTTTTCCTGCTCTCGTTGTTTGTTTTTTCCACAGGAAACACCATTACTGTTCATTTTCCTCTCCTATCAGTAAGGGCAATTCCACGATGCTCCGTGGCTGATGCTGCCAACTGGCTATGTCTACCCCTATGAAAGGGCCAAGCACACTCAGCTATAAGGTTTATAATTTCATTTTCATTCTAACACATCTTTTCCTCCCCACTTCTCTCCCAACGATGCCTTCTCAGCAGTTTGACTCCTGAAGGGATGTTTTGCCTTATTAATCAATTTTTTGCACGTTAACATCTCTGGAGTCAGCATGTGGCTGCCTGAGCTGTCCTGCCATTGAGTTCGTGCTGCTCTTTAGACTGAGGGAATTTCTCTGCCTCCCTCTTTTCTATCTCTAATGTAAGAATCACTGTTACATGAGACCAGTGGTCCCTTTGGTATCAATCACCAGAAAGCGTTTGCTGAAAGGTGTTGGGTAACTCAGTGCTACACACCCTTGTAATGAGCTATCCAGTAGGGAGGTTTCTTCCTCATTGTAATTCAAGGGTGACATATTCCCACAGTGAGGGTAACAGAGCATTGGAACAGGCTGCCCAGGGGGGTTGTGGAGTCTCCTTCTCTGGAGATGTTCAAGACCCACCTGGCTGTGTTCCTGTGCAACTTGGTCTGGGTGATCCTGCTGTGGCAAATCATCAGGACTAGATGATCTTTTGAGGTCCCTTCCAATCACTAATGATTCTATGATTCTATATTCTCAAGTTTGAAGCCTTAAATCCCTGCCCTGAAATCCATTCTGACATCAGTCTGGAATTTTCCCTTAGTGTCATACGTTTCCATGGAACATTATGTTAAAGACATAGGGACTCTGGATGTACTCGAGAGTTACATGCACGTGAATCCATAGCATGCAACTGGGATTAGGAATAATTGTGTGATGCTGGAAATGAAGGATTTTCACTGTAGGAACAAGACTTGCTGAACTGACTCTTAACACATCAACAAACACAAACGCTACGGCAAAGCCCCTTTCAAGTAGCAGCTCTGCAATTCTAACCATAGTTAAATATAGACAGTAGTGAGCTCCGAGAAGGAGAGGTTTAAAAACAAGAATGAGTCTCAGTGCGATATACTTTATTAAAAAAATGGAAATGAACTTTAAGGAATTTTAATTATTCACAGGGAAGATTCTAGCTCAAGTATGCATTAAAGTACTTTCCTCTTATTAGCTTTTGCATTCCATTAATTACTTTCTTAACTATTTCCTCACCTCAGCCATGCTGCAATGAAGGCTGCTTCCAGTTTTCCAGTAGATCTGCACAAGAATATCCCTGCAGAGTAAACGCACGTAATTTATTACAAAAACTGAATAGGAGAGGGGGGAAAAATGCCTTTCCCTTATTTTCCATTTGGCCTGAAACAATAATACAGACTTGACCATGCAATTAAATTATCTGCTGAGACCAAACATTTCCTGTACCATTTTTCAAGAAGTGACCTGTCTTTCACCCTCTTCTCTTCCTCTTACATCAGCGTTATTCCCTATAAGCAACCCCTGGCATTCAAGAGTTACGAAGAGTTACCACACATACGGTCGTCTGAGCTGTCACTATTACGTCCATCTCTATAAACAAGGAAAAGCCTGAAGCATCAAGCGCTTTCCACGTGTGTTTGCTTGCAGTCTGTGAAAATCCACGCACATCCCCTTTTTAACATCACCTTTCCTGCTCTCTACGTGGACTTGATGCCATTCACTTACAACAGACTTGTGGAAACAAGGCAACCTCACAGAGAAGCACAGCTGCAAAGGTTATCCTCACGCAGACTCCCATTATTACCCATTTTTCCATTGTTAATAACTGTACAAAATAATGGTGTCTACTAAAACAGAGTAACTATTCCATCTCTTTTACATGACAGTGGGTCCGTGTTTGCAGTTGCAGGCTTACACCGCTGCACAGATTGTCTGCCTGTAGCTGCAGCGAACATTTAAATCAGCGAACACACAAAATAGGTCTAACAGCACAGGGAAGTAACCACGGAGCGAATCACTCCAACAGTTAGCATCTATTTTCCATGAAGCACGGGGTAAAGCATGTTAATGTAAAGCACAGACATCGCAGCGCAGTGTAGTGTTACACCGTGCAGCGAGAGCCCAGCAGTCTGCCACTGAGCTGTGGCAGGCAAACCGTGCACAAGTGCTTACAGCTGCGGTGACATGGTGCTAAGCATGTTTTAAGGCTAGTCCCAGTCGAGCGGCATCTTATCCAACCAGAAACAATCCCACAATCCAGCTCTTTTTAAGTGATCATCCTTGTATCATAACAGATTAAGGTTGCAGCTACTTTGGATTATGGTTAATCTAACCTTTATCCATCCCCATCTTCACCTGAAACTTACAAGGACCAAGAGTCAATTGCCAGGGCATAATTCACAATGACACTGATCTCTCCTTCCTCACTCTAATTATCCGGATTAAGAATAACACTTTTGAGTAATTATTTTCACATTGGATAAACATTAAGCTTTCCTGGATTTATCTGAGCTTTTTCTTAACATGAAATAGATCCAAGCAGGCTTATAAGAACATAACTGACAGTAGTGACAGCTTAATCAAGGAAACCCTAAACAACTAAAACAATAGGAAGTGTTTGTTTCACATTGTTTGGAATAATCAAGAACCAGAAACTTGATAACCCACTGACAAACTACCTACTCAAAGACCAAAGAAATAATAACATCCACGGCAGATCAATTCTAGTGACCTGAACCGTCTTAATAAAGATGCAGATTCTCCTCTGACGCAGTAGCAGCTCAGGAAGCAAACAGGAGTTTACCGAGTAGGAGCCCACAGAGCTGCTTCTTTACCAGACTGATATTACAGAGAGCAGAAAGAACAGTGTTACCAGCCTGTTAAAACTGTAATTAAAGAGAATCAGATACCAGCTGTATCGCTTCTGATGACAATTTCTGCAGAGAGCACATTGTCCATCTCAGGCGACACAGACTCCCCAAAATTGCTATCACAAGCCGACTAGAAAAATCTTCCAACCTTGTCTTTGAAACCACCTAAGATCATATACAATTACACACTAAAATCACATCACAGAACCCAATTACACTTTGGCTTTGCAGATCCACAGATAACCTCTTAAAGAGCAAACTCCCTTACTGTGTCGACCCCTGACCTTGAGCTCTTTTTCCAATCTTCAACAGCACCACATGTTTTCTTCCCAGACTGAGCCAGGACATGGAGCTGCAAGGTTTCGGAGGGGTAGCAAGTGCTCCAGCTATCATAACTTTAAGGTTAAGGGAGCACACTGCTAATATGTCATTCGTGAACTTTAATGCATTCCTTACACTACTATTTAATTTAGGTTGAACATTATTTATGAAGGAGTTTTCCGTAAGTATTTTTCCATTTGTTGCAGGCTCTTAATAATGTATAAGTCGTAATTTTATTTGGCTCTTAAAAGGCTTTAAAATGTTGTGCATCAATTGAATACTTTAACAGGCACCAGAAGCCGAATCACAAACAAAGAAATGCATTTGCATCTTGATTTTAGGGAGCGTTTCAGAAAGCAGGCAAATAAGGGACACGAAGATTTTCATAGAATCATAGCATCATTAGGGATCAGAAGGGACCTTGAGAGATCATCCAGTCCAATCCCCCTGCCACAGCAGGACCACCTAGACCAAGTCCCACAGGAACACATCCAGGCGGGTCTGGAATGTCTCCAGAGAAGGAGACTCCACAACCCCCCTGGGCAGCCTGTTCCAATGCTTCGTTACTCTCACTGGGAAGAAGTTCCTGCTGATATTTAGATGAAACCTCTGTTCCAGCTGGCACCCATTACCCCTTGTCCTGTCACCAGATGGCCTTGAGAAGAGCCTGGCTCCATCCTCCTGACACCCACCCCTCACAGATTTATAGATGTGAATGAGGTCCCCCCTCAGCCTCCTCTTCTCCAAGCTCAAGAGATCCAGCTCTCTCAGCCTTTCCTCATCAGGGAGCTGTTCTACTTCCTTCATCATCTCTGTTGCTCTATGCTGGACACCCTCCAGCAGCTCTGTGTCCTTCTTGAACTGAGGAGCCCAAAACTGGACACACTACTCCAGATGCAGTCTCACTAGTGCGGAGGGGGAGAAGGACCTCTGTCAATCTGCTAACCACCCCACCTCTGATGCACCTCAGGATGCTCTTTGGTTACTAACCTCATTTCCCTCCAGCTCCTCAATAGCAGTCACACCACTGGAACCTTCTCATCTCATTCCTAGTGATAACAAAGAGTACAACCAGGCCTTCATACCCTTCTGTTGTTTCTGTGATTTCCCCCTCATGCCCAGAGGAGATCAGGGGCCACGGCAGAACATTATGAGTGGGCTCCCAAAAAAACAGAGGCCAAAACCTCACCATTCTGGGCAATCAACCAAGACAACAGACGGGATACAGGGCACAAGATCTTTCTCTGTGCATATACAGACCCTTGTTTACTTGGACATGTATTACACATCTGTTTGTAGAGTTACCTTTATGAGATCTGAGCAGCACCCATAAACTGGTGGATGCTGATGTATATGCCTACAAGTAACTGGCAGCTTACCTTGAGGACAGGCAAGGACTCTTAGGCTTCAGGTAACTCAACTCTCATATATCTATCTGTATTTATATATTGAGAGAGACTGTCTATATTTCTCTGATCTTTTAAGCCCTTGTAATAAAAACCATTTGCATTTGTCTCCGATATTCAATATGCGCTCTACTTGCTGAGCATAACTCACCTGAAAAACTGCTCTTCCTCGCTGTTTTGACTTCTCCTGCAATGATTTCTCCAGGCAACATTTCCTACTCTGCTTAAGCTAAAGAAAGGATGGAGAAATTGTGTAGGTTGGCCAGCTCCTCTTCTTTCCAACAAGACACAGCCTATAGCTTACTGATTGACAGAGTACTGTGAGAAGCCATTTGGCACTGTACCCACACTGCCTTAAAACACTCTTCTTTCTTGAGCTCAGAGGTTTCTCAAGTGTTCATTCAGCTGCTTCTTACTGGATACCGAAATCTTTCTCCTCATGCATTTCCTAACACTTTTTAAGGGAACAGAGGGGACTCAAAGCCTTTCAAATGATCTAAGAACCAAGAGATATAGAGATACCTCCAATGTCACCACGGCGCTCCTTTCTGAACTAGAATGTGCAAACTGGAAATGTTTCAGCCTTTCACAGAATGGTTGAGGTTGGAAGGGATCTCTGGAAGTCAGCTTGTCCAGCCAAACACACATGGTGCAGATAATTTATGGGTGGGCTGACTGCACACTTTAACCTGGAAAACATCCTGATTGCAGCAATTGGGAGTCTTAGCTTTTAATTTAAAGCCTGTTCAAAATAATCCACCTCCTAGGAATCTCCGGTCTCCAGCAAACTGTACTGACTACCCAGATCCTCTACTTTAAACCCCACCTCAGTCATCTTGTATGAACCCTGGCTCTGAAATCTTTTGCTCTCTTACCTTGTTTCCTACTCCTCACTATTAGGTAGTTGTGGTTCCTGATCACCTAGATCTATTACAAAATAGGTCCTCATCTATTTAGCAGATGATCCTTATCTGTCTATTTGTAGATCCTCATCAAGCATCCCTGACTAAAAGGAATACCAGGAACTATGCTTCTTAAGTTTGCCCTTAACACGAAGCAGTAATTATGTAGAGTATGCCGGAAAGCTAGGAGAGACTTTAAAACAAGGTCAAAACATCAGGCAAAGTGAAGGGTAGATGTGAATAACTGCAGGCATGGAGGATAAGGAATAATAAGGGGTGTTTCTTTGATGTGAATTAGTTTCGCAGCTCCCAGTGACAAGAACAAACATCATTATCAACACAAAATCTACAAGATATTCGTGACAATCAGAAAGAATCTGAAATTTGGGAAGAAAGGTGGATTATTAGTCTTCAAATTGCTGAAGAGATCACTCTACTCTGAGTCTTTGGTGGCTAAAATCATTGTAGATGATCTTGGAATATGTAATGGTAGTAAAAGACTGCAGTAGACTGTTTTGCAGAGTATCTCCTTCTTGAGGAATCATAGAAACATAGAAGATCTCCTTCTTGAGGGATCATAGGATCATAGAAGTAAGAGATCACTCTACTCTGAGTCTTTGGAGGCTAAAATCATTGTGCTAGATCTTGGAAAACATAAGGGTAGTAACAGACTCTACTCTTTGAAACAGTCTACTGTACTATTTCTTTCTTGAGGGATCATAGAATCATAGAAGATCTCCTTCTTGAGGGATTATAGTATCATAGAAGATCATGGAGAATAGATTACACCATCCAGAACAGCACTGTGATAGCTGACACTTCTATGAGTCAGAGAGAACATGACAGCCCCTTCTAAGCCTAATCACAGCCTGATTCTCTTTGAGAGTGCGTGCTGGTCTCGGCTAGGACACAGTTAACTCTCTCCACAGCAGTCTGTATGGCTGTGTTTTGGATTTGTGCTGGAAACAGCTTTGATTACACATGGATGTTTTCCTTATTGCTGAGCAGTGCTAACCCTGAGTCAAAGCCTTTTCTGCTTCTCACCCCACTCCACAGGAGAGTAGGCTGGGGCTTCACAAGACATTGGGAGGAGACACAGCTGGGACAGCTGACATCAAATGACCAAAGGAATATCCTGTACTGAATGACATCATGCTCAGCAACAAAAAGCTGGGGGCAGAAGAAGGGTGGAACATTCAGAGGGGTGGAATTGTATTTCCCAAGTAACCATTATGCATGATGGAGCCCTGCTGTTGTGGACACAGCTGAACACCTGCCTGTCCTTATTCCTTGTTCCTTTTATTGCACATAGTGCTTTTGCTCTTCCTGTTAAACTCACTTTATCTCAACCCACAAGTTATCTCCTTTTCACTCTTCTGACTCTATCCTCCACCCCACTAAGGGGCTGGGTGGCACTCAGGTACCACCTGTAGATAAACCACAAGAGAATGAAACCCCAACCATCCTTACAGACCTGTGGAAGAGTAATTTTGATCAGAATTATTTTCCCAATAGACAATTTCCTCATAGATCTCATCTGCCTTCTCTGAAGCACAGTTCAGACTCTGTTTTTTTTCCTGGGGATTGGGCATGCCTGATACAGAGGCAAACAGAAACTCTTGCTTTGGGTTGGAAGAAGGTATCTCACACAAGGCAAGTGCTGGCCACTGAATTGCTGAGCAAACATCCCTTCCTTCAAGGTCAAGGCACAAGATCTGCCAGCATGCACACACATCTCAACTCTTTCATGTAAGTAGAAGGTAATACATCACTTTCTCTAACCATGTAACCTCAGGTGAAAAGAAACAGAGACAACCCTCAAAAGAAAACCTTCAAACACCATTCAGAGACAACCAGACAGCATAACGTCTCGAGTACTAAAACCAATCCTACCTGCCAGCAAAACAACATAGTACTACTGTCAGAGAGGTAAGAAAAGACTTGATTACGAGAAGAAGCAATCAATTCTATTTTAGTGAGAACGATGCATACGTAACCCCCCCAATCTGCAGACAGCATCTGGAACAGAGTTCTATTGCATTTCTGACCTCTTAATAAAAGACAGTCAATTGTTTGTTATTGAAGGATGACTAAACATTTCTCAAGCTCTCAGAGAAAATGAATAATAAGAGAGCTAAAAGTTTGTTGCTCCTTTTTCTTTGAAGACTGGTATTGTTGTAACACATCTCCCCGATACAACGCTAAGTTGTCATGCTTAATAGTTGATGCTGTAATACACCATCATTATTCTTATAGCCCTGGCACTGAGTGGAATTACATATCCTTCTGGCTGAGGCATCGTGGCGACATATTTTGAGTAGTCTACAATTTCAGAAGTAGATACAAGCAACAAGAACTGGATTTACAGGAACCAGAATGGAAGAAGCAAAGCTGGTAGAGGAATCCAAGCCCAGTCCCTGTGCAGGCTGCATTTATCTCTAAGCCATGGGTATTGCCACTCTCACATTTCTAAGGCACTGAACATCCTTATCCCTGATCAGAGCTGCCACCAGAGATGTTTTCTATCAAAGGCTACTGGTTTTAATATATTAACATACATAGGCAAGCTGGGCAACATTCTTTTTCAATTAAAATACCATATACAGCATCTATATGAGGGATTAATTCAACTTGTATTTAGAACTGACAGTTGCTTTTCTTTCACATCATCAGCAAGTCACCCACAGGTGCAGAGAGCTCCGACTTTCCAGCCAAGAGGATTTCAGATGCTAGATTTAAAATGACGTATGATAATCCAGAAATGAAAATTAAGTGTCATGTACTCCTTCATATAAAAAGAACCACCCATCAGAGAGCAGGAGACAGCATTGCTGGGGGGAGGAGGGTTGTTTCATTCTGCTTCAAGCCTGCTCTTTGATTAGTGACACTCAGCATGTCTATTACCATGAAGTTCACCTCTCAAACCTACCCGAGCATCCTTGGAGTTTAACGTGGGCTTTGTAACAGACTGACTTCAGAAACATTTTCTTACATCTACAGAATCACAGACAATTAGGGATTAGAAAGGATCTTGAAAGATCATCCAGTCAAATCCCCCTGCCACAGCAGGATTCCCTAGATCGAGTAGTCCAAGCAGGTTTTAAACATCTCCAGAGATCTTCAAAACTCATCTAGTCCAAGCCTCTATCAGTGAGCAGGGACATCTTCAACTAGATCAGATCACTCTGAACTTCATTCAACATCTTCCTCACAAGTCTCCTCCTGGAAGATGTTGTTCATCACCCATCAGCCACCCATTACTGGTATGAACTGATGAAGCACCAGAGTGATGATACCATAGAAAGACAGAAGAGCCCTCTTTTCTGTTCCCTTCTGATTGCTGTAGCTCTGGGGAACCCACCCTACCGCAGCTCCTCATAGACAGTAGTGCCTGCAGCCCCAGGCTTTGCTCAGCCACTTCCCCCAGCATAAAGCAAATGCAGACTGCAAAGGAAGAGAGAAAAGGGGTCTTTACAGCCAGCTGAGCAACAAACCAGCACCTCCTCTAACAGGATTTAATCTCTTGCTTAATTACAAATTGCAGAACACTGAGAATCATTGAGGCTGGGAAAGACCTCTGAGATCATCAAATCCAGCCCATGACCTGACACCTCGATGATAATTTACCTTCAGAAAGCCTTTGGCAAAATATTTCCTGCTGCACTCTCCAAGCCGCCTGCTTTGGGGCTGCCGTTGGTTTATTAGAGCAGCATGACCTTGCCTCTCTCAGCCTCAGCCTCAGGAAGTTGTAAAATCGTGATCTTGTTTCAGTTATTAGGAATTCCAAATTGAAAATTAATCATCTTGGACTTTTAAAGAAGTTAAAAAAAAAAAGAAAATAAATTTGAAATCAACCTTTTCTGTTTTCTCCCCCCCTCTACCCCTCACTCCACGTCCACCTGCCGTCTTTATAAAAGTCAAAACCATATGTGCTTCCTCTTTGAAGTCCCGTTTTGCCCCCTAATGATAGCCCTCGCATTCCGCAATATTGTTCCGTTAGCTCCAGCCTTTCTTCAGCCAAGAGGGGGAAGAAAGCAAGCACAAGAAATCAACAGCAGCATGACAAATCCTCCAGCAGATGTCTGATGCTGATGTAACAAATGGCCGGAGTCTATGAAGTTACAAGCACAAAATAATGTCAACAAGTCGCAATGATAAAACAGCCCATGAAATATTTCAATGCGTGTTCAACAGTCAGGGTAATTTCTGGTTTGAATTACCAATCAATTTTTTACTGGGTTGAAATGATTCTTCTTACAGAGGGACCATTGTTTACGGGGAGGGTTTCGTTCACGTTTCTGTCACAGCCTTCGCGTCGGTAATTCTGATTAATGTGCTCCGATTGCCTTATTTGCTCAAGGCTTTGAGTTTTGAGGTGGGGAAATGAAAGCATTTGTACTCTTTTAGAATTCAAGCTGCAGGCTGGGCGGAATGAAGCTGTCACTTCTGCAACACTCGTGGAGACTCACCTGGCAGCGCTTGGAAAAGCATCAGGTTTGCTGCTCAGCTAATGTCTGTTGGCGGAAGAACTGGCACCGTTAAACATAGAGATGGGTCGGGTAGAACACGGGATGGTTCTGGTCTCAGCAAAGATTTTAAGACTATTATTGTTTTCATATTTTTCTGTAACAAAAAGGTTTTGCTTGGATTTTGCTTTTAATGTTTTAAGCAGACAGGCATGGAAAATCAAGCGAATAGTTGCTTTCGTTTGTCAGCCAAGCTGAGCACAGGAATTCTTTGTTATAATCAGTCAGCCAGCCAAGCAGGAGGAGAGGAGCACAAGTGAAAACCAATCACAATAACAGCTAAGTGAACAAGATAGAAGCACACAGGATTGATCTGAGGGTGTCCAGTGTAGAGCAACGAATATGATGAACGATGNTCTGGAGATGTTCCAGACCTGCCTGGCTGTGTTCCTGTGCAACTTGGTCTGGGTGATCCTGCTGTGGCAGTTGGATTGAACTGGATGATCTTTTGAGGTCCTTTCTGATCCCTAATGATTCTATGGTCCTCTCTCCAGATACAGAAGCAGGCATGTTCGGGAAAACTGTACATCCACTGGTAACTGGAAAACTACACTTTTATCTCATGTGTGCATTTTAACCCGGTTTAGTGAAACCTATGTGAGATCTCTGCAACACCCCAGCTGATTTAAGCCACACAACACTGACTGGTTTTATCTGAGAAGCCAGCACCAAATCTGAAGTCACTGAGTTATATTAAAAACGATAGGAAAACGATGGTTCTCTCTACAAAATACTTTTACATAAAATATCTGTATATATAAAAATATATGTAAAAATATATATTAAATCTCTATATTATGAGATTTTCTGATATTCAACTAAAGATTTTGCATGCTGCACTGATCTGTGAAGCCTGGAACTTGTGCATTTTACCACAACACTGACAAAGATGGACTGGATTCATCTGGGAGGCAGAACAAAAAAGAGCAGAGAGGTGCCTCTCTAACAAATCATAGAATCATATAATATTTCTCCCCCTGGTGAGACCCACATCTGAAATCTTGTGTCCAGTTCTGGGCCCTTCAGTTCCACAAGGACACAGAGCTGCTTTAGAGAGGGTCCAGCGCAGAGCCACAACGATGATGAAGAGAGTAGAGGATCTCCCTGATGAGGAAAGGCTGAGGGAGCTGGGTCTCCTGAGCTTGGAAAAAAGGAGACTGAGGGGTGACCTCATAAAAGCTGATCAATATGGAAAGGGTGGGGGTCAGGAAGAAGGAGCCAGGCTTTGCTCAGTGGCACCCAATGATAGGGCCAGAGGCACTGGGTGTCAGCTGGAACAAAGAAGGTTCCACATGAGGATGAGAAGAAACTTCTTCCCTGTGAGGATGACAGAGCCCTGGAGCAGGCTGCCCAGAGAGGTTGTAGAGTCTCCCTCTCTAGAGATGTTTAAAACCTGCATGTGACTGGATCTAGGGGATTCTGCTGTGGCAGGGGGATTGGACTGGATGATCTTTCAAGGACCCCTCCCATCCCTAATAGCCTGATTCTGTGAAACTGCACATCATGACTTGTTGTGACTTCTACAACCCCCCTTTCATTATTCTAATTCATATAAACCATGAAAATCATGAAATAAACACTCAAAGCACCACCCCCACCCCTCCCAACCTTAGTAAGTTCAACCTTTCTCTGCTAAGCCAACATTCCTAGCCAGCACATGGCAGTAAGCAATGACACAGCTTGCCCAGGGTTCGGTGAGGCAGGGGGGTATGCTCCTGTTACTTCATCATCTCACGATGGCATCAGCAATGGCACAGAAGGCCTCCCAGCTACCTCATTCAGAGCTTTCCTTAGACTTCAAGATGACAATTTTAGACGTGGGGAGAAACGAGCCAAGAGTTTTGTGAGTCACAGAGGTAGGAAAAATGAAGGCAGTGGGGATTTTTCTGCAAGGAAAGACAGAGAAGCCCGCACATAATTTCCTAATTCTCCTCACCGCCACGGGAGCAGCAGCATCTGCCTGGCTTTTCATCTAGGCAAGCAGGACTGTATTGACATTGTGCATCTGCGTGGTGTCGTGGCTCGTCGGGGGCTGGAAAGAAGGCTGTAGAATTTGGCACTGCTGGAATGAACTGTCTTTTAACTCTGGAGAGCAAACCAGAGTGTTTCTCAAGCACAGAGCGGTGCAGCCAGAACTTGCTCTTGTTTCTATCACAACTGTAAAACCTTCCAGATTGCTGACAAATTGCTTGAAGGAGCCCCAGCTATTACGAGGGAATAAGACCTTCCCAACTGCTGTTTGAGTATCTCAGGGCCTTATCCAAGTCCTCCCAACAGCAAATCTCATAATGAGGTGCAGTGGCCAAGAGAACTAATACAATTCTCGAACACATAAGCGGGGAAATAGCATACAGCATGGAGGAGTAATGAACTGATATTACCCTCTGCATACAGCATTAGTGAGCCCATGAGTAGTGCACTGGGAGCTCCCCCAAAAGGATTTGGCAAACTGGTGATAGCTCAGATGAGAGCCACAGAGTGATTCAACATCTTGAAAATATTGTCTTATAATGAGAGACTACAGGAACTCAACCCATTTAGTTCATCAGAGACAAATCCAAGTGCTGACTGACCACAGACTACAGGTAACAACATAAGAAAGACATTTGGGATAGCAGGATGCTCTACAATCCAGCTAGGGAGGAGAAGTCAGCTAGGGAGGAGAGAAGAGACAAAACGACAGCCTGTGGGGGGAAGGTGGTATGAGGAGCACTGATTTCAGGGAGGGTTGTAGCTGTTGAAGGATCCCCCCAAAGCAGGGGATTCACCGTTATGTAACATCCTTAGAGGTTTTCATGTCGCTATAATTTGTGAGCCTACAGGCTTATGTGAGCTATAGGTTCACCGATCACGAAACACTGACATCATCCTGTCAGTGATCCCCTGAATTGTCATCAGTCAATAAAAGGCTGTGATTTAAAGGTTTCCAACAATTCTTCCCCTGCAGCTCTCCCTATAGTTTACTCAGAGTTTTGTAGGTAACTTCGCTTTGTCCTGCTAGTACCACATAAACTCCAGGCTTTATTTCTTTCTCAGGTCTAGTCCCAACATTCAAGGACCCTGAGAGGGCAAATCAGCAAAACTCTCCAGCTAAAAAACACCCCTTCCCAACACAATTGTTCTCTTGAGAAGCCTCTCCTCACATTGAAGCTGGAAGGCTGAATTTTAGAGGACCAGGACACGAACTACGCGCCATCAGATTCACAGGCTGAGCGTGCGCTTTGAGAAACAAAGATCTCTTTTAAAACCAAGCTGCAGAGGGAAGAGTTTACCTTTCCAAAGGCTCTTGCTAATTTCAATTACTCAGTCATTAATATTAATAAATATCTGGACACTGTGCAGCGTTTCACAGTCACTACCATCAAATACATTTCATCCTCACCAACTTATTACTCCTGCATCAAGCTCCACAGATGGGAGTGTTTATATCATCCTGTACTGGGCATTAAAACCCCAGTAGAAACAGAAAGATAAGAAGAGATAACAACAGGCAGTAACATGATGAAGATCCCTAGGAGACAGGAAAGTTGAAGATGGAAAAGATGAGTTGAAACCTCCATTTCCTAGGAATCATTCAAAACGCCATTCATCCCAATAAGCGGTCCAGAAGCTGACATGTTAGGGGATAAAAATAGGGGCAGGCTGGGAAAGTTTGCGAGGGCTCAAAGGGGAAATTAAAAAAACAACAAAAAAGGAAGAAAAAATTCAGTGTAACTTCAGAAACTCTGCAAGAGACAGATGGGTTGTCAGAGATGCTGAAGAAACACGCACTAATTACATGCCTCTCACCACCACATGCGATATCATTCACCCAGAGCAGGGCAAGCCCTCCGAAGCAAAAATCAGCACATTTTCCAAGGGGATTCCAGAAAATTCAGTAAATCCAGATTCTGCCTTTTCCGATGATTTATGTGACTACGTTGCAGTCGTTTCGCCTAGATATAGTCTACGGAGCAAGCAAAATGTAAACGACTGCTTCCCATCCAACATCCAGCATATCAGAACGGCAACAAAGGAATTTCACAACATGTTCTGATTTGATGGAGACCTTTGCTTTTATCACAAAGGCTAATTTTCATATCCTGAGCCCACACCCGTATCCCGTGCCGCTGACTCTGGATCATATTTAGAACACCCCGACAGTTACGCGCTGTCGTGTGACGACACAGGATACCCCTTAGGAAGGGTTTGCTGACTTCCAAACTGTAGTGCAGGAGCTTGTTTCTTTGTTTGACTCGTCGTTACTTCCTTGTAAAGGCTGTAAAGGTGAGAGCCAACTTTAAATCGCTCTGCTTCAAGCGCGTGATGAATTACACAAGCTGTCCCTATATCCATTACGTAGGTTTATTACAGAACTACTGTAAAATCACTTTACTTCATAATACAATTACAGGCTGGAAATCTGCCACGTTTGGCTACTTCTACTTTTCTCAGACCTAGTCCCAGACAGCATCTCTCCCCAAAGGTGCATAAACGATACCTGAGCCTCCCAAAGGACGATCCTGGAGGAGAAGTGCACGAGAAGAAATAGGAAGAGGAATGCATTTCCGAGGCACACATTGCACACGTAATAGAGGGGGAAAGAGATGCTTTGCCAGTGACACCTTCATCCAGAGAGAGCAGAACGTGGAATAAACGCAGCTGGATCCACTCTTTGCTATCGACTTGGTTCCCTGCCCAGCTCCCTTCATACGTTGCCATTGCAAGAGGTTTGTTTGGGAGCTGCAAGCATAAATCACGCTGTGAGGCTGCTTCCTCTCTTCTCACACACACACACGCACAGGAGATGTGCCAAGGGGCAGAACTGGACATGCTAGCAGGACCAGGGGTAATACAGCAACCCCAGAAACAGCCTGGATGCGCTGCTGTAACTTAAAACAGCAAGGGTTTGGATTTTTTCACCTGCAGAGCAGCTGGGAGTCTAAGGGATGGGAAGATGGCACAAGTTTTCTAGAGGAAGACCCAGGAGATCTCAGTGCAGGCAGCTGCTGGATGCCCCAGCTGCGCACAGCCTGTGCTGGCAGGAGCCTTCAAACAGCAGGAGCAGGGTGGGGGTACGGACGTGCCAGTAAATAGCTCAGAACAAGAGAAAGGGAGCTATGGAGTATTGCCATACCTGCCTTTGGGGTCTGGCCTGAATGTGTCCCTCCCCTACAAGTACCTGGGGCTCACTTCCATCTGAGTCCCTCAGGTCACACATGATAGATGATTCTCGTTCTACCGATTCCCCAGTGAGGATTAAAACAGCAGAAAGACCAACATTTTAGCTTTTTTATCCTAGCTTTGCTGGTTCTGCCTGACCCTTGTCCCCAGGGGTTCCTGCTTTAAGAAACATGGCTCTAGATAACAATTTAGCTGTTTTAAATACTGCCATTTATAACGCAGGCGTACGCTCTGTTCGTCACACGCAGTAAGGCATTACATCCATTACCCTAAATCCACCGTGGGTTCAGCCCCAGAATAAACGTGCAGCGTTCATTTGTCTCCTAGCTCATTGGCTGTATGACAAATGTAGAGTATCTGTCACACTATCTCCAAACGTCTGCTTTATCTGGGCAGTGTTTGACACAGCACATGTTAACACACGGCTATTGAGAGCGAGTTATATACGGAACTGTAGTGTGATAGAAGTGGTGTAGCTACGAACTGACAGACAGTATTGAGCCATCACAGTATTACAAGACAGTATTGGAGCCCAGATCCATCTTATTCCTCCTCCCCTGCAGCTACCATCATCCTTGCTGCTTACAGGCTGTGACAAATAGGTTTGGACACTTTGCCTAAGGAGAAACAGCAACAAGCCTGCATTGGGAGAGGCACTGTGATCCACAGGAAACTAGAAGCAAGAAGCAGACACTTTTTACCTGTAGAGAAGATGAAACCATGGATTTGTGTTAGCAGGCACCTCCACATCTCCATCTGTGAAAGACCTCTCAAACAGGCACGATGGTGGTCCATTACTATTCACCCTCCTTTCATGTGCTTACACTACCTTAACCTAATCATTACAATCTCTTCAGCTAACCATCCCTGCAAGTCCCCCAGGTCTTAAGTTCTGCTTCTATTGATTTACTTCTATCTTTGAGTTCCCTCAGTTACCAAAAGGAGGACAGTATGGTCTGATGCTTAGGTACTCTTTTGCCCCACTCTGAGATCACGGTTCAGTTTAAATCAATCAAATAAGCACAATCTCAATGTCTAGATAGGGTTATTAGTTGCATTAACGTCCACTGTGTGGGATCCAGCACAACAAAATCTGAGAGAATCCATCAGAGAGAAGGGATCGGAAGGTACTTCGAAAGATCATCCAGTCCAATCCCTCTGCCACAGCAGGATCACCTAGACCAAGTCACATAGGAACACGTCCAGATGGGTCTCAAATGTCTCCAGAGAAGGAGACTCCACAACCCCCCTGGGCAGCCTGATCCAGAGCTCTATTAACCTCCCTGGGAAGAGGTNACTGAGCAAACACACAGTAATTTAGGTTAAACCGGTTAGGATCACTTGCCTGGTTCCCTTGCCTCATTGTCACATGAAAGATGTTCTGTTCTGCCTCGGCCAAAGAAAGAGCTTGAGCCAGCAGCCAGTGAGGGCAGAGAGTGCTGAAAGTATTCCATGAGTATCATGTCAGTGAGGTTTAACTGTGTGATTATGGTTTGACAAATGTCTCCATGTTTTCCTGAACTAAGATTTACCTTTATCCCTAAGTAGCAAATAAAACAGGAATGTATTATTGGTACTTATAGTAAAAGAATGGAGGCAGCTGTGCTTTGAAAAGGGTGGGTAAATAAGAGAGGAGGAAGAGAAGAATAGAATAAGTAGTATGTGCAAGATATCACCCTACTCTGAAACACACTCAGTATCTTAATTTATAGAGAGTGGTGTCAGTATGACTTAAAGGTAGGCATGTATGGAGGAGAAAGCAGGTCTATCCAGCTGACAGTGTTTGATCAATGGAATAGAAGGCAGAATCACCAGTTTACCAGATATCTAAAGATCTGCATAAGCATTGGCTCATGTTCTCCTTGGTTTTAGAACTATAGTCAATGTTTGCCTTGGCTTGATTTATCTAGCAACTCAGGGAATAAACTGGATTTTGCTGCTGGGGTGTCAATCGCAAATAAAAACAACTCAGTTGTTAGAATAAGTGATTTAACAGAATCAAGCATCTCAAAACCAACATTGTTCTTTCACATGAATCAAACTCTTGTGTCTTTATCAGCTCAATGGGATATGATACTACTGCCAGCCTAGGGTTTTGTTCTGGAGATAGAAATTATCAGAAGAATATTGTTCTTGAGGCTTTGACTGCATTGCACGTGGAAGGGCTGGCTTCCATTCAGGGGTGGGACTCTCTGAGAAGCACAGGTTTATTCAACATAGCCATGGCCAAACTTGGCATGATGTAAATCAAGTATGGTTTATAAAAGCCCTTTTAGATAGGCTTTCATAGAATCATAGAACGATTAGGGATCAAGGGACCTCGAAAGATCATCCAGTCCAATCCCCCTGCCACAGCAGGATCACATAGACTGAGTCACACAGGAACACATCCAGGTGGGTCTGGAATGTCTCCAGAGAAGGAGACTCCACAACCTCCCTGGGCAGCCTGTTCCAATGCTCCTGTACCCTCCCTGGGGAGAAGCTCCTGCTGATATTTCTGTGGAACCTCCAGGATTGCCTAGGGTGTCCAGTGGGATTTCTCAAGTACTACCCTGTGGTAGGGGCAGGAAAAAGAGGTTGGGGTATGGTCACCTTAAACAAAGCAGAAGAGTTTCTTTTATTATTCTGGAATTTTTCCTCCCAAGAGCAGGAGAGACTGCTTGGCGAGGATTGAGCCAGTCAACCGAAGCCAAAGTATTAGCAGTGAGTCAACCGGTTTTCATTCCACAGCTTTCCTAACTGGTTGACATGGGAAAGCAGCAGACGAACACCAGCGGATGATGGCTGGGTGACATCACTCTTGGACCAACCTCAAGAGCAAGGTTTTACAGCATGATAAAACACCCACATCACTGGATAAACATCTGACCGCAAGTAATTCTTAATGGCTGTCGTTAAACCATCAGGGAAGGATCAACCATTGACTAAATAATATTAAGCAACGGTTGGAAACACACAACAAATCCACCAAGAAAATCAAAAACCCCATGGAGACGGATATAGTGATCCATACTCACTGGGAAATGGAATGTCACATTTATAGGATGGGGTGAGGGCTAGTATTAATTCTCCCAGAGGCTTAGGGACTTGCAGCTGACAAATCAAGGGGGCTTCTTTGCTGAAAGGAAAAGGTCTCACTGGGTTGCATTAGCATCTTGCTTTAAATAAAAATCATAGCCTCAAGTGTGCAACATCATTCCATCTTTGAGGAAGCTGTACACAGAGATCTAGACGCAAAGACCTGCATCTTTAGAAGAATAAAGGGGAGAAACTCAGTGAAGAGATAAGGGATTTGAAAAGACCCCCTGGTCTGAATGGTTACAGAGTAGAGCAGAAACAGTTTCACATCGTGGGATGGAAAATTCTGGTGGAATACGTGATAATTGTAAGAACAAACCATCCAAAGGAACATTTTGGGAAATTTAGGAGATTTTGGTGATTCTTAAAGCCAGGTTTAACACCCATCTGTTCTTGAGTGCTTCAGGATAATGAAGTTAATTCTGCTGTAATCACAGAATCATTGAGGCTGGACAAGACCTCTGTGATCATCAAGCCCAGTCCATAACCTATTATGGTCACATCAGCTAGAACAAGGCACTAAGAGCCACAGCCAGGCTCTCCTTCAACACCTCCAGGTATGGGGACTCCACCACCTCCCTGGGCAGTCCATTCAGTGAGGAAGGGCTTCCTAACATCCAACCTAACCCTCCCCTGGAGCAGCTTCAGACTCTGCCCTCTTGTCCTGGCACTAGTTGCCTGGGAGAAGAACCCAAGTCCCACCTGACTACAACCTCCCTTCAGGTAGTTATAGAGAGAGGTGGTTCTCTTTGAGTTTCCTCTCCTCCAAGCTAAACACCCCCAGCTCCCTCAGCCCCTCCTCATGAGACTTTCCCTCCAACCCCTTCCCAGCCTCCTGGCTCCTCTGACCTCACTCCAGTACCTCAATATCTGTCAATATCCAGTACTGCAAAACCTGCCAAGCACTTTTCCCAGCAAAGGCTTCTATGAAACCCTTCACCTGTTGTCGACAGGTTGGGGGGAAAAAGAATATCATGGGATGCTTCAGCATTCTACCTGCAATGCAACACACACCAGGCCTCCAATGTTGGTTCTTTCCCATCAGAATGAAGTAATTTGTGTTATTGCCCCCATGTGATGATTATTTGGGTGGAAAAGGGAGTAATTACCAGTGGATTAGGAAAGGGAGCAAATTGAATGAAGAGCTATAATCAGCACACAGAAAGCAGGCCAGTAATTCTGGCATCAGTGTGGAGTCTGTAACAGTAAGCAACACATGAGCAAGCATTCTCTGCAGTCAGGCTTTGATGTCGGAAGGTGGGTGGGTTCCCAAGCCATCTCATGTTGCCTCATTGCATTTCCTTTAGAGCATTCCCCACCCTTAGCACATCCTATTCCCTGAATCGAGACCTAACTTCTTCTCTGGGCACTGCTTAAGCGGGATAGTGACATCGTCTCTCCTAGTTTTAACTCTCTCCTTGCCCACAGTGTTTTCCCTTTTTTATTTGATTTGAAGGATAAAGTCCATCCTGCCAGGCAGCTACTCCTCAAGACTCACAACTCGACTCATACAGTCTGTGATAAGAGTGCCCTGTAGCTGTGAGAGCTCCCAACTCATTTGAAAGGGAAACATTTGGGGGCTCGCCACACTTCATCCTGCAAGACCCTGCTAGCAGCTGTTAGCATCACTCTCAGTTTTACCCAGTGGGAGCCTATCAAAATATTATGTGCACATTCAGCAGTGCTGTCCCTTCCAGTTCAATGAAAATTAAGCGCACACATCCAGGGGAAAATACACTCCCCAGTTGCTGAGCATTTTATATGTTCATTTTCTAACCCTACTTGCTATAGGGGAGACAAAAATAACTCCAATTTAAGGCACTCCAGGGTAAAAGATCTCCTCAAAGCCACTGAATACCAGTAATGGCATCCTCTAACTATGCCAAACTTCTCTGCTTCTAGCTGAATGGGGCAGTCAAAATCACTGTATCACTCTGTTCATGTAGAGAAGCATAAGGACTTCCAGTAGTTTTTAGGTGACCTGGATAAAATGAGATTGGGAAGATCCATCTGTCTACACTACCAAACTACGAGAACTTGGCTGGCAGATTCATTTGGGAGGCTAAGGGTGGAATAGCTATAGACTCTAGACACATCATCATATACAAATGGAGGGAGATGGAGATACCAGTTCACTAGGGTCTGTAAGACTGTAAGTCAGTGCTCGATTAAGCTGCATTTCCACTACACACTGTAAAAAACAACATCACTTGAGAATAATAGTATGTGGGACATCAACTACTGCTTGTATTGTTTCATACCAAGGGCTAGCAGCCACAACTTGTACATCTTGACTGCAGTTTTTGTTCCATGTATTGAAAATCATGATATAGTTGCTCATTCCTGCAGCCTTCAGTGCCAGGGATAAGGAAATGCTAACAGTTGTGTCACTATTTCAGTTCACGCTTACGTACACGCTAGTGACAGCAGACACGGTTTCATCAGTGGGTCACTGAGGCTCTGGGGCAACGCTCAGCTCTGGAGTATTTAGATACTGAGATTTAAGATGTCACCGCTGGCAGCTGTCACCCACCCCTAAACTTAGCAACAGCAGGAATAATCTTGTGCCAGACCTTCAGCCACCGCAGTTCAGAGTCTGACGTATTTCCTTAAACCACCTTCCTCGCTCAGACAACACGTCTGCGCCCCAGACTTGCCCACCTGCCCGACAATGGCAGCAGCTGAAGAGCTAGAGTACTTTTGCTGCCTGTGTGAAGGGGGAGGTAGTAGCTTTGTCCACTCCTGATGCAAGACAGCTTCTGGTGACAGCAGCCCAGCAGGTCCCCACTAGGGCCATGGTACTGCAGCTACCACTACCACGTCACCCTGAGAACACAGCCAGCATGCAGCCTCATGTGCTGCAACCAGCTGATCTGGCAGTGTTCTGGGAGAATCTCTTCCCATAGAGCTAACACAACCAGCAAAACCTCTCCTGGGACAGAACGTAAAGCAAACATTATTCTAAATCACAAGCTCTCTCTCATCAGTCCCTTGCAGTAAATTTCGACGCCGACATTCATTCACAACGCTTCAAAATCTGTATCTAAATGAAATAATGCACCATGCAGTGGTGGGCAAGAGGGCTGGGAAGGCTGAGGTTGACATTAAAACTTCCAAACATTGCTTCTGAGAGCCTGTACTCTCAGCCAGACAACTCTTCTTCCTATTCCAAAGGAATAAAGCCAAGTCAGTGCACTGGCTTCCTTGCTTCTGCAAACAACTCTTCCTTTATAACCTGCTTTTCTCCATTTCAGTTTCTTTTAATTTAAAGAAGAGAAAATAAAAAGAAGGATATTCATCCTGAATTGATCAGCCACAAGATCAAGAAAATCATTTTTACAGAATCGCTGAATTTCTGAGGCTGGAAAAGCCCTCTGAGCTCATCCAGCCCAATCTGTGACCTAACATCACCACATCACCTACAGCAGGACACTAGGTGCAACAGCCAGGCTGTCCTTAAACACCTACAGGGATGAGGGTTTCCCTGCTGCCCGGGCCAGTCCAGGGAAGCCACAAAACAAAAGGTTGCTCTGGTGTAGGTTAGCCACACAGCTCTTTTGCTGCTGTTACTTTCCTTACCTAGAGAAGACAAAAAGCACCCCAGAAGCCTTCTCTCCTCATCGTGATCTCAAGCTTACTTCCACGCCATCCTTTCCTGTGTGCTGCCACCTCTCACTGTGAAAGCAGCAGTTTCCCATCAGGTCTGGTTAAGTGAAGTGGTTCCCAGCGAGAAGGCACAAAAGCAATAAAGCAATTAGTGACCAATTAAATTAATTAACGCTGTTTACCTACAGGAGAAAGGCAAGCCTTAAACAATTAGCAGCCAGTTTATTTTTAAGAGTAAAAAAAGCCTTTTGAAAACACCTTCTGAGTGACAGTGTTTGTTTACGGACAGCCATCCAGGTATTACGTTTTCCCATCCTGTCCTAACTCATTTCAGATGTTGAGAGAGCAACCGGTCATTCCAAACAGAGCACGCTTGATTCAAAGCAGGGACCCCTCTTTCTCAGCAGCGATGGTTTAATGCTGTGGATCTTCTGCGCTGCTTGTGAGCTGATTTTAAATGATGATTACACCAGCAGCCCTGCTGAGAGTTATCAATTATCAGCACTGGAGCAACAACAGACAATTAACCCCAAATATGAGATGAGAAAAATATATCCCAGCCTTTAGAAGGAGCCTTGTCAGGGCGTTACACACACATACTGGTGTCAGTTTTTTACTGCTGGGGGAATATTTGTCTTCCCTGAACAGAAAGGAGAGACAAACTGCATCTCTCTTATGCACAGCACTGTATATTCATGTGCACATCTTCCAGATCTCTTGCCCTTAGGGTAGGAGAAGAAAGGAGAACTGACCAGGCCTCATTAATGCTATCCTGTCTCAGATCTGCAGAGAAAAACCACCCAGAGCAGAAGCACACTGCTCTTGCAGCAGGGGAGCTGTCAGGACTTCTGCTGTACTCACAGGCAGCTGAGAAAATCCAATGCATTTCATGCAGGGCACCAGACTTCTAGTTCCATAATCATAGAATCATTAGGGATTGGAGGGGACCTCAAAAGATCATCTAGTCCAATCCCCCTGCCACAGCAGGATCACCTAGACCAAGTCACACAGGANAGACCCAGCTCCCTCAGCCTTTCCTCATCAGGAAGGTGCTCTACTTCCTTCAGCATCTTTATTGCCCAATGCTGGACACCCTCCAGCAGCTCTGTGCCCTTCTTGACCTGAGGGGCCCAGAACTGGTCACAGTACTCCATGAGCAGGACTGAAAGTATTAACCCATGAATACTCCCTGGTACCTCCCTAGTCAGAAAAGCTGTTAGTATTTACACTCTTTGAGACTTTCTTTTCATCTTCCACACTGAATGTGAAGTCTAGGATCTAATACCAGCTCTCCACAATATTTATGATAGAATAAAGGTGAAGACACCCTTCTTCTCTCTTCTAGTGTCTTGAAGTGTTATCTTCTAGAGGGTCTTGTCTTTGGGTTCCACTGCCCTTCAAGCCCTTCCTTTAAATACATCCAGCATGAGTAAAGACCCCCAGACCTGAAAAGCCCCCACAGTAGACACTTCTTTCCAACTATGATCAGCAAGCTGTCTCATATAACAGCTGGACACGGATCTTATTTTGATGGGTAGTCAGAGTGTTGTGGAGTAAGTGGGACAAATAGGTTCTCTACCTCTGCCCAGTGCCATACATATTGTGCTCATGGCTTTACAGAACCAGATGACAGACGTCTGCTGTTTTGAGGACAGGGGGCTGCCCGGGGTAGTTGTGGAGACTTTTTCTGCTGGAGACAATTGAAACCCGCCTGGACTTGGTCTGGGTGATCCTGCTGTGGCAGGAGGATCAGACTGGATGATCTTTCAAGGTCCCTTCTGATCCCTGATGATTCTATAATTAAGTTCTACGAGAGGCACAACAAGCCACACGGCACTGTGCCAGCCCAGTGTGTTTGGGAGATGCCATGTTCTTCCTCTGAGAGTTACCAAAAGCTGAACAGAGGTGGAATAATGATTAAAACCATCTTGTCTGATGCACTTTCTGTTACTTGTCTGGGTTGCCCTTCTCTGGTCAGGCTACAAGAAATTTTCAATGTGATCAATAAGCTTGATCAAACAGGGCCAAAATTCAGGGGGTTTTAAATCCACTGGCTTCACTCAAGTGACTGTTTACACTAAAATGATGCTTGACCTAACGCCTCTAATGAGTCTCAGCTATCATTCTCATAATCTTTCATTGAATTCAGAGACTATCAGTGTTTCCTGCAGATTTATTTCAGCAGGGGGGTTGGACTCAATGACCCTTGGAGGTCCCTCCCAACCCCTAATGATCTGTGTGCCTGTGCATAATGCTCCTGGTCTAATATTAAGGCTTTCTTTGGTAATAGGGAACAAGAGACAAGAAGCTCTTTGAAAAAGACCATGTACATCCTAGGATTATAATTACTCCATTTGGGATATTACAGAGATTCCAGTTCCTAAACATCATGGGTACCTGCTTCATCTGTGTGGGCACATCAGAACTAGCTTTACACCAAGCCTGGTCTAGAGCCACAGAAAGAAAGAGCTCAGCCTGCGTTAACCGCTTGGCTGCTCAAGCAGTTTTGTGGATGTATGAGAAGAGTTAGCTCTTGTATGCACAGGAGTCCATCATCAGCACCTTACAATGAAAATACAGGAACAACACGAGTGTTTTCTAACCTCTATTGGTTAAAACTCTTTTGGGGGACCACCTTGCCTTTGATTTCTAAAGGATTTGAAAGGCATGGGTATTCTTATTGAGTCACTTCATTCCACCTCGAAGTTTGGAGCTGGCTGCAGTGACATTCATAGTGAAACAACGTTTGGAGGACACAGATAAAATAAGGAGAAAACCAGGAGTTGCACTGCTAAGGTCAATGCAAATAGCATCAACCTAGAGGCTCCCTGAAGATCTTAGCTGTGAAGGAGAAATTCATTCTGCTGTTCACGTGAAGTTGTATGAACAACGGGTTCTGAGGTCTAGTGAGAACAGTAGTGGGGTTTTCTTTAGCGTTTTAACTACAGGTCTACAAACATTTCACCAGAAAGTATGGGACCTATTAAGTTGGGTTTTCTCAAAGTGTGGCATTCAAGCTTCAGAAACCCCCCAGAAGAGCCTAATTCCAGCACTTACCATTGCCAGTAGAAACCTTAATCGAGGTTCTTACTCAGCCTGAAATATATCCCAATTAACGACCATCCTGCTTAAGCAAAGTTTTCCTGAACCGTCCCTTAATGTAAACCAAATGTCCTCTGAAACCCCTGCCTTCTGCCCAAGTATTTTGACCCTTAGCCACCATATTAACACCTCTAATTGTAACTGACAGGGCAATTTCCTGGTTGCCATTGTGTGAGACAAGCATTGAACACTAGCCACAAGTAATTTATGACCTTTGACTGTCATATTAATGCTTTTAATTGTAACTGACAAGGCACTTAGGCCAAAAAAGTGTCCTGGCAAAGCAGCTCAGGCAGTTGTGAACGTCCCACGAAAGAAGGGCTGATACCTGTGGCTGGGTGAAGGTGAAACTGCCCGTAAAACCACCGCTGACTACTTTTTGCTTGGATTTCCCATCACTTTTTCTGCTAAACCCAGAACTGCTTTCACTGGAATTTAGTTGTAACTTCCCCCAAACATTTGAATGAGAATTACTTTCCAGATTCCTTCCCAGCGATGTGATTTTTAACTTCAACTAGTTTCACATTCTTTGATGAAAGAGATGGTCCTTCAGCATTTAAGGTTTGAAAACATAAACGTTTTCACGTTGTTCCAATAAAGAGAATTATCTAGAACTGTAGAAGTGTGCAAAGTTAAAGCACGTGTGGACAGCAGCTGCTGAAACACCCTGTAACATCAGGCTCGATAAGGTTATCTCAAGTGGAAGAGAACACAGTCAGAAAACTGAGCAGTGGAAAGAGATTGTAGTCCAAGCATGCATCGCTGTGAATGGCAGCCAAGCTAGCTTACCCCCTCCACGCATCATTTTGTCCTACAAAGAGCACATCAGCGTGAACAGGGATGAAATTAAACATCATAGTCAACATCTTGCAGACACCAGCACAGGAAGATCCTCCTTCCCTTCTTACTTTCAACTATTGTTCCTTCTCCAGGCTTGACCTGACCCTTCTCTCCGCTGAGCCAATTCAGCTTACTACCTCCTGCAAAAACACACAGACGGGTTGTGGTGGGATTACTGTTCTGCCAGTTTAGTGAGTTGAACCAGCTCATGTTCCCCTGAGAAAGGGAGTGCTGCATGGCAATTAGAGGGGAGATGAGGGAAGGAGGGGTACCAGCTCTCCCTTCTGGAGCCACTGTAAGAGATTTAGGTTTAGCCAAGCTCGAAAGGGTAATGTGCAACTTCACCATGAAAGGCAGTTACAGACAAAGCATTGCCAGGTGAAGAATGACATAGCACTGCATCCTCAGCTGGCATATATACATTTATATATATATACATTGTCTTAACATTAATGTCTTGTTTTTTGTTGTTGAAGGAGACTAGTAGCAAAGAAGCCTGTATCTTTATCACCATAATGCCTTATGATGATCTTCCCAGCAACATACAATCCTTCCAGTGGCTCTCAGTACAACCAAACGTGTTTACCTGCTCAGAAGTGGTCATAAGTGAGAAGTGGATGTGCTCTTTCAGATCTCTTGAAACAAAAAGAACCAGTCTCCTGCAGACCCTTAACTTGATGGTGCTTCCCAGCTATCACCTCATGCCACAATATATGCTGCTATGTCTTAAACAACTTTTAGACTCCATATGTTCTCAAACACAGTTACATGAGGTGGAAGAATGTGTATAGAATCATAGGTTGGAAAGGACCTCAAAGATCACCCAGTCCCAACCCCATGCCATGGGCAGGGACACCTCTCACCAGACCAGGCTGCCCAGAGCCACATCAACCCAGCCTTGAACACTTCCAGGGAGAGGGCAATCACAACTTCTCTGGGTAATACTTTCCGATGACTCAGCACCCTTATAGTGAGGAATTTCTTCATAAGATCTAACCTAAATCTACCCTCTTTTAGCTTCAATTCATTCCCCTTGTCTTGCCACCAGAGTCCTTCATAAAAAGTCCCTCTCCAGCTTTCCTGTAGCCCCTTTACATACTGGAGGGCTGCTATAAGTTCCCCTGTGGAGCCTTCTCTTCTCTGGGCTTAACAGCCTCAGTTCCCTCAGCCTGTCCTCATAGGAGAGGCAGTAGTGACAGAAGATCCCAACAGAGAGAAGGTGCTTATGAAGGCTTCCTCTTGACTCTATCAGCTCTGGCTGTTGACATTCAGGTGCTTCCACTGTGCAACGTTCTTTGTGTCATTTAAGGATAAACGGGATGTTAGCACAGGAGCCTTGAGCTCAGCCTTAGCTTTAAGCAGCAAAGTTTTGCACTCATGCAGCTTCTCAACTGTGTTTAGAATCAGGGAAACAGAAACACCGCATCTCCTCCAGCTTACACACATCACGTAGCATGAAAATTAGCAACAGCCATGTCAGGATGGTTAACTTTATTTTGTTCAAGAATTACAATTATGAGAAGAAGAGCACTTGGGGGGAAGGCAGCCTGAGGTATTTGCTTACTTTTGAGATGGAAAATACTATTCCTCACCTTTCTCTGTCCTTTCTTATTAGAAAAGGAAAACTAATCCTGTTTGCTGCTAGCATTTCAACCCATACATCTGTAAACAGGCTCCTAATTTCCTCATGGCTCTATGAACGTGTGATAGTAATTTAATTAAGAATATGATAGTGCTTTTGGAAAAAAAAAACCCCACAACAGAAGCGATGTTCTTAGGAATCTAAACCTGCTGCCAGTCCCTGATGTCAGGCAAATCTTCCCTCTGCCTTTGCATTATTGCTTGAGAGAACATAAACAAACTGTTCCACACTACTGTTTGACAAGGACATACTCTAAATTGCTACCTGCTTAATAAGCCTCTATGGAGATCCTAAGCTGTTGCAGATGAGAGGAGATGTTTGATCAGATGCATGAAGGTTATTTTAAGTAAGCGTGCAACTATCTTGTCTGGTCTTTCAACAGCTAGATACTTCTACAAATATCCATGGGAATAGAGGGAATTCTACTTCAGTAGACTTTGCAAGGGTCCTGGAGGACTTGCTAAGAATGCTAAATAAACAAGGTCTCTCATTCCACCCAGCCACAAAGAGCTAACAAGCCCCCGCACTCCCTCCCTGTCCTCAGGCGGGCTCTACCTCCCACCGGCAGCCCACACTCAGCCTCACACATAGCCTGAGCTATGGCACAGCAGAGCCTGCTGCGATGAGCAAACACCAATCAGCAGCCCCATTAGCCTCCAGAGGACAGGGTGGTTTGTGTTGACAGTAAATAGCAGAGCTCTGCCAGGACAAGGCTGCCCAGGAAATGCTGAGGAGGCTTTTCCCCCTGCTGCTTCAGGCCACTTTGGAAGTTTGGCGGTGGAGTGCAGGGGAGCCCCCAGGATTGTTTTCTTCTCCTTAAAACATGACGGATGAAAATGTAGTGGTTAAAAAGGAACAGCCATTCAGGATTGGGGTTTTTTTTTGTTGTTGAAGAGCCTTCCATCCAAATGAGTGCGTTTTCAAAAGCGACTGACTTAGGATGAACAATGTAGAGCGTTTTACATGGGATTATGAGGGAGGCGCTAACCCTCATTAACTCACCATTACCCAGCTTTGCTGAGATGCTCAGTATTGTTTCCAGCTACCCAACGCTCTGCTGTGACATGCACTGAGTGCACTGGAATCGCTGAGTTTTGCTTCCAGAGCTGGCAGAGAACATAAGGAATTTGAGTGAATGCTACGGCTTATTTCAAAGAGTGAGACAGTGGGAGAGGTTTAGGGAGAAGATCCAAACCAGTCTGAAATCCACCCTGTGTGCTGTTCCCAGCTTACTGGGAAAGTCTGAAATCCACCCTGTGTGTTGTTTCCAGCTTATGGCGCATCAGGGTGGCTGCTCCTCTCCAAAGCCACCGAGGGGGAGGCTCACTTCCTTCTCACATCCTTCGCATACAGCCTAGTGACTCTGCTCTGTTTGGAGACTGGATTCGCTGCTGACCCTTTGTTAACAAAGACAATATAATTTATTATTCATACATATCTGTAGTCGGGAGATGTGCACTGCAAGTAGCTGATCTCACTCTTTACTCAAGCCACACGTGACCGGACACAGTTCTGCATGTTGCTCTTTTCCTTGGAAGCAAAGATGGAATTGAAAGGAAACTCTCAGCAGTTGAGCAGAAATTACCTTGAATTTTTGCTCATGGGGGGATACTGAGTTCCTTAACTTGTGGGGCTGAGATGAGCTGTACAACAGCAGCTGAAGGATGGCTACTAACGCAATCTCTGGAGCGGTGCAGTAGAGGAAAGAAGTCTTTAGGACAATGGAAAGGCAGCCGTTTGTTTTGTTAGTCATGTTTCAGCATAAAGAACCAACAAATATTTCATGTGGGATGCCCATCGTGTGTCACTTTTATCCACTAATCATAGAATCATTAGGGATTGGAAGGGACCTCAAAAGATCATCCAGTCTAATCCCCCTGCCACAGCAGGATCACCTAAACCAAGTCACACAGGAACACAGCCAGGCAGGTCTTGAACTTCTCCAGAGAAGGAGACTCCACAACCCCCCTGGGCAGCCTGTTCCAATGCTCCATTACCCTCACAACTTGACAACATTCTTCCTAGCATGACTCAACCAAGTTCCTATGCAGGACATGTATCCATTTCTCCTGAAATCCCTAAAAGCTCTAAATCAGCTGCCAGACACGTTTGCGACACTTCAGATGAGCTCCTCTCATCACCTCCAAAGAATGCTTCGTTTCCAAAAGCTGTAGGGAGAGGGGCTAGTTCGGAGAAGCCTGTTAGTACAGTTAATCAAACAATAAACTCCATGTCAGCAACTATGTGACCACGGCGTTCAGATGTCAGAAAATAATGAAGGAAGGCATTCAAATTTCAAAACTAATTTCCAAGACGTTTCAGCCTCGCGGTGTACATTTCACCCCACAGCCCTCGGTTGCTGGCCGCTCTGCCTGGTGAACGTTTCGAACGCGTTCAGATCCCCGTGGGGTTGAGTCCACCCGCAGAAGCGGTTTTAAGACGCTGTGATAAATGCACAAATGTTACAGGGTGAACTGTTTATGGAAACTGGATTGAAAGGGCTTCTCAGTGGTTGCACCTCTTTATCCACCCTTCCATTAACTTAATTAAGCTAACGCGTAAGCTTACAAGCGTAGAGACTTAGAGAACTCGATCTGAAAAGAATAATAAAGGGTTTAATCAGCGGGCCAGGTTTACTGAGTGATCGTGGCTCTAGTGTTCATACCCTGCACACTTACATAACCCCAAACTTCCATTCCTTGCCGGAGAGTCTGGGATCAATATTATAGATAAAGGTAAAGCTTAAGGTAAACGATTACCCTATAAGATGATGAGAATAGTAATTGTAGTGAACATCAAACACATTAGAATACAGTAAGCTTGCACAGACATAATAAATTCATCAGGTATTTCCATTGATTGATTTGTATTCCAGTTTAATTAGCCATGAAAGAGTCCATTCTTTTTTGGGTGAAACTTT
>VZRI01013630.1:195869-213148 GCA_013397515.1 Upupa epops | reverse complement strand
GGGGGGGGGGGGTGTTAATTGCACATCATGGTGCTGTATCAGCTAGCAAGGCATCCTTCTAGTAAGTACTCTTTTCCAACATCATTATCTAGAGCAGAGAGAAAGGCTTCCTCATTCTAAATTCAGTTGGGAAGCTGAAGCTCATTAGAAATTTAAAATATTTAAAAGTACATTTGTGTTTTCTTCAGTCACCGCTTTCCTTCCCTACCGCTAAAATCACCTAACCCGAAATTAAATCAAGCCTGCAATTTACCCCTTGCTTAATATTTACAAGCAACCATCTGTCCTTCCATAATACACATTTTTGAGGCTGTGGTAGCAACAGCCCCCCTTCCCTATTCACAAGCAAGCCAATATTGAAGTCCAAATAAAAGAGCCTGCAAGAGAGACTGGAAAAACAACACTTTATTCACACTGCAAATTTTATTAATAATAATTGCTAATTAATCTTAACTGAAGAAGCAGTGCAAACCCCAAGCCTGAATCGCAGGTTCTTACATAAATCTCAGAGCACTCAGAGTGTGTATTTGTAACTAAGCAAGAGATCACCGGCGTTAAAACCCTGCAGGATGGGAAATAAATTAGAGACTCGACTCTCTTTAGAATTAGAGGGAAAACAAGTACTAATATAGATGTAACCTGGTTAGGCAATTAATTGCAAAGTAAAATTTGGAGAATAGCAAGGATAAGCAAGATTTCATTGCCACTAATGTCTGCATATTTATTGCGAAGCAGACTGCGCGAGCGCGCGTGTGTGCGGCGAATAAATGAGCCCTTAATTGTACAGTTTTCCACGTAGGTTATATAAAGTCAGGTCTTCCTTTCTACATCCTTATTTTCTCCCTTAGCAGGATAACAGGGGAGGAGAGACAACATACAACCACATACAGAAGTATTACCGCACATATATCGCCGGAACAGAGAAGACAACTATTGAAGCTAAACAGAAGCCCCAATAAATCTGAGGAAAAGCCATTGACAATTTTATAAAAAATAAAAAATAGTTGCAGTTGTTAAAAGGCACCCGGGGATTAGAAAAAAATATTCAGGGTCTTAAAGGTTTTAGAAGGTTGGTGGGCTCGGATCTTGAAGACAGTAATTTTTATTCATTGCTTTTTACCTGCAACAAATTTTGTTATGAAATTTCATCCACTATTTTATTTCTCTTAATATTGAGCTGAAACTCCAAAGCATCGGGCCAAGGTAGAAGCATAAGGAATTAATTAAGGTCACTGCAGGGGAAAAAAAATAAGGAATCACAATATGTAATCAATGTTTCTGAGCTTAAAGAGGCCAGGTTAAGGATTAGTGCTGCTGTACAGGAGGAGCTGAGGTACAGTACAACGCAGCTGAAATACCTGCTCGGGTAAGCCATGAGTTAGAGACTTTAGACATAATTATGCCGTCTGTAATTTAAAGCTCAGCTTCAATGCAACTAAGTGCTATTAATTATCCTCTACCCAACACGGCTCTTAAAATGTCAAATTAAGAAAGACCGTTGGTAATTGTCTAAGTTCCCTCCAGCAGTGACAGGAGACGGCAGGAAAAAGAAAGCAAGATGCAACTTTCCTCTCGGATATTTACAGCTGCTTCTTCTCGGAGAGGATCAGCAGAGGAATAACCTTGGCCCCGAATTCCCTCAGCCCTTTTGCAGGGACTGATCCTGCAAGTGATGCCTACTGTGAGGAACAGCTGCTAGGTCAGGCTTTTCTTTGGGAAGTTGCCCAGCGCTGCTGGCCTGACTTTTCTGGGCCACCCCACGGGCAGGATGTTCATACCTGCTGCACGGGAAGCACAGCGGGTGCCTGCAGCAGCTGCAGCACAAGAGGCAGGTGCAGGCAAGCTCCGTGGCCTCCAGCTCCCAACACGTGGCTGAACTGAGCTCGTAGCTCTGCCACCGATGCTGAGGTAAGGGATTTCATCTGCTCCTGTGCCTCGGTTTCTTAAGAAGCTTTCTGCAGTGTTTTTAGCACAGACCAGGTTGCGATGCCCCGTGTAAAGAGTGAAATATTCGAGTGTTTATAGTAAAGACAGGGGTTAATGCACCCAGGAAGATTTACTTCCACGAGCATTTGCCTAGAAGAAAAACACTGGAATATAATTAAATTACAAAGGGCAGAGGAAAAGTAAAAAGAAAGCTCGAAATTGTGTCGAACCAGTGCAGTTTTGTTTCCTTCGCGGTCTGAGTTGCAGGCAAAGGGAAAAGCTTTAAAAGAGCTCTGGAGCCTTGACCGTACACATATTTATACAGAGATCTAAAACCAGCATAATGTTTTTAACCTCAAGTTGGGTGGAAAATGTCACGACAGAGGAAATAATGCTCTGGGCGAGGAATGTTGTGCAATACCTGCCTGAAATACGCACTGTATTCATCCTGGCTCGTCGCCATCGCTCGCTCGTAACCTCTATAATTTAGCAAAATTATATATTAAAAGCATGTAATGGATGTCAAGATATTTTGAGTTCAGTTGCAGAGTTAATAGATGGTTGTCATCATCCCACATTATGGGTACAGAGTAATGATGTTAAAGAGCTAGCAGATCCTTATCCGGGAGTGAATCCTTTGAGACGAGGTTTGTGAGTGTCATTGCTTCAGCTGGGATAGGGTTCATTTTCTTTCCAGCTGATGCAGAGCTTTGTTTTGGATTTAGGATGAGAATAATCTTGATAACAGACTGATGTGTTCAGTAATCTTTATACCAAGTCAGTGATTTTTCAGCTTCTCTTGCCCTGCCAGCAACAGTACTGGAGTGGCACAAGAAGCTGGGAGAGGACGTGGTCAGGACAGCTGACGTCAATGGGCAGAAGGAATATCCCATGCCCTGTGATGCCATGCCCCGTATAAACTGGGGAGAGTTGGCTGGGAGAGGCAAATCACTGCTCCAGACCTGTCTGGGCATCGGTCAGCAGGTGGGGAGAGCCATTGTGTTGTGCATCCCTTGTGTGTTTCACATTTGATTTACTCTTCATTACCTTCTTTTTCACTATGATATTGTTATTATTATTATTATTATTGTTGTTGTTGTTGTTATTAGACACACTTTGCTTTCAACTTTTAACCAGTTTTAATCTCAACCCACATGTTTTACTTGTTTACATTTCTCCTCCCAATCCCCTCAGGGCTAGCAGAGAGGAATAAGCAGCCACACTGTACTTAGGTGCCAGCAAGGGTTAAACCATGGCACTGAGATGTACAGTAACTTGCAGGTATCTGCTCAGTTCAGACCAGTTTGGTCTTTCAGGCATTAATAGTCCAGAAGGCACTTCATCAAGAATACTGTCTTGAGAAATAGGATCAACTGATGTAACTTTGGTTTGATTTCAGGGGGAGCCCAGCACCTAAAGTTCCTGAAGAAGCCGGCCCTTAGGCACTTCTGAGATGGAGAATTAGATGTTCCAATGTTGGATTACTGTGTAAATACCTTTAAAAGTGGGGGCTTTGTAAAATCCCTTTGGGTGCCTATCAGCACCTCTAGGCATCTGGATAGCTTTAAAAACGGCCCCAAAATGCAGCTTTAACAGCTCACCCTCTGCAAGAGGCGCTGACACCCTGTTTCTTTCTTCTAAGTTCCCACAGGTGACTTCTTTCCACCTCAGTGGCTGCTTCAGGTGTTTGGACTGAGCACATTGATAAATCCTCTCACAAGAACAGCCAGATATGAAAGTGCCTCTCACACCTGAGGAAGGGGCAAAGCAGCAACTCTCAAACACCACCGGCTGCAGAGCCAAGTGGGCACAGGGCAGCGCACGAGTTCCTGGTCCTTGGCCTTTAATAACTGCAGGCGAGCAAGAAGGAAAGGGAGAGAATGCCTTTCAAAATCACAGCTCTTCCCCAGGCTTCCCTTTGCTAGGGCACAGCTCCAGCTGTCGACCTTACAAGTAAAGGTTTCTGTAGAGCACAGCTCCACCAAAACACAGCATCCAAGCACTGTCCACACCCAGCACGGCCACATCGCTGAGAGGAGCATCTGACCAAAGTGATCGTGAGCCCTCACTGGTGAGCATTAGCCTTTTTATGGCCACACAGCCAGTGAAGTGGGAAGCAGTAAGGGAATGGCACATACACAGCTCCTCAGCACCCTAAGAATTAATTACTACCTGCGAGAGTTCCTGCAAACAAAATGCAAGCAGCAGCCTTTGAGGATGCAGGAGTAAAGGCACCATGTAGCAAGGGTTGCAGGATCTGACCCTGTGTGCAGGGCAGTCCCCTGCACTCTGTGGGTGGTTCCTGTTTCTCTCACGTTTCCTAACTGTACAGAGTCAAGAACATTACGTGACTGAAGATTTTGCCCACCCTAAAAGTGAATCTTCATAGTGAATCTTCATTATCGTTTCCCACTGCTGTAACTGTGCTAAGTGTTTCTGATGTCGATACTGACAGCTAGCAAAGCAAACACACGTGAGGATTTTAACACCTACCCAGACTCCTAAGAATGACCACAACTGCCCCCTGACCCCAGACCTCACACTCCTCACCACACATGCAAACAGTGGCTGGATGTATTTGGGCACTGCTCTGCTTTAGGAGTATTTTTGAGCCCTCTAGATTTCCCCCTGCTGCTTTCTGCTTTCGTAGTTCTTTAGCCATTACATCTGCTGAAAATTTTGGGAAGAACAATGAGCTGAGCAAGTGATGAAGACCAAGTGAAAGGTACAAGGGCTTTTACATCACCCTGCCCTTCTCACAGAAAGGAGCTTTGAGCACGTTGTCAGAGCCGGCGCTCTTTATTTTAAGGGGTTTCACACATGCATTTTTAATCAGGATTATATTTCACACACATCTATCATCACTCGCGAGTGCAGCAGGCTAGTCCTCCTTGAAACCATATCAGCTCTCTGTGTTTGCCATCAACTATTTTTTCCTTTCTATAAATCTCCTGTTTGGTGACCCACTAGACCATACTTGATGTACTTGGGGAAAAGAAGAACCCAGCCTTGCTTGGGTTCAGCACTGAAAACAGCAGCACATTTTCCACGAGCATCTTTATTGCTGCAGAACTAACCCACCTGAAATGATTCACTAAGATAAAACGACGACGGGCTTCCCTATGTACAATCGTGTCAGAACCAGTTTGCAAGGTCTACTGGTTTTAGTGAGTCTCCCAGTTTTGTACTGAAGATTTTGTATTTGCTCCCATGACTGTTTCCTATGTGGAACAGCCGGGATGCAAAAGACTTGCTCTCCTGTACTAGGAAACGCAGGAGGAATCCCAAGGTACCCGGTGCTGATGAACCTGAAGAGAGCAGGGAGCAAATATATAAACACATGCAAATGCTTAAATCCTTCCTGCTCTGTTTAAGATGAAGAGAATTTATCTGAATCCTTTGAGCAAAGATGTTTGCCCATGACAGGAATCCTTAAATTTCAAGTAAATGAAGCAGGACCTGAAGAATGGCAAATTACAGTCGTATTTACATTTGGGGGGAGAGGAGGGGGTCCAGTCCAGAGGTAGCACCCTGCACGAGGCTTCTCCCATCCTATAGCAATAGCCCCAAACAATAGGGGCACAGCAGAATGCTCAATCCTCCTCTACAGACTAATGAATGGCTTTCTGGTTTAAAGTATTCCTGGCTAATCCCTGCTAGGAAAACTGTAAGAATCGCAGGCGAAGCTGACAATCTCTTTTTTATATTAATAAAATAAAAAGCAGCTACTGCAGTCAGTTCTTGTCCACTCAGTGGGGCTGGGGGAGGAAGGTTAAAACAATAATCTCAAATTGCTCATGAAAAAGGAATACAGTAAGCATAAAATCGAGGGAGTTCTACAGAAATTAAGTGGGATTGTGTAGAAATCGCTCCCCCAAAAAGTAGCATTTACTGTGTAATCATATACTCTCCATAAGCTTCCCACCTCCTCACAACTATCATGTGGCACCCAGTGAGGACTTGGGGTTTCTTTTTTTCCCCCTAAAAGACGATCCCAAACTCTCCTGGAATGTAGTGTTTTTTTGTCAAAGAAATCTCATCTAGGACGAGCACTATTTCTTTTATCTTGAGGAATGAACTCAGAGCATCTCTCTTCCCACTTCTGTCGAACTTGCTTTATGCTAACGTTTCCCTTTCCACCAACACAACCTTTTTAGTAAAAGAGGGTTTTTTTAAATCGCTGGGAATAGCTTCTGCTTTTCATTTGCTTTCATTTTCATTGCAAAACAACGATAACATCCTGTAGAAGATTCTTCAAGCATTCAAATACTGCACTGCTAGCGCCTGGCATACTTCAGATTAATAAAACTTGTATCTTAAAATAGATGCAACCTAGAGAGGATGTCATGGAAGGGGTTCAACACAAACATCACTTCATCGTGTAAAAATGCGCTGCAGCAAAGCCCTCTGAAAAAAAAAAACAGATGACTCTCTCAGCTGGGAACTACTGCAGATAGACATTTGCTCTGAAAACTAGATACCAGCGGCAATTGCACACGGGCACCGCTCACACGAAGTCACTATCGCTAGCTGTTGTCAAGCAACTGGTCGTAACCCCCCCTCTCCTCGAATAAAACGGCGTTTGAAATCCGAGATGACTCGATGTGGCACAGCTGATGCTTTCTTTTATTTTCCCTATTCTCTGGTGGTTGAGAACAAAAAGACTTTCAGACAAAGAATTTACGCTGTCAACAGGTAGCGACAACTACTGCCCAACGCCAGACGGATGGAACAACCCCGCCGCGAAATGCGTGCTGTATGGCAGGGGAAGGACGGGGAGTTATAAGGGCTTTTAATTACACTGTGCCTTACCGTGAACTTCATCTCAACATCCTTACGAAACCCTCTCTGGGATCACCCACCAAGGAGCAGGAAAAAGCAGTAATCCTGTTTTTGCAGCGTTACCTAAGAGGCAGATGAGGAGCTTCACAACAGCAGGCTTTTACATGTCAGTTCCTACACAGATAGGTCTTGCTGAGGGCTTGCACTCCTAACACTTGAAATCTCTTCACACCTCCCCTGAATTCATCTATTATATTTAGCATCATTAGTCACAAGGGTCTCTACAAATTATCCTCTTCAGTAATTTAAAACTCCGTTTAGGTAACTCTGGTCTGGACTTTCCTCCTAGGATGTTGAAGCCCAGGAAGGAAAGGGTCTAGTTGTTTTCTCTGTATTCCTTGAAGAACAATAATGTCGAGTTAGTAAGAGAGACATCCAAATCCTCTCCCATCCTCTGGGAGGGAAGAGGAGCGATGGTCAGGGTGGGACCTCAGAGGGTCTCTGAGTATGGGAAGCCCTATTAGAAGGGCTGACAGCCTGTTCCTTGCTCTCTCTTGAACAAAGTCTCTTGATTGTGAGCTCAGACACAGACAGAATGAGAATGGGAGGCTGTGGAAGGAGATGGGAGAAAAAAGGCTGCTCTTATTTCAAAGATGGAGGTGGAAGGGAGACTAGGAAAATTTATTAGACTTACTTGGGTACTTTAGTCCTGGGAGGAAATTGCCTCCGCAGATCTTTAGTGCTCAGCAATACAATTCCTAATGGGTTTCAGATTTAAGGCAAAGGGCATAATTTCGGCTGGCAGCTCTGCCCAGGAAAGTTGTAGCCGAGAGGAAACATGAAGCAGAATATTCTTGCATCAGAAATGCAATTTCTTTCCAAACTCTCATGGCCTTTTCCACTGGCCTTATCAAACAGCAACCCAAAGTACTTGAAGGGTGGGAAAGGAAGAAGGAATAGTTCTGCTGTAGCTATCCCACACTTCTGCAGTCTGAGCAAAGAGCAGTGCAGGGGCTGTATGCAGCCCTGCATCCTGCCACGGGGTCAGACCCCACCAGAAATCCTGGCTCAGGCTTTTGAAGTCGCGTGAGATTTGCTGCCTCAGATTCTCCTTAGCATCACTCCCCTTGCTCTAAACTTCTATTATTTACTGAAAGATTCTTTTTCTGGAGGGTAGGAAGTCAAGAGAAAGATAGGTTTCCTGGTAAGATAACCAACAACACTAGATCAAAACCTTATTGCTACCAGCAGTGATGGATGTGCAAAGTGCAGAAGGAGCTTAATAGAACCCAACATTTCAGGATAGGAAGGGGTTTTAAAATCCGATCTCTTTAAGAAAGGATAATGATAAACAATAGTAAGGAGTGGTCTCTTCATGTGGACTTTGTACGTCCTGAGTAGGAAGGAAAGCTTAAAAGATTCTGGAAGATAATATGGAGAGAGGAGATGTTCAAAGCTGTTACACCCTACTCTAGCAACAACAATTCAGAGAGAACAGGGAAGAGGGACACTCAGCCAGGACAAGAAGAGTCCCTGCACGTGAAGGAGAACAGAATGAATAATATGAATTACTGGCGTTGAAAGGAAACTGCAGCAAGACTCAACCAGGATGACTGAAGACTGCAAGGAGATCCATCAGCAGCATGAACAGTGGTCAATTCATGTGGTAGACAACAGCTTGGAACAAACCGAGTCATTTGGATTCCTTCAGGGAGATGTAGCTGTACCTTAGGAAAAGCTTCTTTATGACAGGGTCAGGTTTGATTTGAGCTGNGCAGCATGAACAGTGGTCAATTCACGTGGCAGACAACAGCTTAGGAAAGGCTTCCTTACAATAGGGTCAGGTTTGATTTGAGCTATTTCTCGTGGTAAGAATTCCCAAGAAAACATCAGAAACCCATTCTGCTGTCTAGTGGTAACTATCAATGGACAAAAGACTGGGAGGTAGGGGTTAGCATCTTTCTTCTCCCCTGCCACTCTCATGCAGGTTTGTTTTGACCCCGTCTCTCATAGCACTCGGAGTTTCAACTAATGATGAAGTGGTTTGTCAGTATAGAAACGACTGAGCTGAAATACCTGCTGAGACTGGCAGAAAGCTTTATCCTGCTGAGGAAAAGCAAAAGTCTGCTGTGGATGAAGTGGGGACCCAGGTTTCCCCCTTTCTCTTTTCCTAGAAAGCACATAATTCTGCCTAAGACTTTGCTTTTTGCACCTCTAAGCTTCATCTCAAGTCCTTTCCTTTTGTAGAAGGCTGTGTCTTGTGATGGAGGAAGGGTATTCTCGAAGGAGGGGGAAAAAAATAGAGGTGAAAATATCTGTCAGCTTTGGATGAAATAAAGTAGTTAAAAAGAAAAGAAGACAGAATCCCCACAGCATTTCTTTGTTGTTGCATAATCAGTCCAGAACCACATCAACTCCCCCTCAGCAGGGCATGTAAAACAACAGGAGTGTTTTAGGAAACATAACAGCCTTTATCTCCACCACTTCATTTTTCAGTCAGACTAGCGTCTCGAGAAGAACAGCACAGCTGGTAAAAAAAAAGCTGCATTGTTTTCATCACTGCTGAACCAACACTCCTGATAGAGAGACCAGGAGATCTGCGCCTGGAGCTGTTAGTTCTTCAGCGGAGAGCTGCTTCGTGGTAGCTAAAAGAATCACAGATGCTGAACTCCAGGGGTGAAAACTCCCGTGGTTCACTGAGGAAGTTATTAGTTATTATTTTAGCTTGTATTGCCACTCATAACAATACATGGGAGCTGACTATAATAAGACAAAAGGAAACTCGACGAGACGGATAGAGTATTATAAATGGTTTTAGACCATGATGGTAAAAACTGCGTGACTGAACCTACAACGGCACCTCCAATCCTGAAAGGAGACAAGAAGGTTTTTAAAACCTCAGTGAGGAAAGGGAAACTAGAGATGGGCAGCGTTTTGAATGAGGAGAGCGTTATAATGCGATTAAAACAGCACTGCACACACGAAGGAGCAAGTTAAGGTTGCTGAGCACAGTCAGTATCGCAGTATTGAAATGATTTGGTTTGTGATCCTGTCCCAGTTTTGTTATGGGATGTCTGCGGTGTTTTTTGAGGGGGAAAAAAGAAAGAAGAGGTAAATACAACTTTTCTAATCAACTAGAGGTACGACTGCACATCATTTACTGCCAACGAGGTACTACCCTGTTCCGTTCACGTTAGTGTTACATGAAACTCCACATCTGCTGCGGGTACAAAAGCATCTCTGAGCACTTCTCTGTCTCCCAGACAGACACAGACACCCCTAGTACAAAGACTTCCACACATGCCCAGCTAGCTTAAATCTACTGCCTTACTGCTGCATTAAGTGAAAGAATTCTCTTCAGCAAAATTGATTTATTTTTTTATCATAGTGGTAAAAAAATCACTTTAAAAATTTCCTTTGAATATCCTTTATAGAAAAAATTACTAAACCATTCTTCATGGGGAACAAGTAGCTCCTGGTATTACCCAAACTTCAGAGAAAGCAAAAAAATCTGCTGTTGAAATCGATTTTTCCAATAGAAGCAACCGATTCAAATAATACCCTTACAGCAGTGCTCCAAACACAACTGCCTGCTCCCAACGCTGTCAGGATCCCAATTGGAAATAATTAAAACTACTTTTCAAGCCAATAATTCACTGATCTGGGGAGGGGGAAAGGCCACGGATCTAAGAGCTATCATTTTTTAGCTCAGATTTAATTTGTCCAGGTTTTGACTTAGAGATATTCGTAACTTTTGCATCTGGATCTTGTGTCTGAGGACGTAAAGCACTGCGGATAAACGGGTTGTGGAGAGACTCTGAGGTGCCCCATCGCGGTGACCGCACGTCTATTTGAAAAAGCTATCAAATTTAGGGGAGATGTTTTAATTAGGTGACCTTTTTTCCCAGTTTAAACACTACAATTTGCATGGTTTACTCTGATATTTAAGTAACAAATTGCAAAGTTTGGGCCAAAAAAAAGAGAGAGAAAAGCTGAAACGAAGCTCCAGTTGCTACAAGAAGGGAAAAGCACAGCCCCTCAATGCTGAGCTCTGCTACCCCTAGAAATAAACGCCTGGGCAAGTCACACTTTCCACTCCACAACTGACCTCAAAACAGCCATGGGGACTTAGAGCAGGGGGTTGGGGTTTTAAGACCTTCTTCTTTCAGCTGTTCAAAGATTAGATGCGAGCTGGCTTTCAGTTAATTTTGCCAACCATTCCTGTTTGTTAATTACCAAATAGAGCCTTTAAATTCATCAATTATAAGGTTTCCAATTCTAAGGCACCTACATTCTTCCCTGTTTCCTAGTGTTCTACCTCAAGGTCATTGTCTTTAATCTACACCTCACCTAACCATGTCTCTTCCCGGTTAGTATTGCCTTGTACACAGAGGAAAACACATGGGAGACCAGAAGATTGTATTTCTTCACTCAACTATCCCAAATTTACCCAAGGAATATCCGAGTGCCCAGCAGACCAAACACCTGGGAATCATCAAGGCCGGCGTTTACAACTCCGAAATGCTCTGCCCATCTTTACATTTGAGGTTCCCATGCTTTAATTTTACACCGACCCGAGCACGCAAGGGTCTTGGTGCAAGCTACAAAGAAGAATTCGTTCCACGGCGCAGGATCTGCCAAGATCATCATACAGCGTCTCTGACATCAACCACCGCAAGACCAAACACAAACACCGAGTTATCCTTCCCCTGCTTTAGTCTTCAAATTCAGGGAGGCACAGCCTGTTGCTCTCCAAGTCGGAGAATAAACTGTTGCTGCTTCATCTGAAGCTGTCTGCGACCTGAATTCATCAAATAAGTAGTAACAGTCACCCACCGCTCCTGTGCGTGCACATAGCTGGCAGCAAACCTTCCTGTCTAGATGCCTTTTCTTCCTCACGACGTGTGAGTGAACAGACAGCCCAGTAAGAAACACGAGTGGTTTCTACGCAGATCGCACCTTGTGCAGTGGCAACCGAGTTACTCTGCCTGCCTGCACAGAGACAGTCGTGTTCCTGTTATCACCCTTAGCGAGGCTTAGTTTTCACACACCCCCAGCTCTCATAAAAAAGCCCCAAGAAAACAAAACCTTCCGCTTTTTACTGAAATTAAACTCAGCCTCGTGAAGTTTTCACGTTGTTTTAATCGAGACCCAGGCAAAGCAGCCAGCAACTGCATTTATTATTAAAACAAACTTCTTTAAAAATTCAAATCTCGGCTTATTAAAAAATATAATAAAGACTTTTATGTAGTTTAGTATGCAAGAGTTAGATTGCTTGACCTCTCTTTTAATGACTTAATTAGCTGTACTAAAGCCCAGCTGGGCCTCTGCTGACAACATAGCTAGATATTTCAATCAGGCAGTGTTATGGAGAATAAGTAATAAATGCTACCTTGTCGCCATACAGTCCCAACCCAGAGTGCATGCTGGTAATGCTAAATTTGATCAGTATGCCTCATATTTCAATTAGTCGTGGTCTGAATCACTAAAACTGTGTAATGTGGATGAATTCCTGATATCAGATACAGAGCTACAGGCTCCCACAGTTAGAAGCCATTGAGTTTGCTTTTATTAGCAGCCAATTAATGGCCAAAATCTGCATTGCTTTTAAAATTTATAACCTCTATTCCAGCTGCATCCATGGCTCCTGGTATACTGTATACAATCAGATCCATATCACTGTCGCAAGCCAAACAGCTGCAAACTGTATTCTGTCTGCAGAGCTGAAAAATCCTTCCATACAGAAGCTTTTTTTTTTTTTTTAACCTCTTAGAAGTTCTTTTCAAAGCCCAGCAGCACCAGTCACTTTGCGACAATGAGCGATTTAATACAGAAAGAAAGAAACCTACACCAAGGTATCCTCTTGGGATGTGCTAGGTTTTCAAACGAATGAAACCCTATCACTTTGGCACAGCACAAGGGCAAGCAAAGCCACTTCTCCTGACCAAGGCTAAGAAAATATAAACATATAAAACCCGACCCTCATTGAAAATTAACCCGTTGAAGTCTAGAGAGTTATTAAGAGATCCCGGCGATTCCCAGATTAATATTTTAAACTAACTTTCACAAATTACCAACCCTGGACGTTGTAATGTGGAGCCTAGAGAGCCTTAAGAGATTACTGCCGAGAAAAAGGCTCGCAGTTGCTTTCTCCCAACCGGTTTAATGACTCTCTGAAGATTGCTAGGCATTATTTTTAGTCGCCGTTACGCGACACGGCAGGAGATTTCGACGCGATCCGATGCAGACATAAAGCGCGGCAGCCTTACGCGCTGCAAACGTCGCGGCACGACGCCCTACGCTAAAGACACGTTGGACATCTGAAATGATGCCCTTCTTTTTAAGAAGTCGTTTACCACATGTAAGAATGTGCAGGCCTAGGACATTTGTGGACATCTGATCTTCCTCCGTTCTCCAAGACAAACACTGAGTGTTTCTGCGCTTTCACCTCTCTGAGCCGCTGACCGAGAGAAAGAGGGGGAGAAGGAAAACAACCGAACGCCAGGAAAGAAAAGGGAAAGGCTGTTGTATTTACAGATCGGCGATGTAACAGTGACCGACGGACAGAAAAGCATTCGCCAGGTTTAAGTGCCTCGGTTCTACACGCGGGAGTGTGAAAGAGCCCTTCTCCACCAGCAAAGCGCGGCAATAAAAGCGCTGGGCTTGGCTCACACAGCCTGCTGTCATGGCTATTTCGAAAAGACAATAAAATCCTATTTTACAAAATTCAACCGCTAATAACCGGCATTCTTTCTAACTGCTTAAATACTGCAGTAAGACTCCTAATGCCACTGTGAAATCATAAGCTAGTACTTCAAAGGTGTTCTATCTGTTACAAATTTAATCTTCCCTGGTATGTCACAACTCATTTCATCCCCGAAGCTTTGAGATGCGGCACAGCAGCATTTTTGTTGTCCTAGGCAACCTGAACCAAACTGTTAAATACCTGTCTGATGCCCCCAATTCGATTGTGATAGTAATGCTGACGGGGGCAGGGGGAGGGATTTGCAAGAAGGGGTTATCTTGAAAAATCAAAATTATTCTGCTGCGCTTAGTTAAGAGAAGAATCAGCGTCCTTGGTTCTTACCGAGGCGGATGAAATGTGTCGGAAATGTTTTGTGCTTTTAACGAGATTGAAAAAACATTGCTTATGAAATACAGTAATCACGCAGCAGGATCGTTATCCTGTAGCTCACTCAGCTCCCACTGAAGCTAGGGAAGATGAGCAGAGTGTACGTGATAAACAAAGGCATCGTATAGGTGTGAAACCGGTGCAAAAGGGGCAAGAGTCACACCTGTGGGATCACGCTCCCTACGTTACATCCATCATCCCACATGGAAAATACATTCCTAGGCAGAAACCTTTTTGTTTTCCCCGTGAGAATGCATAACTCGCGGTTTGGGGTTATTAATTTGAAATTATAGTAGCAAAGCAGGCTAATAAAAGCCTGCAAATGGATGTGCTTGGCTTCGTTCTCTCACCCATTCGCTCGTGTTACAGCTTGCTGAAAATCGGGACAGAACGGGCTGCAGGAAGACTTGAAAGAAGCTGTTTGACTTAAAACGCGGTGAGACAGTACGCAGACCTCTCCCAGAACGGGTGCATCCACTGTGCACACGCGAGAGAAGGATCTCCCTAAGAGAGATGGAATTCAGTTCAAAATGAACTGGTTACTTCAAACCTCAGAGAGAGGGGCTGATGCTGAAATGGAAAAGGAGTATTTTCAGAAAAAGAAGGAAAAAAAAACCCCTCAAAACCAACAATCAAAAATAAACCAAGCCCCAGACCGTCAAAATCCACCTCACACATGGAAGCGCGGGACCCTCCTGAATTTGGGGAGGATAAATATCTGTGTTTGAGACTACTTAGCTGAAACCAACAGGGATCCCTCTGACTTTTGAATTTTTACACATTTTTCAGATAAAATCATGAAGGGAAAAAAAACCCTCCAGCACTCAAGAACATCAAGTGGATTTGTGGCACTCTCCGGAGGACTCGGGGCCCTTACAAACATATGAATGGATTATGCTGATTTTCTACATATTTAATCGTCCTAATCCGTATATTCTGACGGGTAATCTGCAACCCATATTAGAAACCAGGGAACTTTATCGACAGTCTAGCACCTCTGTGTTGAGCACAATAAAACATATATTCAGTAAATAAGTGAATAGTAAATAAGAAAAGGGTGGGGGAAAATCTACTTAACATTTACTGTCACTGTTTCAGAACTCTAGAGACATCAAGAAAGAAAGATTAGACTAGAAGTTAGTTTTCTGTTCATATATTGAGGAAATTAAGTGTTGCTGCTGATTTGCTTACATTGTCACTGTCTTTGGAAGGGCTATATATGTATTTCATGTATGTATTTAATGTATTTCATGCATGTATTTCACATATTTCATGTATGTATTTAATGTATTTCATGCATGTATTTCACATATTTCATGTATGTATTTAATGTATTTCATGCATGTATTTCACATATTTCATGTATTTCATGTATTTCATGTATTTCATGAGTTCACACACAGATTTCTTTGCTGCTCACTCTAAAACTTTGAACCATTTGTTATTACTTAGTCAATCACAGCCAAGATTATCTATAGTTCATACTCTTCTTATGATTCTATGTACAAGGAACACTCAATTGCTGGTTCTCTACTCTTAGTAGCTCATAAGTAGCCACCTGAGAGGCTTTTTATGGGTTGTTTAATAATACATGCAGTAGCTACACAACCCCTCGCTGAAAGAAAGCATCACCACAAGAATAAATGTAGGTAAAACCTGGCAGTATGATCCAAAAGATAGAAGGGTAAAGTCAAGACAGGGATGTCTGTAGAGCTACTTCTGAAAAGCTAAGGGCTGAGTGCCAAATACACGAGTATTTCACTGAGTAGGCAATGGTCACACGCTCTCTTTCGGGAGATGCAAACGAGCTTTGGTAAACATATCACTGGGAAATCACTTCCAGGTGTCACTAGAGATGGAGCAGGCAAAGGAAATGTCCCCTCCCCACCAAATACCTACGACTGGAGGACAACCCAATGGGCAGCAGGTAGCCCACACATTCACTGGGGATGTCCACATGCAACTCACTCCTGGCTTGACTTTGCTCTGCCATTCATGAATTATGCAGGCAGCTCCAACACGGGGAAATGAGAGGGAATTATGCGGCCCACTATCACATGTTATCTCTCCGGATACACACACCTTAACGCTCAGGTTCAGACAGGATTATATGCTGTTGTGCCCAGCCGGAGCACAAACTCACTCCAGGATTTTCATTGTCATGGACGCTGTGTGTATAAACAAAAACGAGCTCCCATATGTGCAAGCGAACAAACCGCATCCACGCAGGCTGGGGAAGAAGACAGACAAAAATACAGCAGGATGAGGGGTTTTCTTGAAGATTCATAAACTAGACTGTTTTTTCCAGATGTAAGCGCCAGCCATTAAAAAGTATCGGCAGCTCCTTTAGCACAGAGAGGTTCCCACTCAGCTTTGCCACCATCAAGCTTTTATATTCTGCCATCAAAAATTAAATCTTAGTGATGTTTTCCTGCATCCTTTCACTTTTTGAGCAGCACCTAGTCTTTGGCAGCACAGCCACGGAGTGTTTTATTATGCGTGCTGCTATATCTGCTCTTACAAGGCCGCCTCTATTATCATTTTACAAGGGACTTTTTAATTACTGTTACAGCTAAGATGAGATTTGGAATTTAAAAACAAGCACACATGGGGTTAGGCTGGTCTTTGATTATTAAAACCTTAAGGTTCATAGACTACAAGGGTCAGATGGGACCGCCACAAGGATCCTCTGAGGACTCCAGGGCTGGAATCCTGGAACCATTGCACAGAGTCCCCCAAATTCTGGGAAGGCAATGGAAACGACTCGATTTGCATCTATGTTTTTTTGCCAGGTCTTGTCCATTAAAACGCAATTCTAGCATGCATTACGGATAATTACTTTTCATTTGCCATACAATGGGGATTCTGGGTGTTTAAATTATCCCCAGAATGTACAGAATTGTGCTTTTTGAAGTAATCCTTTGTAATAAAACAGAATGCATATTGTCAGAGAGCCAGGTTTTTCCTCCGCGCTGTAATAAAGGTGCTTAAAAACGTAGCCTCGGGCAACTGAAGCAGGATTTCACTTCTTGAGAAAACCCAAAGTAAAATAAAATTTTTTCCCACACTGCACAACCCAGTCATTAATTTTCCTGTAGGCAGCCAGACATGCATGCCAATGCTCTCGCTGAGACAACGCGTGCTTTAGCCGCTCTCTTCTTCCCAACTGCCGAGAAATCCTAAAACTGGAGCTAACTCCTAACAAATATTTGATTGTTAATTTCAGGTTTTTAGGTCAGATTGAAAGAGACTCGAGTTTTGTGCCTGTGATATCTATGAGGATGAAGGCAGTGATAGTCTCCTTCATTCTGACAGGCGTGCAGTCAAATATCTGTATAATGCATATATTATATATAAATAAATACATATGCTACGATAGAACAATTCTATATATGAAAATAGGTACTTTTATATAATCTATATTATATATTATATTATA
>VZRI01013630.1:86448-191451 GCA_013397515.1 Upupa epops | reverse complement strand
TGTATTAATATATAAAACTATATAATGTGTAGTTGTTTTATATTATAATATAACGTAATATAATAATATAACATAATATATAAAATATAGTAGTTTCTGTTTTTCAATCATTTTGCAAACAAATGAAGAGCACAATAGGTGGCTTTGATTTCCCTTTTAATCTTTTAAAAACTATTTGCAAACTCTAGTGTTTTTAATCTCAAGAGCACCTTAGCATTTTCTTTGCCACATTTTGAAGTGCCTCACTGCATTAACATCCATCCTAACAGAGGAGCCCCGTGCAAATCAGGCTTCTAAAGGAGTGCACAAGCTCCAACACTTTACAAAGTGGTTTCCCCACTACGGATATCGAGATGACTTCAAATGAATAAAAAACCATCAAATACTTTTACATAAAGGAGTTTCAGATCAGATTTAGCTGCAAATATTTTACTCATAGTCATCCCACTACTTTTCAAAAACAACTCAGATTTCACTTTATGTTCCTCCAAAGCCCTGCTTTTTAATCATTCCGTTCATTTTCCTGCAACTGCTTTCAAACACTGGGGTTTCTTTTTTAGTCAAACAGTCTCCAAATGATTAAATCCCAATCGATAGATCATTTATTTCTTTGTGGAAGTTTATGAGTATAATTTTTCCTCCCTTCTTTCTGGAGATTAATAACTTTAGGATCTTGAGGAAAGCTTTGACAACAATCTTCTAATCCACAGTTGCCCATCTCATTACTAGGAAACTACATTTAGGAATGCAAAAAATTACTTCTAATTTCTTGTCCCCAAACTGCATCTATTCAAAAATCTCCATAGCAACTCCAAAGCTTCATACCAGTCCCCAAGGAACTCCACAATAATTGCCCAAAAAGGAATCTCTGATATTTAAATGCTTCATATTTTCACCACAACTTTCTTAAACTCTAGGTTGAATTACTTTGCAGACACTGATGTTTTAAGGTTGTGAAGGAAAAGCCTGGTTCAAGTCAGAACAGAGGCACTGCATCACTCGTTTTGAGAGCTCTAAGAAACAGTGCAAGATAACAAATTGTCTTCTTAAAAGGCAAGGGGAAAAGTCGAGCTGCTGCTATGGAATTGTCCCTGTTACTGCTGTGGAATTGTCCATTCTGATACTATGGAACTGTCCCTGTTGATGCTATGGAATTGTCCCTCTTAATGCTCTGAGAGAACTAAGCATCATTACATCTGAACAGCTATGGACAAGTCTTTTCACGACTCCAGACTATTCCCAACCAAAATCCACCACCTTATTCCATTTTAAGAAGGTTCTTTAGTTATTCATTCTTAGAAGAAAAAGATCCCTCAGGTTTTTATTGCCCTACAAACTAAAGGACACGCAGAAATGTTGCCTCTTCTTGATTTCACTTATTATTAAGAGCTTGGGAACGTGAAATGCTGGTTATTTCTCATGAAAAGATCAACTCTACACAACTTAGGGCTATTTATAAATAGAACAGTGGGGATTTAAATACAATAGGGGACATGGAACAAAAAGAGACAGGGAATAATAACATCATCGTGTCTCTTTTGGTCCATGGACGTGTTTCAACACTTGCAGGTTTCACACACGTCCACGTTTCTAAAAGGAAACCTAAATGACTATTTTGTTTAGATGGGCTTTGATTCCCTCACACTGAAAATCGTTTGAAATCTTTTCAACCACTTCAGAGAGTTTTGGTGGAGTCTCCCATCACCCTGCAGTTTATTTTTCCTCAAGGGGTTTGAGCAAAACACACGGTTCGAATCATAAATTGTGCAGGACAACCTGCAAACTCCTTAGTTTATTTTTCCTCAAAGGATTTGAGCAAAACACACGGTTCGAATCATAAATTGTGCAGGAGAGTCCTGCAGTCACTGAAATGCATCACCAACTTTACCTCCGTAAGGAATCCCTCATCCCTCATCATTCTATGATTCTATGTTTTCTTACGTTTGCTTGCGTTTACATTCACAAGCAAAGCTCTAGGTGATCCTGCTGTGGCAGGGAGATCGGACTAGATGATCTTTCGAGGTCCCTTCCGATCCCTAATGATTCTACGATACTCCTTCGTTTAAACAGCCACAGGAGCGAGTGCTACACCATCTCTGTGGCAATTTCACAGGTCGTTGCAATCTATATAATTTTGCAATCATCCGTAGAGTTTACGGTCCCTTTGAAAACTAATGCCACGACTGGACTCGTGTCAGTAATTGCACTCAGATGAGCACCAGCGGATGGCTTGTAAGAGTAAAGTTACTGAGACGGGTAAGTGCTGGCATGTTCAGGACCTAAAGCTGTTAATACCATACAAGTCCTGTAAAAGTGCTGTGATCAGGCGCCATCCAGAAAACACTTCCTCCTGAGTACATAACAACTGGGCTCATTTCTGTGACTGAGCTCTCTGAAATCAAGAGGTGGAGGTTGGTAAACTCAATACTAATTATTTAAATTACAGTTTCCCTCATCCTTTCAGACAGAAAGACCAGAGGGAGGGGGTTACATGAAGAACTTCAGTCTCTCGTGTTTCCTCAGATGGTGGAAAGCAATCTGAAGCTACAGATTATCGTGAAGAAGTGATCCAGCAGTGTACAAGATTTAACACTATCAGATGAAAAATGTTACTACTAAACAAGCACAGTCCCCCAGCCCTTCCTCTTGTTATTCTTTAACAGTCCTCATCCTGACCAGGACACTAGACTCCAAGCCACCCATAAAAGTGCTCATATTGACCAGTTTCTTTGTGAATATTAAGAAAAAGAGAGGTACCAAAGCATCATATTAAACCCCAAAACTCAGAGGAGCAAAGCATATCGAAACCACACTTGGAAAACAGTTATAAACATCCAAGAGTTTCATCCTCTTCCTTACTTATCGCTGTCGATACTAAACCAGACTGCCAGTGCCCTGGCAGTCCTGCCCCTCCCTGGCATCCAGCCACCTCCCAAATGCCCTGGGAGTTCCTCAGCTCTGAACTCTCTGCTCTGAGTTTGCAAACGCTGCCTCAGAATAACAGCCCCTGGGGTTACGTACTGTTGGACCGAGTGAAACACCCCTTCTGTTTTACACCCTGTTTATTTGCACTCTTGGGTTCTCATGGCAGGTTTTATCTTGGCTCAGAGATCAATCGCAAGCCAGCAGAGCTAGTGAGCACACACCAGAATTAGAACAAGCTGCCTGCGAAGCACTTGCCCGTGACACAGCTCACCTCATTAAATATTTTATCGAGCTACATATTAAGACATTTAAAACAGCACTGCTTCTTTCTGCATTGTTTGACACCATCTCGTTTTGTAGCTTTCTGCTTTATGGTGTGTGCAGGCTCATAAAGTTTAAACGTAGCTATAGTAGCTGCTCGAGTGCTACAGAGGCTGTCTCCTGTGATAGTAATATTCTGAGATGCTCTGCGAGCTGCTAGAAGGCTTCGTGTTGCACAGGACCAGACAGACGCCTACAGCATCTGTACCCCTGCTACCACTGGGACATTGTGGGGAGAATCATTACATCGCTTACTCAGAACTCCTTAAGTTCTGATCTGTGCAGGCTTCCAGTTTTGAGGACTGAACTTCAAAAATCTATGAGATCTATAGAAAAAAGGCCATAGCTTCAGGTTTTCATGCTCTAGATTTTATATAGAATCATAGAATATTCTTTAACTCCTGTTTGACACACTCATAACACACCTGGAATCTTTTAGAAATAACCCCTCCCAGTATTCTACCTTTGAAGAAGGATAATAATGTCATTAGCAGAACTGCAGTCAGAAAAGTAACAGCCACTGCAGACTAGGAACGTTCTTCTTTATAAGCAGCAGCAGAGTCTGTAGTTCATCAAGAGAGCATCAGTGTAAAAACCCTTACAACATTCTTGTGCTGCGTTTTACATCGAGTTCTTTTTTCCTCAGGGTTGTGAAAAGCAGAGCACTCGTCGTTGTTCTTAAGCAGTTTAGACATTAAGTTTTACCAGTATCTGAATGAAAATACCCTACAAAAAGCTTTGAGTCTTCAGCAAAGGCATGGAAACACGGAGAGGCTTTGTCTGCCAGTGCAATTCCTTGACTGAGTCATTAGTGACTGTATTTTACTTGACTATCAATGCATTTGACCCATAAACCCTGTATTTGGCTGGTTTGGGGCACTGTGGAGGTTCCTTTGAAGACAGGCTTGTGCTTTACCTGTCAAGATTATTCCTCTCCTTCATTTGACACCAAGTAAAACATAGATGAATGTAGAACAGTCTTGAAGGATCTTGCCTTTAAAACCATTTTTTACATCAGTAAATACAAAACCACTTCAACACCTCAGTTAAAAAGAGGGGGGTTAATTCATAGCAGTCCCTTATGTCCTGATGATGATATTCAAAACCTAACCTGTAGCACTCGAAAGAACATCCCTCTGTACAGTCATTCGCTCTCTGCTTGAACTTCATCCTACACGGGGACACATTTAGAACCAGGATTTCTGTTTACAGGCTCTGAGCACCGCCAGTCCTTTCCCTCTTACATTACTGCACTACCGTTAGCAGTCACGATCACACCAGCAATAGCTCTTTTAGGTGAGATATGAAACCTTCTACAAAACCCAAGTAGAGGGAGAGTGGCAATGGAATCTCACTGGTATCACTGCTAAGCAATGACTTTGACAGTGCAATTGCAAACACAGTTCTTTTCACAGATACAGGTGGGATGGGGTTGGGTTTGATTTGTTTGGTACCTAATTATATATGTAATGGCAATGCGGCTCCAGCTGAGACCTGAGCTTCATATTTCCTGATAAATACAAGCTGGGCCAGATGTGTGTCAGCTGGAGCATCTCTCTTACAAGGACAGGCTGAGGGAGCTGGGGTTGTTCAGCCTGGAGAAGAGAAGGCTCTGTGGGGACCTGATAGCAANCAGCCTGGAGAAGAGAAGGCTCTGGGGGGACCTGATAGCAACCTTCCTACAAAAAGGCTGGAGAGGGACTGTTTATGAAGGCCTGGAGTGATAGGACAAGGGGCAGTGGTTTGACATAAGGAAGGGTAGATTGACACTGGGTGTTAGGAAGAAGATTTTTAGTAGGAGGGGACACTGAACACTGGAACAGTTTGCCCAGGAAGGTAGTTGAGATACTCAAAGGGAGGCTGGACAAGGCTCTGGGCAACCTGATCTAGTTCAGGCTGTTCCTGCTCACTGCAAGGGGCTTGGACTAGATGACCTTTGGAGGTCCCTTCCAACTCAGGCCATTCTATGACTGCTCTTGTATGAGTCCCATAGCAAACGTTGTGCTGTGTTTCCAGGCTTTTAAAACCACAAATAGAGTTGCACAACTCCACTTACTTTCACCCAGCCTGCATCTCTGAAGACAAGCTCAGTTCAGTGAAACTTGGGTGGAACACTGCTGCACCACGGATATCATGAGCTCATCCCTGTGCTGGGCAAGAGTTCCCCTAGCCCCTGTGGCTGTCTTGCTGCTTGGACTTTATGCACAGCAGCTTGGCAAGCAGCTGTGTATGATATATTGATATTATTAACTAAGTAGTGCACTTTGAAGCATAAGCAGCCATAAAGTGACAAGGATTTCAAGTGCTAGTAAAGAGTGACTTTCAGGAGGATTTGCCTGTTCTTTATAATTATAATCAGATTGGACATGTCCAAAACTGAGCTTTGAGCAGAAATGTTTTGACTTGTTAAGGAAAAGTAGCTTATTTCAGAAAAAGAAAGAAGCAGGGAGTAGGATTTAAAAAAGCACACAAGTGAGTGAGATATTTCACTCTTTCCAGCCCAAAACTTTAAGTAAGAGCTGAGTTTGGGAGATTTAATTCCCTATGATAGTGATATTTCCTGCTGTAATCCCTATTATATTTAATTCACTATTATGTGTGTCTTAATGAATTATTTCCTCTGGGTTGTTCATGGAGAAGTATTTTCATGTAAATACATTAACTATTGGTGAAAAGGTGGCTTGCCTTCTCAGTTAAAGAGGTTTTAAAGGGGCATTACAATGATTAGAGCTTAAAGGTGCCTGGGTCTTAGCAGTAGATGTTTTGCTTGAAGACTTTAGTGCTTGAGAAAAAGGAACCTTTCCTTACAGTTCCCACTGTTGCCCAGCAGTAGCATCGTTACTGTGATGGTCTTGGGCTATAAACAAAGTTTATGGAACAGGAGAATGCAGCTGATATCATTATAAAGAACAATACAGTTGGAAGAGGGGAGGTTTAGACTGGAAGTCAGGAGGAAGTTCTTCACAATGAGGGTGCTGAGACCCTGGACCAGGTTGCCCAGGGAGGTTGTGGCTGTCCCCTTCCTGGAAGTCTTCAAGGCCAGATTGGCTGGGGCCTTGAGCACCCTGGTCTAGTGGGGGGTGTCCCTGCTGATGGCAGGGAGGTTGGAACTAGGTGATCTTTGAAGTCCCTTCTGACCTGAACCGTTCTATGCACCACTCTATGAACCCTACAGCTATGTACAACTCTCTTATTCTCAGTTTATTCCAAAAGATTGTTAGATGTTCTGCAGGAAAAGCAGTCCTAAAAATCAATTCAATACACTGACAAATCAGAAAAATTGTTATGTAACCTACTGTATATTTGTATATTTGAATAAAAGTATAAATGTATGTTTATCTGTATAAATGTGTATTTGAACAACTGACTCACACTGTAAACAAATACATCTTAAAATGGAATCTATATAAAACATCACCCAGAATCAAATAATTTAGGATACAGCCAACTTCTCTAATGATTTCTTTCAGTGCAGTCCTAATACCAGATTTTTAGGTCATCATTAAAAATCATTGTACATGATCATCCTGTATTTTTTATTCCACTTACCCATTCAAATTATTATAAACAGATTAATTTCCGTGGGGTTTGCTGTTGTCTGCCTTTGTGATTGTTTATTTCAGGGTTTAAGTGATGAATGAATGACGGGAGGAAGCGATTCTCAACTCCAAACTCCCACATATCAAACAGGGCAGTAACACTGGCATTGAAATTCTCATTTCAGAAGACTCACTGACTGAGCTGAGAAAGATCCAGGTGTCGTAGAAATGTTTCTGTCCACACAACACAGACAGATTTCTTGTGCTGACGTTAAAAACAAACCTCAGCTCAAAATCTACGCACCCGTGCAAATCACACCAAACTCCTACAAGATGCTCAGCCCCTTTGCAAGTGGCAGAAACACCCAGGAGGTCTGCTGGGTCAGCACAAGATTTCCTATGCCATTTAAACCCTGCTCTCTGGCAGCTGGAGCTGAAGGGCACAGGCAAAGCTGCCATGCAGGGAGGCTCACCACCAGCGCAGGCAGGGGCTGGGTGCAGACTTGCTGCCAAGGGAGAAGAAGGAGGGGTGAGACAACAGGGTGTGTGCACGTAGATCCACCAGATGTATTCTTCTATGCTCATGCATACTCTGACTCGTTCCGTGTGATGGCTCAGTGTGAAACCAAGTTATGTCAACAAGAAACTAACTGATTTAAAAGCCTTTTATCCACACAGGTTCTGATCCAAAGTTATTTTCAACCTTGAGAAACCTCTCAATACAAACAAATTGCATCTATTACCCCTTTCTATAGAACCTTCCCACAAACTGATCTGAGGTCTATGCATACCAAACAGCAAACGCTCTTACATTAGTATTTTGGAATTAAAATGGTTTGAGTGCTGCAGAAGGCTGATGCTGAGGGAGTACAACTTAGACTGTGACCACTCAGATGTGAAAAGACTCAGCATCTTCTGCTCTCATCCAGCAGTACCCTAGTCACACCTCCTTGACCACTTGGCACAGCCTAGTCAATCCAGTGGTCCATGGATGCTATAACAGTGCATGATGAAGAAATTAAGGAGCCTGTCGATGAAGAAATTAAGGAGCCTGTCAGAAGAAATGTTTCCAAATGAAAAGGCTTAACACAAACCATCTGATTCAATATTTAACTATTTAAGATGAAAGTGCCAGCATTTCCACTCAGTTATTTGTGGTGGTGCTGAGCACTGCTGAGCCCCTTGGGTGGGAACCGCAGGAGTTCAGCACCTTTAGAAAAAAGCAGGATGAAGTCCGGGAGGTGAATGAGACCCTAAGAGTTAAACTCATGAAAACATGTCATTTTTGTAAGATACTTAGAAATTGGAGAAGGGAGGGGAGGAGGAGGGGGCAGAGAAGGTGACAAAGGAAAGAAAAAACTAAGTCTCAATGGAATCATCACTTCATCTGTAGGAAAGGCAGTTTAGGTTACAACATGCTAATTGCAATCTAATATTAGCAGTATGCAATTAATAAATCATAATGATAGATAATAAAGATCCTTTATGCCTATCCTGCATGTTCATTACCTTGTTTTTTATAAATATCTTAAAATAAAGATGTACGAACCGCAGTCTGGAACTACATGGAGCCTGAAAATCATGTTTCCAACATCTAATCTTTCCATCTATCACACAATGTACCTAAGTGAGGTACCCAACTAGTGATTAATGGCGTTACACTTGGAAATACACCCTGTTTTAATAAAACGAGGGCACAGATTCTTCCCTCCCAGCTAACTTGGATAGTTCTCACTCTCTCTGGTTGCTTTTAATTGCACGGAGAACACGCCTGGCGTGTCGGCCATATGCAAGAGCACAATTTCATTTGACCTTCAGGTAGTAATATCAGAATTAATTTCTAATAATGTTGGTTATTCTTCTCTGAGCTAGAGTGGTGTGAAAATACTTCCTCTCTGAGCCAGAATTTTATCCATTTTTTAGATTCTTCCTCATTAAAAGAAAACTGCTGGGATAGTCTGCTTCCGCTTTCTTCCTTACTCTCTGCTTCTCCTGCCTCTCGGTTTTCCTTTGTTCTCTGGTTATCCTCCTCGTATTTTCCCTTCCAACTGCCAGGAAAAGCTTGTCTCTAGTCAAATCTCCTCAGCACTGCTATTCCGTATCACGCAGGCATCACTTTATTTACACAACTTTTATAAATCTACCTAACTGAAGTTATAAAGGGATATTTTCCTCAGTTCTAAGGAAAAGCAGGAAATAGTTTGTGCTGTCAGGATCGAGACTCAGGTAGTGAAACAACAGAGTAACCACCACCACTAAAATTTGTGGCTCTTCTACCTTTGTTCTTTACTACCCCCCCTCCACCCCCCAGCATTGCACAAGTCTGACTTTAATGAAAATTATTTCATGTCTATCAGTATTTTTCCTTATTTTACAATCTGGAAAAAAGAACCTGCCTTTCAATTCAGAACTAAACCTCGTCCCTGGTATGAATAGTTCCATTCGTGCCTGGATAGGAAGATTTTGTTCAAGTCCTGTAGAGTTCTTTTCCCCTCTGGCTCCGCTTTCCTTGTGAAGCTCTAGGAAGCTCTTCTATTTTTCTGTCATAACTTAAGCAGCCTGTGCTCTGCACATAAAAATGACAACTATAACTGCCTTTAATAGCTTCATTTTTGAAAATCAAAGCCTCAGTGACTCAAAGAAGGGCTGATATGTACTAGCACATAGCTGTTCTAGGAGAATGCAAAGAAAAGCTTCATCACAGCTTCTTCTACAACCCAGACTAGCATCATTTACCTGTCTACTTATTATAAACAGCCAAGAAGAAACCACCCCAATAGTTACCATCCCAAATCACCATCCCAACAGTTACCATCCCAAGTCACCACCTCAACAGTCAGCAACCCAACAGTTACTATCCCAATAGTCAGCACCCCAACAGTTACCATCCCAATAGTCACCAGCCCAAGACACCCTCCAAATAGTCCCCAACCCAATAGTCACCAGCAAAAGGAACAGCCCAATGAGGAAAACACAAGAGGAAAAGCTCACTCCCAATTTTAAAACAAGTTAAATGGTATTAAGTACCACAGAGGTGCCAAGGAACTAGTAGTTGCAGAGCTTAGGAAAGTTATTTGCCAAGAAGATCAGACAGGAGGCAAAACCCAGCTTGAATTCACAGCTGTGAGGTTTTCACTCTGTAATTTCTAGGAGATAGACTCAAAAATGCCTTTGAAATTAAAATGCATGCGATATGATTTAAATAAAGAGTGTATCTCCAAACATATATTTTCATAAACATTCACTATGTGCTTAAAAAAGCTTCCAAGTATAAACCTTGCTGCACTCTATCTCTGCATCAAGACGTGAAAACGAGCTGTGAAACACGAGAGCACAAGAACCCTACTGAGATGAATTAGATTATTCAGCACAAGGGAGCAGCACAGATTAGACAGCTTTCACAATAACATTGTTCTCTTGAAACTCCACCCAGAAAAAAAGAGGATAGTTGTAAATATTGATTAAAATTGAGCATTCTTCCTTCAAAGAACCTTTGGTGCTAGGCATTAACTGAAGCTCAGGAAAAAAACCAAGAGGACACAGTACATTTTAAACATCTTGCAGAAAGATCTCTATTAAATTTTCCAGAGTTCCAACTACTAAATAAATAAAGAGATTGCATACATTTGGATTAATAAAATCAGCAGGTTTGTTATAATAACCTCTTTATTACAGAGGGGAGAAGAACCAGGCTTCTACAGCTGTTTTCCCATCATATAAGTACACAAAATAATTTCCATCTTTCCAAAAGTGCCAGTTCCTACTGAGACTTTCTGAGATTAGAGTTGAGATACCTTCTTCAGAGTCATGCATAACTAGATTCAAAATTAATTAATGCTTTTCTGCTAAAAGCTGTTGCAGATAGTAGTCCACAGACCTTCAGGGAAACTGCTAGATCTCCATCCCTCTTTACATCTGTACGCAATAAGAACAGCTCCTGGCGTGCGAGTGGACTTGTTTGTGCCACACAAGGGAAAACAGGACTCACAGCAACCTATTCAGGATAGGTTGGGGGCTGACCTGTTGGAGAGCAGTGCAGGAGAAAGGAACCTGGGGGTCCTAGTGGCCAGCAGGATGACTATGAGCCAGCAATGTGCTCTGGCAGACAAGAGGGCCAACAGCATCCTGGGGGGAATCAGAAGCGGGTGGTTAGCAGATCGAGAGGGGTTCTTCTCCCCCTCTACTCTGCACTGGTGAGACCACATCTGGAGTATTGTGTCTAACTCCGGACCCATCAGTTCAAGAAGTTCATACAAATATTAGCAGGAACTTCTTCCCAGAGAGGGTTCTGGAGCACTGGACCAGGCTGCCCAGGGGGGTTGTGAAGTCTCCTTCTCTGGAGACGATCCAGACCCGCCTGGCTGTGTTCCTGTGTTACTTGATCTAGGTGATCCTGCTGTGGCAGGGAGATTGGACTGGATGATCTTTTGAGGTCCCTTCCAATCCCTAATGATTCTATGATTCCTAAAAGCTGTTGAGTGACTTCCTTTCCCATCAAGGTGACACCAAGAAACATTATAAAGGAAACAAGACCCAAAAAACTCTTTCTAAGGCCCAGTTGTGTCGAGGCACCAGCCCATGCTGTGTTTTCTACACTGCACTAGGGATGCAAACACATGCTTTGGCAAGAAGAAGTGAATTGCTTACTGCGTGCATTCTGCCATCTATTTTTGCTCAGTGAGGGCAGGGCGCTCTGCCCAGAGGACTCGGGTCATGTCATCTCCCGAGTGCTTCTTGGGTCAGGACTTGTCACAATAGATGAGTCTGCTGCTCTTACTAAAAATATCCTTCAACACTAGAGACTCTAAGACCACTTTTATGTTGCTTCTCTCCTTAAAACCCCTGCCCAGTTGCCTCATATGTAACACCTGCAGCCCTTGAAGATCTCCAAATTCAGAACGGAGTGGCAGCAAGGGTTCTGCAATGCTCAATAAGCAGGCTCCCTGCAGAATCCAGCAGCTCTAGAGACTGTGAATCATGAGTAAACCCTACTGACAAGCTTTTGGGTTAATGGTCCATCCTATGGTTGGCTAAACCAGTACACAGGCCAAGCTGCTTGGCTCTTAAAAATACTGGGTGAACAATGAAAAGATGCCCAATTGATTACCTGATCCCAAACCCTGACAGCAGCTGCTGGGGTCTTCATTGCAAGCTCTGAGCAACTGACGTTTGTCTAACAAGCTCTGTCACAGCAGATAGCTTATGGCAAGCCTGCTTTACGTTAGCCAATTTCAAAGTGACTACCTAAACTGTGATAAAAGCAGTGCAAATGAGGACAAACCTTCTGCCCTCTGCTACAAGAGAGGAAAGGGAAGGAAAGGCAGTGCTGGATGCAATGGGAGCTGATTTCCAAAACTCCTCCTGCCCCAGCAGGTAGGTGTTAACCCCTGTACCTGCAGGATCTCTGGGGAAAGCTAACTCCTGGACATGAGGAACAAGTCCCAGTGAGGGTGTCCTTCATCCCTGGAGAAAAGGAAGTCAGTCTTCAAGAAACTGGTGAGGATTGTCATGCTACTGTAGTATAAGGATAGTGGTTATTACCTATAGTCACAGGTTTTAAATGAGATTCAGAAGTGAAGAAGACGACCTCATTAGTCCAGTGACCTGTGTAAACAGCTGCTTTAAAATCCCCTTAAAAGACAACAAAAGCAAGAGAAGAAGTTTAACAATGCCTAAAACATTTTTCATCAGCAAGAACATCACTTTGCCTAGCTAAGGAAAAGCATGTGAGCCACTGGGAACACAGGCACCGCCGGTGAAATGTGATAGCTACAGCGAGTACCACGGCTCTGGGTGTCCTTTTTTAAATTCAAATTAAAGCAATGAAATTATAAAGGTCAAAGTCCTTATCTTCAGATATCAAGCACACGTTGTTAAAATATTTACTGGGAAGTTTGAACTCTGAAGCTGCTTTCCTTCAAATCTTTAACATTTTGCTCCAAGCTGTATCATGTACTTAACTCTGAGAGAAATGCAGAAGCTGACTGAGGCTTCGTGATAAGACCTGAGCTCAAAATAATGCTGAATTCTATTTGTTTACATGAAAATAAAGGACATACTGTTACCTAACAGCAGCCTGGAGCTTGACTCCTTGTGCACATAGCCCCCAGTCACCAGCCAGGCACTGCTGGACTGGAGGTGGGACAGTGTATTGGTTAATTTTACAGCAGGAATAGGAGCTTTGTAGTGATAACAGCATCTGATGCTTCTCCTATGGTACCGCCATCACTTCCATAGTTGAAAACTCGTCTCTAGCCATGAATCATTAATGTAATCAACCTAACTTTGCTAGGCAGTGTTTGTACCTCACAGATAGATTAGTTGCTATTTACAGCTCTATGAGTGTGTTTGACAAAATGAAAGCCAGCCTGAAGAGCCACTCTCATGAGCAAAAAAGCAGTGTCAAAGTCTACAAGTAAAGCACAGCTCCTTGATCAAGTCTGCTATTTACAAGGGTAAGTGTAGAGTTTGGCATCTGGGCAAGAACCACCCAGGTACCAGTACAGGTTGAGGAAAGACAACACACTCTCTGTGCTTGAGAGTCCAGCACAGAGTCACAGAGATGATGGAGTGGAGCATCTCCCTGCTGAGGAAAGACTGAGGGAGCTGGGTCTCTTGAGCTTGGAAAAAAGGAGCCTGAGGGGTGACCCCATGAATGTTGATCAAGATGGAAAGGGCAGGGGTCAGGAGCCAGGCTCTGCTCAGTGGCACCCAATGAAAGGGCAAGGGGCACTGGGTGTCAGCTGGAAAAGATGAGGTTCCACATCAAGATAAGAAACTTCATCATGGTGAGAGTGACAGAGCCCTAGAAGGGGCTGCCCAAGGAGGCTGTGGAGTCTCCTTACCTGGAGAGGTTTCAAGCCTTCCTGACCTGTTCCTGTGTGACTGGATCTAGGTGATCCTGCTGTGACAGGGGGGTTGGGCTGGATGATCCTTCGAGTTCCCTTCCAATTCCTGACATTCCGTGATTACACTACCCAACTCTTTTACCTTGACCACTTCCCAGCACAGGCATCCTGTCATCCTAGTCTCACCCAGCGTATAGTAAAAAGCAGCCATAGCAATATAACTCAAAGCAGTATTACTCAGCCAGTTGCCAAAGGACATCAGTTTCAGGATGGATCCACCTTTCCAGGACAGCTCTGTTACTCAGAACACTTCCACTGATACTTGGGCATCAAAACTCACAAGTTCAATGAAAGCTCAAACCTTTGACAGTCAGAGAGCGCACATTTCCTGCCAGAACTCCCCTTAGGAAACACTCCCTAGTGAACAAGCAGGACCAGCATTCCCAGTGAGGGATTTATTCCCTAAGGAATGACACTTGGACGTTATTTTCTTTACTGTGACAATGCTCTAGAATTGATTTGGAAGCAGCTGGAAAGATCCCGTATTTGTTATCCATTTTCACTGTCATCTGTTCAAAAATGTTTGCCCTCTGCATCCTATCAAGACAATCAGGTCTGTGGTTGTGAACACTGTTTGTAGCTGTAAAACAACATTGAAACTATGAATATCCAGAGGTACCAACTTACCATGGGAAAAGTAAACACTGGAGAAAAGAACCCCATAACCACCACTGCTCTGCGTGAGTATCCGTGGGGTTTGGGAGCTTTTCTTTCATTAACACCTTACAAAACAACAGCTCTAGAAAAGATAAACCCAGCTTGGGTCATTCTGAACGCTTGAATCACTTCTGTCTGATGTATTGTTGTTGCAGTGATGTCTCTGCTGCTGTGATTTCATAGTGTATTCCTCTCCTTCACATAAAGGCTTTCTTTAAGCTGGCACTTAGGGTGCAACTGCTGTTCAACTCGAAGGCATTGAAAAAGGATGATATTGGGTAATAAATTAAAATCATAAAATCATAGCAGAAACAAAGCTTCTTGAATGAATATTTTTTAATCGTTAATTTAGGCTAAATGAATATCATTTTGGAAAAGCTATTTCATAGAATCATGCAAACATTAGGGATCGGAAGGGACCTCAAAAGATCATCCAGTCCAATCCCCCTGCCACAGCAGGATCACCTAGACCAGGTTGCACAGGGTCTGGAACGTCTCCAGAGAAGGAGATTCCACAACCCCCCTGGGCAGCCTGTGCTAGATCTCTGTTACCCTCACTGGGAAGAAGGTCCTGCTGATATTGATATGGAACTTCATCTGTTCTAGCTGGCACCCAGTGCCCCTTGTCCTATCACCAGATGTCCTTGAGAAGAGCCTGGCCCCATCCTGACACTCACCCCTCATATATTTGTAGAGATGAATGAGGTACTCCCTCATCCTCCTCTTCTCCAAGCTCAAGAGTCCCAGCTCCCTCAGCCTTTCCTCATCAGGGAGGTGCTCTACTTCTTTCATTATCTTTGTTGCTCTATGCTGGACACCCTCCAGCAGCTCTGTGTCCTTCTGGAACTGAGGGGCCCAGAACTGGACACAATGCTCCAGATGTAGCCTCACTAGTGTAGAGTAGAGGAGGAGAAGAACCTCTCTCAATCTGCTCAAACAAGCCAGCGGAGAGCAAGTTGAGGATATTAAGTTGTACCAGCAGCTTCTTGAGCAGCCGGTCAGGCTGTGTAAAAACTGTGGATATTGCCAAAAAGGACTGGATATCTGACAGGAAAAAGCAGTCGGTGGGGTGGGTTTGATTTGTTTAGGGTTTTTCCTCCCACCCCTCCTCTTTCTGTATCTGCCAGGAGAGACTTCTTAACGCTCTAAACCGTCTGTGATTAAAAACAACATAAAACTGGGGTTTGTTCCTGCTCCGTGGAAGGCAGCCGAAAACCCCAGAGAGGCTCTAGGTTTTCAGCAGACTCATTTGAGAGCAGAGAAATCGTCGTAACCATTTCTCTGACAGGTCGGGCCAGAGCTGCCAAGGTCCTGAAGGAAAAGCACTGTGTTTGTATCGGCTCCCACTGAGCCCATGGAAAATACAGCTGCGGAGCTGCTTCTCCTGCTCCTCCAGTTTCTTCCCCTTGTGGACAAAACCAACCGGTTTAAATTTGCGGAGCTGCTAGGGTGAGTGTAGTGAAGCAGTTGTAATGGATTTTACACAAGCAAATGGGATGGGCTGCTAGTGAGAGGAGACAGCAGACTTGGGAGCTGGCAAGTCCTTCCCAAACCTCCTTTCTCTCATCTGTCTGAAATCAAGTGTTTGAGGATGACATCGGGAACTTGTGAAATCAGACACAGAGAGAGAGAGATTTGGTTAATTAAGCTGTTCTTACAGCTCCAAGCTGTCTCTCCTGTGCTCAGCCCCACCATGTTGACACCTGATTTTCACAGAATCACTGAGGCTAGATAAGACCTCTAAGATCATCCAGCCCAGCCCATGACCTGACATCAGCTGGACCAGGGCACTAAGTGCTACATCCAGGGATGGAGACTCCATGACTTCCCTGGGCAGTTCATTCCAGTGTCTGGTCACCCTTTCCATGAGGAAGGGCTTCCTAACATCCAACCTAACCCTCCCCTGGTGCAGCTTCAGGCCCTGCCCTCTCATCCAATCACTAGTTGCCTCAAAGAAGAGCCCGAGCCCCACCTGACTACAACCTCCCTTCAGGGAGTTGTAGAGAGGGATAAAGTCTCTCCTATGTCTCCTTTTCTCCAGCAATCCCAGCTCCCTCAGCCTCTTCTCATCAGACTTTCCCTCCAGTCCCTTTATCAGCCTCACTGCTCTTCAGGATACTTTGGCAATGCTGACTGTGGTAGAGAGGAGGGACCACCTGAGGAGAGGACCCTTTTGACCCCAAGTGCATCCCCTCTTTCCTTCTTGCACCACATAACCTCAGCCCCACCATGGCACAAGCAGACAAGAGTTAGGCAGCTACCCTTCCAAATCATTCCTCCTGGGGGAAGCTCTCTCTGAACAGCAAAACTCTTAGATGGTAGTGGGGAGGGGAACAGGGGGAGCACATCAATACTTGATACCTATTCAAGCCACGGGGTCCCACAGGAGAACTATCAAATAAAATGCTAATCGAATGAATCCTTTTAACCAACCATCTAAGTCCACAGGCCACAGCTTACACTGTATTTCATTATTTTTTCCAACCTAAAAATAGCTGATTTGATCTGCTCTAGGCATTTGTTCCATCCATGGCCTCAGCTTTTCACAACCACTGACCTGCCCTGGAGCCCAGAGGGAACAGCTGCAGTGCTGTCATTCCCACAAGTCATTCCTATCGCTTGTGCTCACCACTGGTGCTGTACTTCACCTGGGTGCAGATACTCAGCGTCAGCAGACCTCACTCTCTCTTCATCCACTCACTCTGCTTTCCTTCTGACAGCATGGAGGAGGGCAGAAAGGAATCTAACCTCTATCATAGAAAGCTTCACCATTAATTGCAGAAATTGCCCTCTTTCCTCCCTCAAACTACAAATTTGTTTCTTTCAGAAGTGCCACCCTCTCCTCACTGTGCCCTCACTTTGTGACCCTGCCAGCATGTGGCACCTGGGATCTCGTAATGTGAATTATGCTACACAGGCTCACAGAATCATTGAGCCTGGAAAAGCCCTCTGAGCTCATCCAGCCCACCCTGTGACCTAACATCACCAAGTCAGCCAGACCAGGCCACTAAGGGCCACAGCCAGTCTGTCCTTAAACACCTCCAGGGATGGGGAGCAAAGAAACCCATTGAAAGGAACATGTCTGTCTCTTGGGCTTAACCTGAGCCTTCTGGGGCTCCTGCACACAGGCTGTTGCTGCAGTGCCTTTGACAGGTGAATTAAGACAAACATAAGGCTCCTACATGCAGTACAAAGAGCAGGTGGAGTTCAGGACCATCATTCCTGTTTCTGTTGTCATAGAACCCTTAGGGATCGAGGAGGACCTTGAAAGATCATCCAGTCCAATCCCCCTGCCACAGCAGGATCACCTAGACCAACACACCCAGGCAGGTCTGGATCATCTCCAGAGAAGGAGACTCCACAACCCCCCTGGGCACCCTGTTCCAATGCTCTGGTACCCAACAACTGCAACCAAACCACCTCAGAAATGCCTGCAGCCCTTCTGTTTGCAGAGAGAGTCAGCTACAAGATGAACTCTGGCATCCATGGTTAGCAGCTCTGTGGCACATGGGGTAGAGTATGTCATACGAAGAAGGGACTTGCTTCCAGCATGTGGCTCTGCCGAGCAGTTGCCGCAGGAATTTGCACACATCTGAAACCAATCCGAAAAAAATTTAGCCTGAGTTTTATAAACCCTAATAATCTCTGAACCGATTTAGTATCTTTAGTAGCAGGCTTTCCTGTATTGTTTTTACCTTCTGGAGGTCAGGGGTTTGTTCTTAGGAGGTCAGAACAGCTCCACACATGAAGCTCCAGTCACTCACAATGTCATCGTTTGATTTCAATTCCAGATTTACTCCCCTGGCTTTTGCTAGCAGACAGATGAGGCTGTGAGAGTGATGTGCCACGGCTTCCACCCGACTGTTTCAACACCTATATACATCAGAACGTCATCGCCTGTTGGGGTTGCTACATACACCCCTGATTTGAGAGCCTCCTGGGTGGCAAGAGGGTCTTTTTGCTGAAGGTTTCAGCCTGTGTTGAACATTCCTCTCCCTGCCAGCATGAGCGTGTGATTTGGTGACTGCTTTCTTTACAGAGTAGTGTTTGGCACTGAGTACAGAGGGGGTTTAGGGGTTTTTTTTCACTAAGCTACACAATATTTATTCAAGCCTAAGCATTTGGTTATGGCTCTCTCAAGCACTTCAATTTAATAGTGCAGCCCAACCTGAACCCAAACTGTCTTCTCCAGGGCTGTGAGGGCACAGGTTGAACTTAAGGGGTGACCTCATTCATGTCTACAAATATGGGAGGGGTGGGTGTCAGGAGGATGGAGCCAGGCTCTTCTCAAGGTCACCTGGTGATAGAACAAGGGGCAATGGGTGCCAGCTGGAACAGAGCAGGTTCCCTATCAATATCAGCAGGAACTTCTTCCCAGTGAGGGTACTGGAGCACTGGAACAGGCTGCCCAGTGGGGTTGTGGAGTCTCCTCTGGAGACATCCTGGATGTGTTCCTGTTTAACTTGGTCTAGGTGATCCTAGATTCCCCACTATCTTAAGCCTTTATGGCTACAAAAGTCACTCTCTCTGATCAACCCAATTTCTTACATCCCATTACATTTCTTCCTCCACTGGTTTCATTCTCATTATCTTCTCTCCCCAAGCTTTTCAGGAGTCATTGGGAAAATGGAGGCTTCTTTGGTTCCATTCTTCATTTACACAAATAGCTTCATTAACTTTGCACATCTTAAAGGTGCTTGGTGAAGTCAGCATACACTTTTTCACCCTTCTTTGAGACTTTGCATCTTTGATCCTTTATTTCCCCCCCTAAAATACCACAAATCAATTCCTCATCTAAAGAGCATCACACAGTCCTGCCAAACAGCACAACAGAGCAATCTTTCCTACTGTTCTTGTAGCTTCTTGATTGTACTTGAATAAGATCCATCTCTCCATGGCCAAGCTCCCTAATCATGGACTTTATATGGTCCTCTCCAAAACTGAATCCTTTTTCCCAGTCCACAGGAATCCCAATCTGAATCTAGTTCCAGACTCAAGCTCCTGCATCTGGTTCCTGTCTGCAGCCAAGTCCACTCTGGTACTTCCCCAGCATCAGTAGTAACAGTGATGTAATTGCCATTCAGCTCAGTTTCTTCTTAGCAGCTGCACTTTCTGAAGTGAACAGCATACTTGTGCAGACGGTGTCTGCTTCCACAAGGGACAGCACTTGATGTTTACAGCTACTACCAGCAATTGGTTGTGGAAAGGCTCTTGCTTGTATTGGGCCTGTGGAGAGCAAGGTTGCTGCTAACTCTTGTGTGCCTGTTGGGTGCAGGAAGGGAGAGGCTGCACCTGCATCTCAGCAAACAGGACATACAGATTCATAGAATCATTAGGGTTGGAGAAGACCCTCCAGACCATCAAATCCAATTGTCAACCCAACCCTCAGCACATCCAGAGAGCCAGTTTCCAAACACCACATCTGCATGTTTTGTTTTTCCCACCTCCTAGCTTGAGGCAGCAGATGCTGAGGTTGGAGGTGTAGATGAAGGAAATTCATTACTTTACAGACTTCTATTATTCTTTTCCTGGACTTCACATTGTCCCCAGATAACTGTTTTCTTATCTTAGGCTTTACAGCAACTGGATCTTAGGCTTTAAAGCAACTTATCTTGGGCTTAGAAACATGTGCTACTCAAAAACCACACTCTTCTAGGAGTATCATAAAATCATAGAACCATTAGGGATTGGAAGGGACCTCAAAAGATCATCCAGTCCAATCCCCTTGCCACAGCAGGATCACCTAGACCAAGCTGCACAGGAACACATCCAGGCAGGTCTGGAACATCTCCAGAGAAGGAGACTCCACAGCCCCCCTATGCAGCCTGTTCCAGTGCTCTAGTACCCTCACTGGGAAGAAGGTCTGGCTGATATTGATATGGAACCTCCTCTGTTCCAGCTGGCACCCATTGTCCTATCACCAGGTGACCTTGAGAAGAGCCTGGCTCCATCCTCCTGACACCCACCCCTCACAGATTTATAGACATGAATGAGGTCCCCCCTCAGCCTCCTCTTCTCCAAGCTCAAGAGATCCAGCTCCCTCAGCCTTCCCTCGTAAGGGAGATGCTCTACTTCCTTTATCATCTTTGTTGCTCTACACTGGACACCCTCCAGCAGCTCTGTGTCCTTCTTGACTTGTGTGGCCCAGAACTGGACACAACACTCCAGATACGGTCTCACCAGTGCAGAGTAGAAGCTGAAGAACAGTGAGAGCAAAGTCACAGGAGTTACTGCCAGTCTTACACCACTAATACTTTGCAAGCAAAGAAACAACCCTCTCTTCACTAACCACAGATCTGCGAAAGGAACTCATTTCCTAAGCAAACAAAGGCAAAATTCACTCTCTACACTCCCAATTAACCAAAACTTTAGGAGATTTTACCCATTTTCTGGTTTGATTTGTCTCACATGACTTTGATCACCCTACTTTGCTATGGGGTCTGAAGGGGTCTTACTTTTGGCTGAGCAAGGTCTCTGGGACCAAGGGAAAGAGTAAACCTAACGGCCCTGCTCTGCCTGAGCAGCGTACAGCGCTTTGCCTTGGCTGAAAACATTTTTGCCAGATTTCTTTTCAACAAAAGCTGTAAAGTTGTGATTTTTTTTCATGAACTATAAAGCAGCAGCTCTCTAAACTGTAGTAATTTACTAGACTTGGCAGCGCAAGTAAGAAAGCATCTCGAACCACAAGGAGGTTAGGCGTTGTTAACGTTTGCTGCTCGTCTCTGCCTCACAAAAGCTCTCCACTCAACAGAAAAGTACGTGCACCGTCAGCAAGTCCAGTGCCTCAGAGAAAAAAAATGCATTAAAATACAGCTTGGAATAACTGCTTTTATATTCCACCCGAATACAGTTGCAGAAGGCAAAAGGTCCTATAAAAGTTAGGGCGAGTTTGCCTTCGGTCTCCAAAGCTTCCACGTCTAATTTTGGTAGCCAAGCTTATTGCTCGATTTGTTTCTAGAGAAGATCCTTCACCTCATGGCAGGGCACAGCAGGGTTGGTTTCCCTTTCAGCTTTGGTTTCCCTTTCAGCTTTTCTAGTTCTCCTGGGAAGAGCAGATAACGCAGCACTTGTTCTGTCAGGGCAGCACTTGAAGATCTCAAAGCACAAAGCCCTGTCTCAATTTCCTTATTCTTCACCCAAACTGCCCATAGGTCCAGCTCTCAGCCAGCCTGCTGGTTCCTCCACACGAGAAGGACCTCATCACATTCCAAAGCATACTCCAAATTCCTCTCAAGAGATGCTCCTCCCAACTCCCTTCCCAGTGCCAGCAAGCTGATTCACAAGAAGTGCTGACACAGGGTCCTGTGTCTGTTCTCTACCCCAACCAACTTCTCTATGCATCACATTCACAGGATCACAGAATAATCCTGGTTGGAAAGGACCCAGATCACCCAGTCCAACCATCCCCACACCAGTAAAAAACTTCAATCCCTGAGAGACTGACAAACACAAATGAACCCCCTCCCTGCTGCCACTGCCCTGCAGGGCATGAAGCACCATGGCTACACGGTTCTTCAACACCTCCAGGGATGGGGACTCCACCACCTCCCTGGGAAGGCCCTGCCAGTGTCCAACCACTCTTTCTGGAAATAATTTCTTCCTCAGATTCAATCTAAAGCTCCCCTGCCTCAACTGCAGACCAGTGCCTCTGCTTCTGTCAGCAGCCACCAAGGAGAAGAGGCCAAAAGCCACCCCTCCACAACCTCTACTCAGGGAGTTGTAGAAGGCAATGAGGTCCCCCCTTCAGCCTCCTCTTCTCCAAACTCACCCTGCCCAGCTCCCTCAGCCTCTCCTCATATGACTGGTTCTCTAAACACCTCACAAGCTTGGTAGCTCTGCTCTGGAGCTGTTCCAGCATCTCCATGTCTTTCCTATAATGAAGGGACCAGAACCAATTCCCCACCCCAGTCAGCCAAAGCTTCTCCCAGCCACATTTCCTAGCCCAACCATTTTGAAGAGGCTACATCTAAGCACATATTTTCCTTTCTTCAGCCTCACTGGCTGTTCCAGAGAAAGACCCTGCTCTGGGTGATAACCAAAGAGGCCACGGAGGTTGAGTCTTTTATGCATCTGGTCATAGCAAGCTTTTCGGTCTCTGCAAAGCAAATAGTGGAACTGTAAAACGTTAAACTGAGGGAGAACTATTTCTCTCTACACTTTGAATAAAATCAACAACGTGTCATCCGTGACTGGTCTCACTGGGCTGCTTTAGGCTCTTTCTGAAGTCTGGCAAACTACACAGATGGAGCAGCCTGCAAAACCGCTGCAGAACGGGGCCAACGCCTGACTGCAAGTTGACTTCAAAACAGGGCTGAAAAGCTAGAATTAAGGCTTCTGGACCAAAGCTGAACAGATATTCCAAAATAAAGCTTATAAACCCACTCAACATACCCGTGCTATTCTTTGTGAACACAAGAATCTCCAGTAAGGTTAGAATCATAGAATCATTAGGGATCAGAGGGGACCTCGAAAGATCATCCAGTCCAACCCCCCTGCCACAGCAGCATCCCCTAGACCAAGTCACACAGGAACACATCCAGGTGGGTCTGGAACATCTCCAGAGAAGGAGACTCCACAACCCCCCTGGGCAGCCTGTTCCAAAGCTCCTTTACCCTCCCTGGGAAGAAGTTCCTGCTGATATTGATAGGGAACCTCCTCTGTTGCTCTGTGCTCCTGTGCAACTTAGTTTAGGTGATCCTGCTGTGGCAGGGGGATTGGGCTGGATGATTTTTCGAGGTCCCTTCCGATCCCTAAGGATTCTGTGATTCCCTGTAAATACTGGTACATCTGTCATTTGCATGGCAATTGTTTTTAAAGCAGTTTTGAGTGAGGGGGTAAAGGCTTTTCAGGGAGTCACAGATTGTTTTTCATCGGTGCAGGTGCAACTTGTTTCTATTCCACCGCTTGAACGGAACTAAAGGCATGAAATGTCACTTTAGCAACAGCTTCCCCACTCTTCCCTGACTTCAAACCACTACTGAAAGGCAAGCGTGGCTTTTGGGCTGATGGGTTTTTTTCCTTTTCACAAGTCTTTTTAACTTCTATTTCCTCAAAACAAATGGAAAAGGTATTTTAAGCAAGCAACACCTTAACCTTTTCTTCAGACATCGTTTTCAATCCTATAATCATAGGCTGAAGCTTGCAGGCCTGGCAGTTATTTAGACAGCTGTCAATCAAAACGTCTCACAGCTATCCTACCGTGTCAGCCGTCAGCTAACTCCCAGTTTCCCAGGGACGCCTTAGCATAGCATCTTTGTTCTGTTTTCAGATAAACAGATCCGATTTCTCAACAAACAGACTGCTACGGTCCTTTTGATAACAATGTAATAATTCAAAACAAATGATTCTAGGCTTTGATGATAGCACTTTTATGGGTCATGAAGAAATCCTCCCACTAACATCTGTTTGATTTTATCTACTTGAACTTTATCCTCCAGTTGAAGATTTATAAGCTGAAATCATCCCAGCCTATTAAAGTCAGACTAATGGTAAAGCACCAGCGCAGAGAATGAAAGTGCATTTTGCAGTCATCCACCTTTTGAAACCCTGCTGTGAGGAAAAGATATCCAAACTGGGAGAGATGTGTGTTTAAACATGCTGGAAGCTTGCATCCCGGAATGACTGAGAGATTAAGGAATCTAACTGTCCCTACAGTGGGGGCAAGTTATTTACAGAATGATTATTTAGAGAGACAACATGAAAAATACAGATGTTGTTTACACGGAGAGGCTGTTTTCTTAGCAAGAAACCATGATGGGTATTGGAAATTCACTCCAGATTTGTCTTCCCTCTCCTCTCTCTTAATTTCCGCATACACTGTAAATAAAAAGCCTGACAGCAGACTTATTAAAATCACTTGTTGCCTATTAACTAGACTTCAAAATTTAGTCAGGCTGCTATTTAAGTTAAAGCAAATAAATAAAGCTACCCTTTCCTTGAAGGGCCTGACAGAACACGCCGAGAAGGAAGAGCATCACGTTCTTGCTACCTGAAAACAGGGACAGCAGAGAGCCGAAACGCTCGGTGCTGACCCTGTCACTGAACTGCTCAAAGGCAAAAGTGATAATTTCTTCTACAAACAGCTCTTTTCTGGAATATTCCTTCAGGAAAAAACCCCTTGCTCGGTGTATTCCAGTTGATAAATATTTCAATCTAAAACTACAGTGCCAATTAAAACACGCAGGGTATCCCGGAGCATAAGCCCTCTGTCCTAAAGCTTTGTGCTGGTAACAAGAACACGCAAGAGGAAAATAACCACGGCCTGAATACCTCGTGTAACTTGGAAGAGAGACACAAACATGTTAGAATTTGCATGTTTGAGCATCAAGCAACTAAACCTTGTGAGTTTGGAATGTATTTGCACACCCCTACACGGCTGCCAGACCCTCTTTGTATGAAACAACTCAAACTTTACACAAGCTAGAACTATTTTACTACAGTAGGAAGAGATGACCCTGTAGATTAGAGGATGCTCTTATCGCTGCTAATGTACACAGGACAACTGGAAAGTGTGCTGGCTCCATCCTAAATGGAGGGGCAAGTCTGAAGCAGCAAGACAGGGCACGCATGGACCTGCATTTTGGACAAAGAAAATCTGCTCAAGAAGTAAAGACTGAGAATCATAGAACCATTTGACTTGGAAAAGACCCCTGGGATCACAGAGTCCAACCATTAACCCTACTCTACAAAGTCTACCTCTAAGCCAGAGGCCCCAACACCACATCTAAACAACCTTTATCTACCTCCGGGGATGGAGAATCAACCCCCTCCCTGTTCCAGTGTCCAACTGCTCTTTCTGTGAAAAATTTCTTCCTAATGTCCAGTCTAACCCTCCCCTGCTGCAGTTTGAAGACCTTCCCTCTTCTTCTGTCCTAATTACCCTTGAGAAGAGGCCACCACCAACCTCCCTACAACATCCTTTCGGGTAGTTGCACAGAGTGATGAGATCTCCCCTGAGCATCCTTCCCACCCAAGGACTCAACCCCTTGAGGCTACTGCAGTACAAGCAGTGGGGAGGTGATAGTCTGCCCACCCCAGGGTTTGCCTTCAGGCTGTTATTTTTAGAGCTGGGAAACCCTTTCTCTCCAAGTGGAGACTTTTTCTGAGTGCAGGGAGTGTAATGAGGAGGAGGCAGAGGGGTTGCTCTTGTTTTCTGACAGGAGGAACAGTTCAGACAGGCCTGGTTAAAGCTCAGTGGCAACATAAAGGAGCGTAACAAGAAGAGTGAGATCGAAAATCCTGCATACCTTCCCTTTGACTCCGCCTGTTGTATGACATTTACCAGATGAGCATACGTAAAGCACTCCGTAATTAAGTTCATCTGATCATAATAACTCGAAGGAAACTTCAAAAACTATGTCAAAACTCAGAAGCCAGAATAATTTGTATTTATTCTAAGTAGATGAGCAAGTTGATCGAGAGTAAATTACACCTTTGTTTACCATGAATCAAGCCAAGTGATTTCATAGGGTCATGGAACTGCGTTTCAGATGTGACCTACCCTTTGCTTTATGAACTGTGCCGAGACCCTCCCCGTTTCCAATGCGCAGCGGGTACCCATCTCCCAAGCTCCTGCTGCACCAGTGGGCCCCCACAGCCCGATAGAGGAAGATTTTCAAAGAAGTGAAAGGTCCTGCAGGACAGAATGACGAAACAGCACACTTCCCTTGAAGTTGGGCTCTCCTCGGGCAGTTCGTAGCTCCTATCTCACACAGGAACTAAGTTCTGCAGAGACATCAGCGGCGCAGCTTTGTCGGCAGTGCTGTGCGTGTACGCTGTGACCGGGACAAGCAGTCATTATTCAGGGAGAATAAATTTAGACACCAGTGTCTCTCAGCAGAATATCCAAGAATAACAAACTAGGGAAGCCGGACACTAATCTCACCAGAGAGACAACTGAAATCTAAAGGAAAACAAACGTTCAGGAGAATCAAGCATCCTATGGATGCACATGCAAGCCTGAAATTGCTCTGTAGGCAATCTCTGCATTCAACTGGCATGAGTGTTTCTCTCAGATTTTCTTCTTTTATCCTTAAACCCCTATATCATGGAATCATGGTTAACATGAATTTTGAAAGGCTTCTGGTGTAGAAGTGTTGTGGAAGAATTGTCACAGCCTGCATCTCACACAGANCCAGTTCCAACCCCCCTGCCATGACCGAACACAAACGATGCAGTTGATAAAGAAACTTCTTCCCAGGGAGGGTACCAGAGCACTGGAACAGGCTGCCCAGGCAGGTTGTGGAGTCTCCTTGTCTGGAGATGTTCCAGACCTGCCTGTATGTGTTCCTGTGAGACTTGGTCTGGGTGATCCTGCTGTGGCAGGGGGACTGGACTGGCTGATCTTTCAAGGTCCCTTCCAATCCCTGGTGATTCTATGATAACATTTAGTTTTACAGATAGATGCAGATGGATAAAAACGCAGATACACAAGCTATTTGCTCTGATTAGCTGACAAGGGGCGGCACGATGCAACATATAATGATGGCTAGTAAACTCCTAAATGATGTCAGTGTATCACAGAGCTCTGCTGGCGATATTATCAGCAGTCATTACAATTATTTATTGCTGTCATCAGGCATTTCTGTTACCCGTGGCAACTTGGCAGAAAACATTGCTAGCACAGTTGATGATAGATTCAGTTTCAGATGTTGGATATGATGATCTGAACATCTTAATGGTATTTTCATGCTTACTGGCAAATGGTGCTGCTCTGTTTCAGATAGAAATGAACGAAGCATTTAAGCATCTTCCACACTGCAACCCCACAGGAGGAGGGGTTATTGGAAGTCTTGTCCAACCTCTATGGTTCTGTGATGGAAATAAAACACTGTCTCTGTTTTATGGATCTGAGAAGGGGAAGGACAGAGCCATTTGCATGTAAAGTCAATTGAGGACACTCGGAGTCCTCAAAAATGAGCCCTGCTCTGGCAGGTGCTGTTGCTGCCATCCTACAAGTGTACCCACTGCTTTGAGGGCAACCTGGTCCTTTTACTCTCCAATTTAGCAAAAAAAGTGTAAGGAAGATATGTTATTACAAACCCATTCTAGTACCAACCTCTAATGGTGTTACTGTTTGCAGGGATCATATGGTTTTTATGATCTAAATATTATCATAGAATCATCAGGGATTGGAAGGGACCTTGAAAGATCAGCCAGTCCAGTCCCCCTGCCACAGCAGGATCACCCAGACCAAGTCTCACAGGAACACATACAGGCAGGTCTGGAACATCTCCAGACAAGGAGACTCCACAACCTGCCTGGGCAGCCTGTTCCAGTGCTCTGGTACCCTCCCTGGGAAGAAGTTTCTTTATCAACTGCATCGTTTGTGTTCGGTCATGGCAGGGGGGTTGGAACTGGATGATCCTGTGGTCCATTCCAACCCTGACCAATTCTATAACTTCTTCCCAGGGAGGGTGGTAGGGAACTGCAGGGGGCTGCCTGGGGGTTTTGTGGAGTCTCCTTTTCTGGAGATGTTTGAAACCCACCTAGACCTGGTCAGTGTGTCCTGCTATGGCAGGGGGATTGGACTGGATGATCTTTCAAGGTCCCTTCCAATGCCTGATGATTCTATAATCTTATTTTCACTTAAGCGCACTTAAAATAGAAGAGTGCTAAAGACACTGCAGTGGAGGCATCCTCTGCACAAAGAAACTGCCTCTTCATACTAAACTAATTTCTCTACTACCCTCGATCTACTGAAGGGATGGTGTGGTCTAGCACTCAGCTCTAGAACCTATTTATGACATGCATGGATTATTTCTGAAGCTTTCTTTTATTCATCCATCCTGAAAGTTCACCATGTCCCACATCCCCACAACGCCCCCCATCCCCACAACCAAGCCTTTCTAGGAACCCCACATACAGGCTGGCAAGATATTTTCACAAACACCTGCAGGTAGAAGAGTTTCATAATGAAATCTCCATCACATTCAATAATTGAGTAGTTGGCTGACCTCACTATTACCTTTCACGACAGAAAAAGAAGAGAATGCTTTGTTTCCTATCTTGACATGTTTAACATCTTCCCCCACCACCTCCAATCCCCACGGAACTCCTGCTACCACCCCAAAACGAGCACAGATTTGAAGCTAATATGGCTCGTGGAGCATAGCCCTAGAACCTTATCAAAACAAGCGTAGACATTACTTTTTCTTCTCATTCGTGTTTTCGCTTCCGTAAGGAACCCAACACTTGATGCAATTTTTCCATCAGTTATATGAAAACACCTTGTAATCTTTAAGATTAGTATTTGCAGCCATGCCACTCTCCTGTTTGGGACCCACATTATAGGAAATGTATTCTGAAAGAGTAAAACCAAGGCTCTACCCCCCTGGTTTAGACCGTGTGCGGCGGTGAGAACGCAATTACGACAAGATCCCTTTAAGAGGTGACATTCAGCATCAACTATCGACGTGGAAGGACTTTGGGAAGATGACAAAGTCTTGCAGATGCCAAACGGATCAGGCACTTACATCTGCCTCCTTTACTCACATGTCACCCTTTTCCACCCACCACGCGATACGGACATCAGCGTGGTTGTGCCAAGCTGGGTTATACATCATAAAATACTTCTGCCTGTCAAAAAGGGACGGAGACTTCCCTTTCTTCTCCCGAAGCAGCCGTTCCACGGGGGCTACATACCCCACAGCAAGGGGACGGGTTTTTTCCTAGCAACTTCCAGTTCTGAAGTGTCACAGCAATCAAGACGGATGAGTTACAGGCATACTGCAAGCTATTAATTGATGTTAATTGTATTTAGGTTAAGAGGCAGGAGTTGTCACCTACACGGACTCAGGAAGAAAGTTGAATGTTATTAATAACCGTTACCCCGCCTGACCTGAACGTGGAGGTACACTACTGACAAGCTGCACTCCCTTTTGCTCTTTGGGAGGGGGTTTTTTGGGGGGGTAGGATGTGTTAACCCTTTAAGGTGCTATGAAATTGTAAGGAAGGTGTAGAAATTGATAGTTCTCACATTGTACTGCATGCAGACGCTACACTAGTATAAGGAAAATGATCCAATACCCCAAAAGGCCAGGCTTAGTTCCCAAACAAATCCCCAAGAGGGCACGGTTTACGACAGGGTGGTCAGCAGTCCTAAGGCAAGCTAAACAAATAAATAAATCATTAAAAAAATCATTATGGCTAATGATGTTGTCTCAATAACAAGAATCTATTAAAAGAAACCCAGCTTCCACACTGTTTCTGATTAAGCTTCTAGTACATGACGAAAGGATTTACAGCTACCGAGATTATGAGGTGGCAGGAGTCAGATCCATTTCTGCACCTCTTCTCAAGGGTCGTTTAATGTGGAGGAAGTCAAGCTTGCAAGGCCTGAGGAACTCCAATCAAGTTAAATGAAAATCAAGTTCATTAACAAGCAGCACCCCTGCTAGGAAATCTGAATGAGGCTGATCCTATAAAGACTTTCTTTTCTCTCAGTTTCAAGTGTTTATAGAGTCATAAGATGCATCCAGCTCCCAAACAACATCATAGGTTCCTAAGTGCCATGCTGGCCCTCCTTGCCTCAAAGGGCTCTGAATCCTTGTGAGCAGCAGCCCCCAGAAATTGGTTAGCATTGGCAAACATCGTGACAACTGCAACACAAACCCAAGAGGGGAAAATAAACAACCCTTCAGTCATCCCAGTCATTGGAGCCATGTGGGCATTTAACGTGCTGTGGGTTCCTCGGGCCTTGGAGAACATAAATTAGTGCAATAAGGGAGACAATTAATGAATTTCAACAGTCAGATAGAAACACAAGGAACGCATCCAGGAATAAATCAGGCAGTCGTTAACAAAGAAACCCTGTTGCTTTGGGCTTCCCTTGGATCCTCTCACAGAATGAAATCACTTGCCAGAAAGTGTAAACATACAGGGTTGAAATTCCCTCTCCGCTTCCTTCCCAGTCAAAGCACCTGTTTCACAGTCCTACCTTGCACCTCTCAACAGAAATATCCTGTTTCCAGGAGCAGAGAGACTCATTTCCTCCCTGCCCTGCTTCGCACCTCTCTCAACCCCAGACTCTGCTCGAGTGACAGAAAGCTTTGCCTGTCTAAACACCTGAATCTGCAACTCCATGCATCTCATCTCCTTTCTAAAGGCTGAATGAGATCTTTCCCCAAATCGACCCTCATAATTTGGGATGGATGAATGAATAAAACAAACACCCTGTGCCAGGCAACCCACAGCAGGAGATTCCATTGGGAAAACAAAACAAGTCTGACTTCAGTAACACACAACGGGGTGGAGGGGTGGGAAAGACGATAAACAATCTGTGAACCCTATCATTTTGAAAGCTGATAAATCATCTCTACACCCCATCATTCTGACAAGAGCTGTTTTAGCTTAATTATTGAAACCAATGCATTTTCAGAGTAGTTCTCTCCCCTGTGTGTATCTGTCCTGCAGATAAGACTTTGCTCAGCTCAGCAGTAGAGAGCTCAGACCAAAGTGGGGGGAAAGAAATTACTGAAGCAACAAAATCAGTTTATTGCTATTTTCAAATCATTCTGGGCAGGACACAAAGCCTTTTAGGAAAAGGAATGCATTTGAGACTCTGCTTTGGAGATGGATTTCTCTCCTGCTGATTTTGTGTCAAAGTCATGACATTACGGGTTAAGAGCTCAAAACATTAGGAAAGCAACTAATCAAAGTGTGGACTTCATAGAAACATTAGGGATCAGAAGGAACCTCAAAAGATCATCCTGTCCAATCCCCCTGCCACAGCAGGATCACCTAGACCAAGTTGCACAGGAACACATCCAGACAGGTCCGGAATGTCTCCAAGGAAAGAGACCCCACACCCCCCTTTGGGCAGCCTGTTCCAAAGCTCAGGTACCCCCCCTGGAAGAAGTTTCTGCTGATATTTGTATGGAACCTCCTCTGTTCCAGCTGGCACCCAGTGCCCCTTGTCCTATCACCAGATGACCTTGAGCAGAGCCTGGCTCCATCCTCCTGACACCCACCCCTCACAGATTTAGAGACATGAATGAGGTCCCCCCTCAGCCTCCTCTTCTCCAAACTCAAGAGACCCAGCTTCCTTAGCCTTTCCTCATCAGAGAGGTGCTCTACTTCCTTCATCATCTTCGTTGCTCTATGCTGGACACCCTCCAGCAGCTCTGTGTCCTTGACTTGAGGGCNGTCAGTCCCCACCCTCTCCTGGTCCCTGAGGTTGTTCTTGCCCAGATGCCAGACGCTACACTGACCCTGTTGTACCTCAACCACCTGGTTTTATCTGTTGGAAAACTTAGAGCTTTGATAAAAACAGGATTGTTTTTATCAAACAGCAGGGATTTGACCCCACTTCAACACAATCAGATGTGGTCCAGGGGATTCAGTGGTGCTCAGCTCTGAAGGGATTCCCTTCAAATGACTTCACTCTCCTTTCCTGTGAGGTGTGTGCCAGCAAGGAAGAAAATGGGAGGGGGAACAACATGGAAAACCTAGGATTTGACTGCTTTTTACAGTGTGGAATCTCCAGGAGGCTCTTTGGGAGACTCCCGTGGGTGCACACAGCGTCCAAAGAGCTAAAAATAACCGCCAGGAGAAAAGCTGCTCGCTGCTGAACCCTGACAAGTAGTCAGGAGGCTTTCTTGGGGTGATGACCAGCAGGGTTACCTGAGGATGGGGTGTACATGAGCTTTCTACCACACTGGTACATATTCCAGACCTAAATATAGGTCCTGGCATCGCCAGCGCAGTTCAGTAACCTGAACCCCACGGGACAGCTCCTATGGCCGGCAACCTTCCCACTGCTCACTGGCATGTGTGCAACAGCCACTGATATGGGTCCTGTTGCTGGGGACTCCCAGCCCAGTACCCTCCTGATGGCTGGTGACTCTCTCCCAACATTTTCCGTGCTACTACAGTGCAGGCAGCGAGCTGCAGCTCAAGTTTTCACGCCCAGTGGTTCATCCCCTCGGGAACATGAATCATTCAGGCTGCTTGAACCTCAACTTGTTCCTCTGATAAGGACGAGCCAGAATCCCAACCACATCACGCTGGGCACCACAGCCTCCTATTCACATCTGCACTCCCTCAAGGGTTGCTCTGGGATTTGCTGGAGAAAACCTGCTTTCTGAATGAATCTCTGCAGTGAACACTGGATTCTCACCGTTAGGGAAGGGTAGACACTTGGTGAAGAATTAAAGGTACAAAGAGCAAACGAGACAGTCACAGTGAAGATGTCTCCTCCAGTTTCAAGGAGAGATTTCCAAAGTGTGAACAGATCTCGCTTATTTTGGGAATGCTTCACTGGGAGGGGGTGAGGGCTTGGCCATCACTGTGTCTTCACTCCTCTACCTCCTCAGCACACACCTTACTTGCTTTTAAACAGCAGAAGCTCATTATTTGTGTTGCAGATTTGAAAAAGCCATGGTAGGACTAGAAATTAAGACATGAACTTGAAAATGTGGATTTTAATGGGAAATAACTGCACAAGGAATAACCACCAGGGAGGAGATTAAAGCGTGAAAGCACAGTGGAAGGTAGTCAAGCGTTTCCAGACAGTAATACACCAGAAGAAAAAGGATTCAGTGAGGGTGACAGAGCACTGGAAGGGGCTACCCAGGCAGGTTGTGGAGTCTCTCTCTCTGGAGACCTTTAAAACCCCCCTGGACATGTTCCTGTGAAACTGGATCTAGAGGATCCTGTTCTGGCAGGGGGGGTTGGACTGGATGATCTTTCGAGGTCCCCTCCTATCCCTAACAGTCTGTGGTTTCTGTGACTGAAGTAAACTCTGATCTTTAGTAACCAGACAGCTCCAAGAGAGCCCACCCAGCCTTTGTAATGCTCCATAATAAGATGATTCAAACCTGTTAAGATGAAGACCACAGTGAGCTCTTCCACTTTCACTGTCTGAAACACTTATTTTGCTTTTCTGATTGCCCATCTTGGGTGATGGAGTCTGGAATATTAACCAGACCTTCCCTCTCTCATCATACAGTTCCCTCAGATATTCCCAGCTATCTAACACCCCTCTGCAAAAAGCAACACAAGAAGCCCAGGGGGGTTGTGGAGTCTCCTTTTCTGGAGAGTTTCCAGACCCACCTGGATCTGTTCTTGTGCACCTTGGTCTAGGTGATCCTGCTGTGGCAGGGGGGTGGATGATCTTTTGAGGTCCCTTCTGATCCCTAATGATTCTATGATTCTAATAAAATCACTACTCTCCACCAAGGCTTCTGGGGCTGAGCTGACTTTTAGAGTGTTGACAAAGACGGGGTAAACAACTGCCATCCCTCTTCTGTCTTCTACAGCCCTCTTTCCAGGCTGCTCCTCAGGATTGTTACCTCAGTTCTAGAGGATGAAAGCTATGGCTGTCAGAATTTCTACTGGATTTGACAAGAAATAGAGGGAACAGCGTAACTGCCCTCTGGCAACAGTCTCACCCTTCAGCACCATAGACACATCTGTCCGTACTGAGTGACACATCTGCAGGTACAGAAGGCATTTCAATCTTTCACTCAGTTAACGTTTATCTGTTTTCTATAGCAGTCAGTAATGCAGACAGAGATGAGAACCACAGGATGAACTGAATTTATCTACAAATTTTATCTTCTAAGGGGTCCCTAAACCCTTTATACCACAGCTACCAGTATCTGCGATGAGTTACTCCTAGTACTGCCTTAGCAATGATACCAGGAGAGCATTTTATTCTGCGGAGGTGAATTGCTCCTCTGCACATTTTCCTTAAGATTCTGGAGCTCTTGGATTATGTTTTGTAAATCAGTTAGCTTCCTAGCCAGAGATTAAGGTAAATTCTGCTAAGGACTAAAAGTTGACTTAGAGCATTAAGAAGGATTAATGTTTAGCTGTGGTGAAGCTGAAGTACTAAGTTAGCGTGTTTACGCAGTGCTGTAGATCACAATTAATCCAAAATTAGTATAAAAGATCAACAGCAACTGCTCTTGCATGCCAGCTTGGCTTAGCCCTAAAATCAAGACTTACTTTGGGGGCAATCAGTGTGCGTCTGCCCTAATAGTTTTAAGGCTTTCAGAGGAATCCATGCATTTTAAATGTCTAGCTTCTTTGCCCTCTGCTTCGAGAAAATAAATGTAGAAGTCAGTACTCGAGGCACTTCTGCTTTCTATCTGTGTCACAGCTCTGTCAGGATAGATTGGTGCTAGCAGTGAACAAAAGCAAATACGAGTTCCCCGCTTGCAGAGAAAAGATGTTTAAGATGCTTTTGCTCATCATCAGGGATTAATAATAATAACAGGGATTTTCTGGCAGCAAATATTTCTGCTGTATAACTAGTAAGGTAAAAATACACATAGATGCCCAGATATATTCTTATCTGTATGGGAACAGGCTTACATAGCTAGTTTTTAAAACTATAACTCTGTCTGTTCTGTAACTACAAAACTCATGTCTGCAGTAACTTTGAACAGAAGATGATTTAAAGTTATAGGTAACAACGTACTTTAAGAGAGCTAGGCAGGGAGAGGGTTTCCTCCCTACTTCCAAACTCAGCTCAAACTATAATTTCTAGCTCTGTTCAAAAGCAGCAACATCTCTGTGTGGGTTGTTCACACAGCAACACGATGAGCGAGACCCAGCTCACTCACCTGGTTCAGCTCAGCTCAACAGAGCAAAGTCAAGGTCATCCTAGAAAACAAAAGCCCTGCCCTATGATACGATTAGAAAAGCCTCAAGGTTTTGTTGAATGGGGTCTGTTGTGGGAGTCAGGGGTCTTTTTGTGGTTTGTTTATTTAATTATTCTTCATGGACAGAGCCTTTGCATCTTTTCACTCATTATGTTGTGGTATTTTAGCACGTCAGTGCAATCAATACTGACTGCAAAGCTCATGGCTGAACTCGATCACTAATGATCTTTTCAATGTCATTTCCATAGCAATGCAGAAGCAGAAATGGCCATTCTGGGATGTAATTCATAGCATTTCATTACTCTGAAGCAAAAAGGATGGTGTTTTTCTCTATCACAGAAGACATTCCATACTCATCCCAACAACACAGAAGCCACCAACATCAAACCAGATGAGTTGANCAGATGATCTTGAGAAGGGCTTGGCTCCATCCTCCTGATACCCACCCCTCACAGATTTATAGAGATGAATGAGGTCCCCCCTCAGCCTCCTCTTCTCCAAGCTCAAGAGACCCAGCTCCCTCAGCCTTTCCTCAGAAGGGAGGTGCTCTACTTCCTTCATCATCTTCATTGCTCTACGCTGCTCTGTGTCCTTCTTGAACCAAGGCTGTGTTCAAAATTTAATGACAGATGATTTGATTCTTTGTTGATCCTTTTTAGGGCTCCATAATCCCCCTGGGCAGCCTGTTCCAATGTTCCATTAACCTCCCTGGGAAGAAGTTCCTTCTGCTGGACACCCTCCAGCAGCTCTGTGTCCTCTTGAACTGAGGGGCCCAGAACTGGACACAATACTCCAGATGCGGTGTCACCAGTGCAGAGTAGAGGGAGAGAAGAACCTCTCTTGATCTGCTAACCACCCTCCTTCTGATCCCCCCCAGGATGCTGTTGGCCCTCTTGGCCACAAGAGCACATTGCTTTTAAATCAGTTGCTCTGTGCTTTTCACAGCTGTGACAGACATTCCTGGTGGGGTGTGCCCAGCTATTTGCAGAGCTCTCCACCAAGCAATTCTTTTGGTTACCGGCTCCTCAACTTGACAACACAATTCATGGCTTCTAGTGGCAACAGCATTCTCAGAGATGGCAGCATCTGTCCCTGTGCCTAGCTAACTGTATTCAGCCCGCAATGGTGATGCCATTTGTTAAACTTGATGAAACTTCTCTTTAATCCCAATCTTTATTTTAGAAACACACACATGAGTAATTTTTGGTCCAAGCCTTAAAATAAACTCAAAGCTGATGCGATGTGGCCTTTTGCAGGCAACTTGAAAATTCCCTTCCTGGTGCCTGACTCCAAGAGACACAGGCAGCTTCCTGTTTATGTGACCGCTCATGCCCGCAAGCTACATTTTTAAAAAAGGAGGGGAAAATAGGATAAAAGAGAGAGGGATGCCTGCATAACCCAAGTGTATTCACTGAAAAATAAGTCTGGTCCATTCTGGGCTTATGCTGGATTCTTCTCTACGAGCTTTCATTACTAAAACTAAATACCCATCCACCTCACCTGAGGAGGATTTAGCCCATCACACTCTATCAGACCTCCTCCATCACTGCTCTTGTGCCCTTGTGGAGCAGTCCTGCTGGCTGATCTGCATGCAGTCAGCCCATTCTTCTGCTCTACCCTCATTCTTAAACCAACGGGCTTAACTGCCAAAATACGCTGGCACACCAAGCTCACAGATTAAGAGGGACAACTTCCAGATTCGTTTATGTACCAGAAAAATGCATCTCAGATACATCATCTCATTTTCCACCAGGTCTTGCTTTACCCTCTTTATAACTGGGTGAGTAAGACAAACAAAGGTCAGAGCTCTTGTCTCAGGTCAGGCAGAGCCCACAGCTGAGGAGGGTTTGGAATACCCCCTGGATCACAAGTGACCACCACTATGTACTTAATGGTGTCCACAACAGGAGGAGGAGCTTTTGCTTTAGCAAAACTACAAGCAGAATAGATGTGATGTACAAGCTGCTTCTCAGGAAGTGATGCTGTCTTTGCCAAAGGTGCTTCCTTAAGCCAAAGGAGATAGATGTGCTGGACTGAGAGAAAGAAAGCACACCTGAGATGCAGCAGGCGCCTCTAGATATTAACCAGCCTGCATCCTCCAGCAGCAGGTTTTCCTTGGTAATAAAAGACAGCCCCCATCTGAAAATATTAGGTCTTCACTAATGTTTGTCCCTGTTTTGTTTAACTGTAGCAGAGTTCCAGGTCCTGATTAAAAGAGAACTACTGTCTTGTGGCTGAGAAAGTAAATGCATTTTCCTGGGGATCAAAGCCGTGAGGGCAGAAATCACAGTGAAGAAAGAGAAAGGGTTACTAACCTCTGCTCTCAAGTATGAATGATTGATATGTAAATATGGTTTATGGAAATGCTCCGAATGTCTGCTCCTCCGGCAGCTCAGGGTTTCTGCATGCACTACGCTCACAGACCAGGGCTGTGTGAGCAGGCTTTGGGGGGATACATCCACATTCAGAGACCCAGTTTACCATGGAAGGCTTCCAAAAAGCAAATCCCTGCTTTGCACTGGTAAACTAAAAGTACTTTTTAAACTGCTCAGAATTAACAGAAGCAAATAGTATACAAAATACCCCTTGGTCCTGTGTGTGGCAGGGATACTGCCAAACCCCAAGCATTCGGGATAAATCATCAGTGGGAATTTCAGATCATGAAAGAGACCTTTAAAGAAATGACTAGGTAGGAGCAAAACCTTGGTCCCTTTTACAGTAACTTCTGAAAAGATGAATTCACTCACATCATAACCCTTTTCTTCTGAAACGCTGAGCTCCAGCAGATGCTTTTGCACACAATGAAAGCTGCCACTCAACCCTCACCACTTGCCTCCAAGAGCTAAACTAAATGTGAAATGGCTCAGAATTTGCTAGCATTATACAAGCCACCATCCACCACATGCTCTTCAATAAACCCCTCTCTCCAGCTAGGCAAAACATGTTAGGACCTCTAGTTTTCCCAACAAGACAGCAGATGCTATCCTTAATTTCCTCATTACCTCCTCTGGTAAATGTTCTGCTATGCAACAGAATGAACCCCTTTCCCATTAGGCACCTCTGTGCCACAGCTTTCCCTCACACACACTCACAGCCATAACTTGGCACCAGCAGTTCTGCACACACAAGTTCAGTAGCAACAGCAGAGGGTAGGAAAACAAAACATAAAACCAAGCTATAAAACCAGTTACAGTACCTGCAAACTCTGAGGCAGCACTTGCAGTGGAGATTTCCTGGAGGCAGAGAGCCCTGCAGCCCAGCACCCTGCTCTTCACAGCCCAGCTGCAGACCTGGCCCCAATATCCAGATTTAAAGAGACAGTGGAATCAAACAATCCCCACCATTTTTTATCCAGGTTCCTGTACAGCAAACCCCTTCTTTCTTGGGTTTATTTTTTGTTTAAATGGACTGTCTCTAATAGAATTCACCAGTAAAGTATCTCATTTATGCACCGTGGACTCATCTTAGCAAGAAAACAGAGGAGTAGGGAATCCCTAGTATATATCACAGGTCCTAAAGACTTGAACATGTGTTTGGAGCAAATGTAAATACTCCACTCTCTGCATGTGCAAAGCTCTTAAGCATAGGCTTAATTTTATCTCTCCTCGCTAAATCATTTTAAAGCAAGTGCCTAAATATAAGCCCTCATTTGACTCCCATTAATACTAATAGGAATTAAACATGTGATTAAAATTAAAGATATAGTTACGGGCTTTGCTGAACCAGGCCAGGAGACCTCACGATCGTATGAGTGCTAAAATCTCCAAGACAGGTTGGTTGCTAGTCTCAACACACGGTGTGTCCAGTTCACAGGAACACAATGGATCTGAGATATTTGGGGTGGGTACACCCATGGCAGAGGGAGATGGATGCTGCTGCTGCTGCTGCCATCTCTAGCTCAGGCTGCTGCTTGTGCAGGGGGAGCAGCACTAGGAATCCCACTGCTAGGTGCTTGGATTTGGCAGATACAGAATCATAGACTCATCAAGGTTGGAAAACACCTTCAACATCATCAAGTCCAACACTCTGCCCTACAACCCCCAGCCACAAAACTGTCTCCCAAAACACCCATGTCTACCCGGTTTTTTGAACTCTCCAGGGAAGAGGTTCTCTACCCCTTCCCTGGGCAGCCTGTTCCACGGCCTCCCCACCCTTTCTGGAAGAAGTTTTTCCTAAGATCCAGTGTGAACCCTGAACCTGACCCCATTTCCTCTTGTACTATCACTAGTCCCTAGGGAGAAGAGGCCAACACCCAGCTCTCTACAACCTCCCTTCAGATAGGAACTCTCTCAGCCTTAACTCATGTGGTAGATGTGTATAGATACAGGGTGTACATACACTCATTGCTCTCTACAACTACCTGAAGGGAGGAAATGGGGTCGAGATGATTGGACTCGGTGACCTTGAAGGTGTTTTCCAGCCTTGATTCTATATACGTGCACACATAGCCTGTATAATGTACGCATTGCGTTGATGTCGAAGAGCCCAACAAAAAGCCTTCTGTTCATTCTTACCTCTTTCAGGACTAGAAGATGATTTCTTTAGGAAAGCTAATTATCCCTCGTTTCCCAAATCATTTCTGTTATTTACAAAATACAGATTAGCAAAGAACCGCAAAGACAAAACCGGGAACTGAAAACATACGAATGAAAAGAACCCCAGAAAATTACTAGTTATATCTTAACCTCAGACCTTCTTCCCCAAAGAGATTATTTTTAACCTAATTTTAGAAGCTGCAGAGATGCATCCATCACCGCTATATAAGAAGGTATAACTACTGCTGTGCTACCCATAAGCACATCCCGTCTGGTTCTCCCTAGAACTAGTTCCCCCTCTCTAATGCATCTATGTTAACACACAGCTATGTGGGATTATGAGATCACAGATGAGGTCCTTTAGCAGAGGAGCAATTTGGCAGCCCTAATTGCAGGAATGGGGATGCTAAATCAAAGCGTTTGGTATTTTCCACATACATACTTCGAGTGAGTCGTCTTCCCCTTGACTCGCTCGTACGGGTTGTTCCGTGTCTGTGGATCTCTGCACGCAGCTCAGCCTCACGGATGTGGTGAGCAGGGAAAATACCCGCTTACAGTTGTAATCACCCACATCACTTGCTAATTTTACCAGTCTCTCAGAGAGAGCTGAAATAAGAGATACTGAGCTGTTCTGAACAGCACAAAGCTCGAGCACTGCTGGAGTGGCTGAGCGATGGCTGTCTGCAGCATGGTGCATGCAACCGCTCAACACATACCTGGTCTTTCACAGGATCTCTTCAAATTGACATGATTATCAACACTAAAGTTCAGCGGGCATGAGTAGGGCAGCGTCAGTATTTTCATGATGATATATTTACAAGTACATTCTTGTTAGAGTAGGCTGACAGTTTTTAAAGAGCTTAGCCAACCTCTCAGTGAAAATATAAATGACAGCAGGAGGTTTTGGTACCAAGTGCTTACCAGCAGGCAGGTGAAACACGTTAGGTCACAGCTTTAAGTGATTCATTGATTTAATTTTGCAGNCCTCCTCTTGATCTAGAAAAGCTGTTTTTCCAGTCTTAAAAGTGCTTCTGCAGACTTTGTGAGTCCATGGTTGTTCTCAGCACTTCCAGCTGAATAATCTGTGATTTCGCCAGCAATTAGAAAGATGTAAAATGTTGGGCTGCTTTCACATGCATTTGTTCAATTTTAGAAGAAAATTAACTCTAAGAGGGTCTTCCTGATGCTGTTTCACCTGTGATTTGCCCAGCCTTCATCATGGTGAAGGTTGTGTGATCACAGAGTTGTTGAGGCTGGAAAAGCCCTCTGAGCTCATCCAGCCCAGCCCATGACCTAAAATCACCACATCAGCCAGCCCAGGGCACTAAGGACCACAGCCAGTCTGTCCTTCAACACCTCCAGACAAGGGGACTCCATCACCTCCCTGGGCAGTCCATTCCAGGCTCAGACCACCTTTTCCTGAGGAAGGGCTTCCTAACATCCAACTAATCCTCCCTTGTCTGTAGCTCTGCTGGGAGCTATTGTGGTCAAAGGGGGTGAATTGTCTGAGAGGAAGCTGCTGGAGAAAAGCCATCATCAGTAATGGCCCATCTGTAAATCACAGATGTCCTAGGGGGGGTTGAAGTGTTCTCAAAAGAATCACTGGTCTCCTCTCTTGTACCACAACCAGCATTATGAAGAGAAACACCTTCACTAAAGATCTGAAGTGTGTGACACTGTATGAAGTATCTATTCAGGAAAATAAGTGATTTTAAAAAGAAATCAGTAAAGAGATAGAGACAACTCCAAAGCATCATAGCAGAGCACCTCCCTTCTGAGGAAAGACTGAAGGAGATGGGTCTCTTGAGCTTGGAGAAGAGGAGGCTGAGGGAGAACCTCATTAATGTCTATAAATATGTGAGGGTTGGTGTCAGGAGGATGGAGCCAGGCTCTTCTCAAGGTCATCTGGTGACAGGACAAGGGGCAAGCCGGAACAGAGGAGGTTCTATATCAATATCAGCAGGACCTTCTTCCCAGGGAGGGTGATGGAGCACTGGAACAGGCTGCCCAGGGGGGTTGTGGAGTCTCCTTGTCTGGAGAAGTTCCAGACCCTCCTGGATGTGTTCCTGTGCAGCTTGGTCTAGGTGATCCTGCTGTGGCAGGGGGATTGGACTGCATGATCTTTCACAGTCCCTTCTGATCCCTAAGGATTCAATGACCACAGTAATACTCAGTAACCTAATGGAACTACAAAGCTATATTAATTCAAAGTTTGTATTAGATGCCAAGTTAAGGTGGCTGTGTGGCTGGGAGGAGACGTGTGCTCCTTTGGCACAGGAGACACCAAGAGCAACAAGGGAAACACCTGATCCAGCATTGTGACTGTGAATTTTCTGGGTTCTTTGCAGGTCAGCGTGGAAATCTCAAACCCAAGAAGCCTGTATTTTAGCAAAGTCCAGGTCACCGTGAGAGCATCCCCGTGACAAGTCTTTCTCTTTTTCTGAGCAAAGGATGATTTGATTCTAAACCAGAGGCAGACATCAAAGAAAACTCTATATGAATCCACGCCACGTTCGTTTCTGTTGACATAGAGACCAGATCGAGCGCACTCATTTTATAGAATACAATCAAGACTCTCTGCTTTCCCCCTCCCATCTCACAGCTCCGCTCTGGGGGACTCGCGCTAATAACTTGTGGCTGAAAAACTACTCAGCACAAAGGGCTTTGTGGAAAACTTTATCCCCTTTCTTAAAATACTTCTGTTTGAAAGGAATACAAATATTGTTTGACTACACATGTATTGTATTAAATTAGCTGTTTTGATAAAGAGATGTGAGACATTCGCAGCAGAATAATTAAAGACTCTGATTTCAGCGCGCTGTTGCTTTTAGCGTGGGATCCGATTATTAGCAGCTCACGAGGTTCTGACAGGGAAAAGGACCCAAAAGCGGCCACACAAAGGCTTGCTCCTTCGTCATGTGGGATCTCTCAGGAACATTTTCCTCAGTAGCTTTTCATAAACTTAAGCTCTTCTCACAGCAGATCGTCGTGACCATCCGTCAGGGCATCGGTATGAAAAAGCATTTTCCAAGGCAAGGGTTTTTTATTTTAGACAGAAGGATTGAAAAATTGGTTGCAGTCTTTAGCAAATAATGCATTAAAATTCCTCCAATTAGGTCTTTATCAGCTTAAAAAAGAACCAAAGGAAACTGCTATGAAAACAAGGAGACATTGTGTTGTGAAGGAAGGCTGGTAAACTGACTCCTTTTCGGACGAAGCCGAAAAACATCGTTTCAGTTGCGCCAAGCAGCACAACAGAACCTGCTCTAATCACATACAGATGATGGGAATTTGTCTAATGTTTTATGGTGAATCGTTGATGAGGCCTGCAGAAGGAAAATTTGTAGAAATAAAATCACCTTGACAGTAAAGTGCTAGGGTCAAAAAGCAAAGGCAAGGCAGTGTTCTTAGCTTTAATAAAAACAGTATGATCTGTCATCAACACTGCATTTTTACACTCTTGGACAATGCACTCTGGGAGCTCCTGCTGGGTTTCATTTGATTTCCACCAAAACTAACAAAGGGCAGCTTATGGCTGGTAATTCATTACGACAGCAGAGAAGTTATAAAAATACACATGTTTAGAGCCCTGTAAATAAACAGCCCACGCTTCCATTTTCAACACGAAAACTGTTAGCCAGGTTGGATAAAACCCACTCTAAGTAGATCTGCTGGCTGGCTGGGTGTTTAGGTAGTGGGGTTGGTTTAGTTTCCTCTTGATCTGTTGAGTTTGGGTTGGGTTGTTTGTTTTGTTATTTTACTGTGGACCTGAAAGTACAAACTTTATAGATTTATTATTGTAGTTTCTCCCAGTTAATCTGCCTTCTGTGTGACGGGGGGGGGGTTTCAAGGCACCTTTGGGGGAAGAAGCTTGGCAAAGTGTAAGGAGCTATTGTTAAATACCTGAAGGGATTGAACATACATTGCATCACCGCTTAAATACTGACTGGGCAAGATCATAAGGCAAAACAAACAGCAGAGTAATTGAAAACATCTATGAACTAGATGATCACAGAAGCAGGGTGATAGGCAAAAGGATATACAATTCACTCCTCAGTGCCTGATTTTACACTGGTGTTAGTCCTGTAAGAATGAAAAACAGGGAGGAATAGAAGAGCGAGTGAAAAAAGGAAAAGAAAAATAAAGAGAGTGCTTGAATTTTCAGCTTCTCAGGCAAAAAGGGGAAATTTCAGAGAAACTCACCCTAATTTCCACCAGCTGCTCTGAGAAACCCAGATAAAGCCAGCTTCAACAGTTTGATTTTCATTGACAACACTCATAAAAGAACACAAATATTCACTTTAAGTGTGGTTTTTACATCTAAAGAAATAATTACCTACATGAACTCCCGTGAGAGTAGCTTTTCCTACTCATGCTGATACACATACACCAGGCGATGCACATAAACATGGGAAGGGGGACGCTGGTATAAAGCTTTGAAGAAGTCATTGATGTCTATAAATCTGTGAGGGGTGGGTGTCAGGAGGATGGAGCCAGGCTCTGCTCAAGGTCATCTGGGGATAGGACAAGGGGCAATGGGTGCCAGCTGGAACAGAGGAGGTTCCATATCAATATCAGCAGGAACTTCTTCCCAGGGAGGATACCAGAGCATTGGAACCGGCTGCCCAGGGGGGTTGTGGAGTCTCCTTGTCTAGAGACATTCCAGACCCACCTGGATGTGCTCCTGTGTGACTTGGGCTGGGTGATCCTGCTGTGGCAGGGGGATTGGACTGGATGATCTTTAAGGGATCCCTTCCAATCCCTAAGGATTCTATGATTCTAAGTCTGACCCATGGTCAGCTGATCCATGAATCCACAGAAATTCTTACCGTAGATTCTCCAAAATGAGGTGATTTCTACAGGTCACTCTGATTGGAAAGACAAAGATACCCAGATGTTTGGCAGTGCTCAAGAGCTGTGTGACTGATAAGTGCTCAATGCCATAATAATTAGCCCTTATAGAACATTTACTGTACTTATCCTCACAAATTTTCTTTAAGTTTGAGAAGAATCATCGCCACATTTCCACAGTGGGAGGAAAGGGCTGGGAGCAGCAGCGCAAGGAGCCACTCACACACTGCTTCCGGTAGCTCTGCCTCCTCCGGCCTGAGATCTGCTGGGAGGATGATGTTGCTCTCTCAGTTTGGGTAGAAATTTGAATTCATTCTCTGTAATGAAATGGTAAAAACATGGAAAATATAGACATTAACAAAGAATATTCAGCTTGATCGGGAGAAAAATAAAGACAAATCTTGATAGGAGTGTTAGGATGAAGTATGAAACTACTTGAGCTAACTGGCCCCCTTATACAAATAACACTTGTGTCCCAAGAAAGAAATCCTTCCTCATCAGATCCTTATCACTGAAACAGGAACTTCACAGAATCATTAGGGATCAGAAGGAACCTTGAAAGATCATCTAGTCCAATCCCCCTGCCACAGCAGGATCACCTAGACCAAGCTGCACAGGAACACAGCCAGGCAGGTCTGGAACCTCTCCAGAGAAGGAGACTCCACAACCCCCCTGGGCAGCCTGTTCCAGTGCTCCGTTACCCTCACTGGGAAGAAGGTCCTGCTGATATTTAGATGAAACCTCCTCTGTTCCAGCGGGCACCCATTGCCCCTTGTCCTATCACCAGATGACCTTGAGAAGAGTCTGGCTCCATCCTCCTGACACCCACCCTTCACAGATTTAGAGACATGAATGAGGTCCCCCCTCAGCCTCCAAGCTCAAGAGACCCAGCTCCCTCAGCCTTTCCTCAGAAGGGAGGTACTCCCTTCATCATCTTTGTTGCTCTACTCTGGACACCCTCCAGCAGCTCTGTGTCCTTCTTGAACTGAGGTGCCCAGGACTGGACACAGTACTCCAGATGCAGTCTCACTAGTGCAGAGCAGGGGGGGAGAAGAACCTCACCGTTTCTGATTGCCCATTTTGCTGTCCCATCCCAGGCTTGGGGCTGGTATGAATTTATACCAACCCTGCAGGATCGTTTTATGTTACTTTGCCTCTGCTTGAGCCTCATCATCCATGAAAGCACGTTTTTAATGGGACTTGTGCCTCCATAATGGCTGAAATGGGCCCTTGTGGGACAGCAAAGTAACAGCTCAGCTCGTTTCAGACCTGTGATATTTTATGGTGCTGGCAAAGGCTGCACGGGCAAGGGTAGCCCTGAGGACTAAGCCCAATGGAGATCAATGGGAGCCTTGCCAAGGACTTAAACAGAGCCAGCGTCGCACTCGCCGCTAACGTACGCAGGAGCAAAAGAAGGGAGAAAAGATTTTAAATAAATCATCTCCCAAATAGGAATGATTGCTTTTCTTTCAGTCCTCCTGGAAGGAAAAATGATGATGCTTTTTAGCTGTCAGAACAAAACACCGGGGTAATTCATAAGGTATTACATTAACACATATAAACCAAAATGAGAAACAGCTCCAGACTATGACCTTTCACTCCAGCAAAAGCTGGAGCAAGTGTATTGCAGGCCACATTAATACCCATTCTACTAAGCAAGTAAATTCAAACCAGGGAGCCAGGCTCAGTGTGTGGGGAAACAAGTTTCAGCTCAAAGACGACATCAATTCTGAAATAAGACTCAGACCAGGCACTCGAAATGCCGACATCCAGCACCATCAGGAGAAAACACATTGTAAGGAGAAAAATAAAGCAAAACCACGACTCTGCTGATGACAAACGAGGAAGAGCTGTTCAAGAACGTCTCTCGTATCACTGCAGTATGGTCTGCAGCTCTGCAATCAAGTCAGGGGTTTTATTTTATGGGAATAGGTAAGGGAAGCCCAGCAAACAGAATGCTTTCCATTCACGCTAATGAGTTGAGGCTGTAGATCACCTTCTGATTATCACCACAAATATTGGCTCTTTGTGTATGATTCTGCAGCCCTTTAAGATTGAAAAGGAAGGGAAGGAGGACTGGCTAGTGAGCAGGGCAGATGGGAATTATTAATTAAGTAAATAAAAGGCCAATCATTGCATTAATCACTGCAGTCCCCACTTGGAAAAGGTCCCTGTGCTCATGATCCTCTTCCCCTCAGCACAGGATCACTGGAGTCGAGGGGAGCTGTGCCTGGCTGTGTTTTGCCTTGTGATCCCAGGACCTGGGACCAGGATCATCTGCGTAAATTCAAGGCCAGATTGGATAGGATCTTGAGCACCTTGGTCTAGTGGGGGGGTGTCCCTGCTCATGGCAGGGGGGTTGGAACTAGATGATCTTTAAGGAATCTCCCAACCTGAACCATTCTACGAACCTATGATTTTCAACTCCCCGGATCTTAGGTTTATATTATCTTCAGGCAGCAAGGCTAGAAATCCAACCTGCATGTGTGTGCGTGTACAGACGTGGTTAAAGTGAGGTTTTGAACTGATAAATGGAAAGGAAATTGCAATAAATAATTGTGGTATGTTCCATAAAAAACCACTTCTAGCCGAACCCTGTGACAAGCAAAACCAAATCCCTCAAAACCTGAAGAACAAAATAAATCGGGTTTATGGAAAAATGTAAGGAGGGAGGGTTTTCATTCTTCACTGGACCAATGGTACTGAAAGTATTCGTGTTTTAAGCTCAGCACACTGTATAATGCCATACAAACAGAGGAAGTGCATTTACTACACAGGAGACAGTCTGCTCCAGCTCTTCAAAAGCAGATATTTAAAGTTTACTTTCACATGGGTTTTCACTTTTTGACCTGCTCTTGACCTGGGTAATACTTGCAGACCAGTGAGTTTAAGAAGGCCTGGGATCTATTAAAAGAGTAGTAGCTTGACTTTTACTGACTAGCACGCTGATGCTTTAAAGTAAATGTTATGGTTTGTCACAGGAACCAATTTGGTTACCGTTTGTTCTTCCTGCCCCTGCCTGCTGATATTTGTTCAAGTGTTTTTCATTCTTTAAATTCTATAAAGAAATCTGCATGCTGTTATTTTAAACTTCTGTATCTTTCTTTTTGAGTAGATCAGATTTAAACACTGGGCAGCACAGGCAAAGTTTAACCCAAGTGCCATTTGGTAGGACTTGAACTCAAAGTGCACTGCCAGCCTGTTGTTCTTGTCTAGCCACTCAGTTATCACGGCAAGAGACTCCACTGATCTGAATTTTAAAGGCGTACATGGCTCTTGGTAAATGAATCAGAGGAGGAGCACCATGCTCTCTCTACAAGAACTTTAAAGAGGGGAAAGAACCAGCTGTGTCACCTGTTTGAATTTGCACTTCTGTTACTACCAGTTTATTTTACATCACTAGTTCCCGTTACCCTTCTCTAGCTTTCTGCAATACGTAGGGTTTTGTCAGCTATGTCAACACGGAGCCAGATCATCCCCCTAATTTTATAAGAACCCATCACAGAATCACAGAATGTTAGGGATTGGAAGGGATCTCGAAAGATTATCTAGTCCAATCCTCCTGCAAGAGGAGGATCACCTAGATCAAGACGCAACTACCTGGTATCTTTTATTTGTTGCCTTAAAAATACTTCTCTTTCATGTAAGATATCATTGCCTCTTTGGATTACATGACCTTAAGATTTCAGGTCCCTAGAGAGAAACCACAGCTAAGTTTGAGGTTAGGAACATCCTTGAGGAGCCCTGCTTTTTTGGGATAGGAGAGATACGCAGGAAAAGAGGGGATGAATCTGCCCTCCGTGGCTGTCAGCAGCTACTTGACTTATATGCAGGAGAGTCTGAAGTACAATTTGGGTTTAGCTCTGCCCTTTCCTGTAAAGTATTAGGTTCAAAGATGTAGGAGTTGTGTAAATCCTCTAACTTGTATTTCTTTGATGTCTCGTTTTTATTTGCCTCAAAACGAAGAGCTTGTGTACCAGCAATGACTGATGTCCCCAAATGATATCAACTGGGTAAGTTTATGTTCACAAAACTAATCACCTGCGTTCTCCCAGCTCAGTGCAGGAGGGGATAGAGCACAGCCAGGGAGCTGCCTCTCTTGCTGTGGCAGGTTTATTGGCTCGATTCTGCCGTGATTTATGGCTGATATTATAGGAAAGGGATTTTCTGTGGACTGTTCTCCAATATTGCAGAGTCTGTCAAACAAAAGAAACCGCTAGGTTTTTTTTTAAGTTATCTGGATTGCCCCTTTAAAGAGCAAGAAGCCTGAACTTGAGAGAGTTTTCCTGAGGCAGAGCTGCTGACTGACCTGAAGGGTTAAAAAATCCAGATGAGAAAACATCACCAACTCTGAACGCAATTGATAAAGAAAAACAGGAACAGCCTGCGAACCTTTCAGAACTGAGATGAGGAGCAAACAAACGTGAAGGAATTAAGCTGCTAAATAGATGCAAATGTTTCTTGTTTCCCTAATAATTATTTTTCTTGCTTATGCAAGCCCTGAATCTATTTTCCTGGCCAGATTTGCTAAGCTTTTGTCTCCATTTCTAAGCTACAAACTACAGACCATTCCTTTGCCTCTTCTGGCAGTTTGTGCTTCATGGATTGAACCCACATAAAGCGAGAAAGGTAAATTTTTAACCCCTAAAACTAACTAAATGCTTAAAACAGTCTGAATAATTAGTATCAAAAGGCAATTACATCAAAATGCAATTTAGGTGAATAAGTTAAGGAGGATTTTCACATCAATTCCCTTGTCTTTAGTAAGTATCGCTTTACATATAGATACACAGATCATTAGGGGTTGGAAGGGACCTCCAGAGGTCATTGAGTCCAAATCCCATGCATGAGCAGGACCACAGAACCTAGGGCAGTTCATATAGGAATGAATCCAGATGAGTCTTGAAAGTCTCCAGAGAAGGTGGCTCCACAATCTCCCAGGGTAGCCTGTTCCAATGCTCTTTATCTTCACATAGTAGCAGCACACTCTTTATTGTGCCATGAAAACTTATCAAACCTGTGGCTGGACTAAGAGCCCTGCTGTATAAATTACCTAGTCTTGGTTTTAGTCAAGTAAAATGCTTAATGGGAATGGGAATGGAGAGGGAACAACAGGATGAAAGATCATGGTTTTAAGCTAGAAAAGAGTAGATTTAGGCTGGACATGAGGGAAAAGTTCTTGATTCTGAGGGTGATGGATCTGGAACAGGCTGCCCAGAGAGGTGGTGGAGACCTCATCTTTAGAGACACTCAAGGTCAGGGTGGATTTGGCTCAGCAATCTGTTGTAGTGAGTGATGGCCCTGCTTGCTGTAGGGGGTTGGACTAGATGACCTTAGAGGGTCCCTTCCAACTCAATACATTCTATGATTCTATGATTCACAAACACTAAATTAAGCCAAGTCTCAACAATGCCCTCCAAACTGAGTATCTAACTGCACATGTCAGACTTTGATGGGAATAGCTAGGTTTTTTGAGTACAGGGTACTCGTAAGGCCAGAAATCCCTCACAATCATCTGCAGATCCAATATTAAATTGCTCTCATTCTACTGTAGGGTAAGAAAGCCAATGCAGGATAGTTAACACTTGAACCAAACATTACCCCAAACTAAAGGCAGGTAGGAATCCTGGAAAGCCTGAGCACATTTTACTGCTGCTTTTTATCTCAGCCTAGAATTAAAAGTGAACACAAAAACTTTGATCCCCAAAATATTTGCAGCTAGGACTGAAAGCACAGAGTTTATTATTTCTTTTTAAACCTTCTAACAAAAAGCTTTTATCCCAGAAAAGATCGCTCAGCCATTCACAAGGCCTCTTTTCCTGTCTCTGTGGGAGACCATGAGAAATTTGCCCCTTATTTCACAGAATCACAGAACAATCCTGGTTGGAAAGGACCTCCTAGATCACTGAGTCCAACCATCTCCACATCAACAAAAATCTCAGTACCTGAGAGGCTGACAAACACAAACTCCCTCCATGCTGCCACTCAACCCCTCACAAGCTTGGTAGCTCTCCTCTGAACACACTTCAGCATCTCTATGTCTTTCCTCTAACGAGGGGACTAATAATTACAGAGCAACCAAACTTCAATCCAAAGTTCTAATGCGAGTGACATCACAGTTCACCTTGGCACCAGGTTGTAGGCAACACAGCAGGACTGAGAAACTGCAGTGGACAGCAACAAGAACCCTTTGATTCATAACACAATCTTTTAAACAAAGAGCTAAGCAATCATAGAATCACAGAATCATTAGGGATCAGAAGGGAGCTTGAAAGATTATCCAGTCCAATCCCCCTGCCACAGCAGGATCACCCAGACCAAGTCACACAGGAACACATCCAGGTGGGTCTGGAACGTCTCCAGAGAAGGAGACTCCACAACCCCCCTGGGCAGCCTGTTCCAATGCTCCAGTACCCTCACTGGGAAGAAGTTCCTGCTGATACTGATATGGAACCTCCTCTGTTCCAGCTGGCACCCATTGCCCCTTGTCCTGTCACCAGATGACCTTGAGAAGAGCCTGGCTCCATCCTCCTGACACCCACCTCTCTCATATTGATAGACATGAATGAGGTCCCCACTCAGCCTCCTCTTCTCCAAGCTTAAGAGACCCAGCTCCCCCAGCCTTTAATTTTCCTGATTTGTGAGTAATTTTTTTCCAGATCCCAAACTCCAGGACAAAATCATGCTAAAGCCCAAAGCATGGGACTCATTCAAGTGTTTCTGAATGTATAAACTTGCATCATCCAAAGCCACCTCTATGCAAAGACCTCTTTGCTGCTCAAGAGCAGAAAAAGATGCAAAGGAGTGATACAGCAAGGCTGTCTTCTAACTGGGTTGGATGCCACAAGCAGCCTCCTTTAGCAGGATGCAGAGGGAAGTGTGTCAGTCAGAAATTAAAGCAGAAGAACCACCCACCAGCATTTCAAGTGGGTGCAGACAAGAGTACATTTAAAGGATTTGCAAATGCCATGGGTTTCCTGGATCAAAGCACCGCAGAGGGCACAGAGAATCTTTAATCTTTAGGTAGCCAGTTCAAAATCCGGCTGAGGTCAGCAGGGACAAAAGGTTATCATCTTCTAATGACTTTCACAAAGTTAATTAAAGTCTCCATCCAACTTTATATTTCCAAGCACATAACCCTTGCTTCCACCGGAGACAACAGCAGGACTTGTATTGACTCAAAACGGAGCCGGCCTCGTAAGCCTGTATCCACAAACAAGCGTCGTGTCAATGACTGGAGATAAGGTCATCAACCAAAATGAAACCCTGAATACACTCCAGATGTAAAGATATTTCAGATCTAGACGTGCACTTCACAATTGTACCTGCAACCAAACCAACGGCCCTGCTGGGAAGGTGAAGGTAAACGAATGACGAGCCCAACGCAAGGATAAGGCACAAACCTCTCCTACACAATGACAGGACTGGCCACAGAAGGGCAGGGAGCACTGAGAGGACAAAAGGGATAGAATATCTTGGGTGCTGGGCAAAATGCTCTAGAAGAGAGTATTTTTTCCTCCTTTCATAAAACAAAAGTAGAGCCAGATCTCAATCTATGGTATCATAGGCACAAGCAAAGCTCCTTATCAATCAGCATGCTTCCAGCCTTCAACCGTGTTTCAGCTTGCAAATGCAGATCTAAGAAGGAAATGCCATCACGGTGTGTATTGATTCCGTAAGATCCTACAAGAGGATGTTGAGCCACGGTTGGGCAGAACTCTACGAGATTTGTGTTAATTTACACCTGTTAGGCACAAACACACAACATCTGCACCCTACCAGTCCATGCCTCTCTGACAAACATTTTTCACCCGAATGCTTTACACTGTAAAGGCTGCTTTATGTGAAGGGATTGTGACAAACACTTCTGCAACCTCCTGGACACCATCAGTTACTGCTCAGCTTTTCTCTAATTGTAAGGAACAGCATGAGCTAAACTTGGAATAGGCAAAACCTAGGGGGAAGGTTCATAGAGAGGTACCATGTCTTCAAGAGAGAATTGGAGTTGGGAATCAAGATCACAGAATTGTTGAGGCTGAAAATGACCTCTGAGCTCATCCAGACCAGTCCATGACCTGACATCACCACATCAGCCAGAACAGGGCACTAAGTGCCACATCCAGTCTGTCCTTAAACACCTCCAGGGATGATGGGGACTCCACTAAGGAAGGGCTTCCTAACATCCAACCTAACCCTCCCCTAGCAGCTTCAGAGCCTGTCACTAGGTGCCTGGGAAAAGAGCCTGATCCCCACCTGTCTACACCTTCCCTTCAGGTACTTATAGACAGGGAGAAAGTCTCCCCTGAGTCTCCTCTTCTCCAGGCTAAACACCCCCATCTCCCTCAGCCTCTCCCCATCAGCCTTTCCCTCCAGTCCCTTCCCCAGCCTCATTGCTCCTCTGGACCCACCCCAGTCCTTCAATCTCTTTCTTGACGTGAGAGGCCCAGAAATGCTCCCAGTACTCAAGGAGAAGCCTCACCAGTGTCCAGTACAGGTGGAGAATGACATCCCTAGCCCTGCTGGCAACATTATTCCTGATAGAAGCCAGTATGCCCTTGGCCTTTCATGCCACCTAATCACACTGTTTGGTCACATGCAACTGGTTGTCAACCAGTACTCCCAGGTCCCTCTCTGCCAGAGTGCTCTCCAGCCACTCATCCATCCTGTAGCACTCTCAAATCCTGTCTCTCAGTGCATTACTATATTTGTTGCTGCAGCCACTCAAAACCCTCCTCTGATCAGCACCACAACAGAGAGAATAGGGAGAAAAGACTGTGGATAAGAAATGAAACCTGGCTGTTTAAAAGTCTATTTCATCCTTGCACCCTTGTTCTTCATGGGAAACGAGACCTCTTCTCCCCTCTAGTTTCCTTGCATTGATGAACGGCAGACATCAGTTCCACTGTCACTGGCACAACTTGAAGCAAAGTGACTCCCAAATGTTCACAGGAGTGATTGTTGAAATCCCTGAATTGTTGTTTCCTCAATGATTTTGTGTAGCCAAGTATTTTCTTGAATAAAACTTGATCTGAGTTTCTGAGTAAAACGAGTTTCTAGTCTTATCTGAAGTTCTCACATTAAATGCTTAGGGGGTTGTGGAGTCTCCTTCTCTGGAGACGTTCCAGACCTGCCTGGATGTGTTCCTGTGTGACTTGGTCTGGGTGATCCTGCTGTGGTAGGGGGATTGGACTAGATGGTCCCTTCCTATCCCTAAGGATTCTATGAAAATCCACGAAGCTTTTCATTGTGATAACCATGGTTACAGATGTCTGCTTGGTGATTTCCCCCAGAATAATTCTGTGAGGATGAGGGCACACACATGGGGGGGTTTGTTGTTGTTGAAAAAACAGCTCTTTATTAAACAGAATACATCAGCAGAAAACCATTCCACCGAAGAATTACACCAACCTACCTCGATCAGCTGTCCTTTCAGAGACAAGGGGGAGAAAAACTCCCACTAAAAGACTGGCTTTGCTGCTAGAAACCTTGAAAACATGAAAGCACACACTACAGTGCCTAGTAGCCGATGCTAGAAGCCGCAGTGTGTGCTGTCATTTATATACTTGGCTGTTTACAGTGCTTGTCTTTCCTGGGCATCCCAAGACCTCTTGAGAAACCAATGTGAGGGGAAAACCAGAAACCAGGACACCATTCCCAACATTCCTTTGAGTTTGCTGTAGGAGATAACACAGACCCATTTGTGCAAAATCACTCTGGTTTTCAATAGTTTCCTGCGGAAACAAGAGTTCGGGGTGACTTGAGGCATCTGATGTGAGATCCGCGCCGTACCATGGGGTTTGGAAATGGCCACAGTAGCTGAAGGACAGCTGGGTTGAACCCTTGGCAAGATTCATCGCATCTGCTGTACCTATATGCGGGTTGGGATGCTGCTCGCCTCATACAGCCCAGAAAACAATACTCCAGCAGTCAACAAAGGGAAGAAGAACCAGGAATTCCTCAAATAACACCCATTACCCAACTTCTCCTCACCCTAAATGCAGAGGACAACAGCAACAGCTCCAAAGGCTTTGGATGCATAAATTACTGCCAGAAAAATTAAAGAACACCTTTTCCAGAGCAAAGGAGTCCTGAATGGTCCCAGTGATTTTGTACCTTGTCATAGATAATTCTCTTTTCTGTTGTCTTCCTGACCAGTCTCAGTCAAGTCGTTTATCAAGCTAATTGCTTTACAGACAGGCATTCTTAGGCAATCTGTTCCTCACTGTATTTCCCATTACAGTCATTGAAAGCTATGTATGCAGATGAAAAAGATAACAGACCTCTCGCACTCTCAAAATACTCCTTTTTTTATACAAACACTGAAAACTCCAAGAGCAAACGTGGCTGAGCCCAGTCCAATCTGACAGTACTCCGAGTAAGAAAAGAGAATGGAAATAGTCGTGTCAGCTAAGTGATTCCAGTCCATCGCTTACCCAGGCAGTAAACAGTCAACTTCAGAGCTGAAAACCAATTCAGTGATTGTACCTGTGGTGACGACTGAAGATAAACACTGGCACCAACACCAAGTCCTTCCTTCTGCTATTGAGAGATCCAAAGGCATTTGACACCAGCTGGATTTACCCGTCATGCAATCCTCACCACTCTATCTGAAAAAGGTTAAGAAGGGAAAATGTTGTTATGCAAGAGCTTAGAAGATGTCTTTAATCTACTCAAGTGAAACACAGACAGCATTGGGGCTTTTGGGAAGGACTGGCTTAGCCCTCAGCCTGCAAAGGTCATTGTGAAAAGGAACGGGCATGATACACGCCAGCAGGTCCAGAACCTGGCTGCTTTGTTCTTGGACCCGTACTTTGCCATAGTCTGCAACAGTCAGAGCCACCTGTCCTGTTTAGACTGACTTCACCCTCCCGTGCCAAGGGATCACATCTCCATTGCAGCCCCCTTGTTTCCTTAGCAATGGGTGGAGCAACCAAGGACTCGTGTCTTTCAGTGCAGATTATAAAGGCTCTGAGCTGAAGAAGCCACACAAACCACAAGATTTTCTCCTCTGCTTTCCTTCCTTTTCATGGCTGTTACGCCTTCCACACAAGGAAACATCCCAGTACTGAAGTCTTGGAGGAAGCTAACTGCCAGGCAACGGCTGTATGGCTTTGTGATCACAGAATCACTTGGCCTGACAGAAAACTTTAAGACCATCAAGTTGTGAACATGACTAAAATAAAGATGATGAAGGAAGTTAACACCTCCCTTCTGAGGAAAGCCTGAGGGAGCTGGGTCTCTTGAGCTTGGAGAAGAGGAGGCTGAAGGGTGACCTCATTCATGTCTATAAATGTGTGAGGGGCAGGTGTCAGGAGGATGGAGCCAGGCTCTGCTCAAGGTCATCTGGTGATAGGACAAGGGGCAATGGGTGCCAGCTGGAACAGGGGAGGTTCCCTATCAATATCAGCAGGAACGTCTTCCCAGGGAGGGTAATGGAGCACTAGAACAAGCTGCCCAGGGGGGTTGTGGAGTCTCCTTCTCTGGAGAGGTTTCAGACCCTCCTGGCTGTGTTCCTGTGTGACTTGGTCTAGGTGATCCTGCTGTGGCAGGGGGATTGGACTGGATGATCTTTCGAGGTCCCTTCCAATCCTTAAGGATTCTGTGATGACAGACCTAAAACTACCTTCACGTGCTTCTCCATTACAACACTGCCTTGGTCAGAAATCAAATACAAAGAGAGACACCAGGCTTCACGGTATTCTGGCTACGATGATGTCTGACTGTTATATCAGCGGTAGATGAGTGCATTCCCTTAGAAGCCAAAGTTTTGATAAGACACAGACATTTAATCAGAAGATTCATCTGAAGGAATAAAAAGAGCATGTGTGTTTTCATTTCAACCCAGAAGCATCCAAATATTCTTTACAGCAAGAGCAAATGATGTAATACAGTAAGAAAAATAAGATCTTGTTTTCTTTTAATCATAAGTTTGGGAAACTGGTACCTCTCAGCATAATTTTGTACTGAGTCTGTGCTTCTTTAGGTTCCTATATACCTTCTAGGTTGTTATATGCCTTTTAGATTCCTTTTTAGGACTCCACAACCCCCCTGGGCAGCCTGTTCCAATGTTCCATTACCCTCTCTGGGAAGAAGTTCCTTCTGCTGGACACCCTCCAGCAGCTCTGTGTCCTTCTTGAACTGAGGGGCCCAGAACTGGACACAGTACTCCAGATGTGGTCTCAACAGTGCAGAGTAGAGGGCGTGAAGAACCTCCCTTGATCTGCGAACCACCCCCCTTCTGATCCCTCCCAGGATGCTGTTGGCCCTTTTGGCCACCAGACCACATTGCTGGCTCGGAGTCATCCTGCTGTCCACTGAGACCCCCAGGTCCCTTTCTCCTGCACTGCTCTCCAACAGGTCAGTCCCCAACCTCTCCTGGGGTTGTTCTTGCCCAGATGCCAGACTCTCCACTGACCCTTGCTGTATCTCATTCAGTTTCTCCCTGCCAAGCTCTCTAGCCTGTCCAGGTCTCGCTGAATGGCAGCACAGTCTGCTGGGGAGAATGTGTGTGAATCTATCAGTAAAATAAACCTTTAAAACACTTACCCACTACTAGAAAGAATAACTTGGGCTCCTGAGGACACAGTACTGTATTCAATACTATTCTATAATAACAGAGAGTAAATAGAACTGAGAAAAAAGAATCATTTTCAAAGGAAAGTCCTAGAGGTTCTCTAGAAATTTGTAGTTAAGTTAGAAGAGTCATCTGAATTTAAAACTGAAAAAACATAATATGTCAATGAAGTTATGGGGTTGTTCCCTGTGCACTTGAACTCAGCCTGGTTCCCGTGTGAACACAGGGTTGTAACTAGTGACTCCCCTATTGTCCAATGACCACGTTTATACCACCATTCAGAGAGACACAGAATCCTCATGGCTGGAAGGGACCTCCAGGATCACTAAATCTTTCCCCCTCATCCCAACAGCACCCCAACCCCTAGACCACAGCCTCAAGTGCTCTAGCTACTCACCTTTTCAACATCTCCAGGAATGGTTACTCCACCACCTCCCTGGGCAACCCATCAAACAATCAGGTCACTGGAGGCTTTCTCCTCTCTCCATGTGCCTGATGAATCCCCTTACGTGATACTTCTCAGACACCAAACAGCTCAGTCATCTTGGTGTATTTATATCAGCTTTGATGGCGTGATCGAGTTGCTGACAGCATGCCTGTGCTAAACAGACTTCAGTTTCAGGCTCAGCTCAGCCTTGAGTCTGGTGACGTAGACTCTGTTCTGCTCCAAACCTGCAGGAGAACTGCAGGTGCCATTTAAATATTAACAAATATAATTAACAATTATCATTAACAAAATATAAACCTTCAGTGAGATGTGCCAATATCATCTCATCTTTATTTACCTTAGGCATACGTGTGTTCCGGTGTCTGTCTCCTGCTCTGCCAGCGAGCCCTACTAAAACATGCCATCCACCCAAGGCACCTCCTCCTGTTTTTCCTGCTTTACTCCACCTATTTCAACCTCTGTGAGTGCAGGCTGCTAGTTCACACATCTCTAGCTGGATTTTCCTGATTGGTCACATACAAGGTGTCCAGCACAGTTAGAAAAGAGTATGATTTGTATATATATAACCTTATGGCTGGAGGAGACTCAGGGGGAAAGTTATCACTCTTTCTAACTACTTGAAGGGAAGTGACAGGTAAGGGACAGGCTCTTCTCACAAGCAACTAGTGACAGGATGAGAGGGCAGGGCCTGAAGCTGCATGAGGGGAGGGTTGGATGTAAGGAAGCCCTTCCTCATGGAAAGGATGCTCAGACATGAAATGGACTGCCCAGGGCAGTGGTGGAGTCCCCATCCCTGGAGGTGTTGAAAGGCAGACTGGCTATGTCCCTTAGTGCCCTGGTCTGTCTGATGTGGGGATGATAGGTCATGGGCTGGGCTGAATGATCTGTGAGGTCTTTTCCAGCCTCAGTGATTCTGTAGTCCTGTAGGTGAGTGCTTTGGGGGGAATTTCTGACCTTACAGCAGTCCTTACAGACGTATAGAGTACAGTCCTAAAATGCACTCCTGTAACTTTCTCACGCAGGACCAGACATGTCGCAGGGCATCCTGAACTATTTACAAGTTATTCCAAAGAGATAAAAAAGAGGAAAAAAGCTAAAAACATCCCAAATTTTCCCATGCATGTTTAAGTCTACTCAAAATTCTTCAGATTCTCCCAGAAAACAGTGTCCTACCAACACAGGGTCATGGTCTTTGGCCTCTGCATTGCCCCAGGCATATTTACCATTATTATAAGCCCTGTCATTCATCTCTTTAGATCTCTGACAGTAAAAAATTGGTTAGCTATTTTATCTCTGTAGACAATATCTCAATGCAGAAGCAAGCGCTCCCCAGCCTGCGTGTCAGCCACACAACATCTGGGCTTTTGGGATGATGCTTTTTCGTGGCTTTTAATACACAGAGAAAAACTTCTAGCAGCTGTATAGTATAATGAATGCAGCATACTAAGTGTTCCCCATGCAGGAGGAAACCTATGAACAGAGTAACAAAGAGTTTTTCACTCTTCTAGGTTTAAGAGAGAAGCAGAAGTTGCTTTTTCAGGCAGTAGGTGTTGCAGGGTTGTGTGTGGTATTTGAAGGCAATCATCTTTTCGAGGGCTTCTCAGCACTCCTACAATAGAGATAACTGATGCACTGATGCAGTAGCTGTAGCATAGCAGGCGTTTCCAAGGCCAGACTCTTTCTCCAGACACACATCAATGAGTTGATTCGCTTGGCTGGATTCGCAGATCCCCTGCAGTCTATAATCCTGCACATAATTCTTAGTATTTGCACATACAGGTGTGAAAATCTATGCATGCAAATCTAGAAGGGAGCCTCTTCATTCATAGAGTCATTCGGGTTAGAAAAGACCCTTGGGATCATCGAGTCCAACCATCAACCCTACTCTAGCAAGTTCACTCCTGAACCAGATTCCCCCAACACATCTAAACGAGCTTTAAACACCTCCAGGGAAGATGACTCTATCCCCTCCCTGGGCAGCCTGTTCCAGTGTCTGACTGCTCTTTCTGTGGAAAATTCAAAGCCAGCAGCCTTTTCTTACTCTTAGACTTTATGTCCTGAGACCATCAGCCTGCCATGAGCTCTAACAATGTAAAGCTGATGTACGAATCTATAACGCTGTTATCACACTGTTATAACATGGATCAGTCAAAATCCGGTTCCTGAAGGATAGAGCCAAGGAGAATGACAGAAATTACAGAAGACCCTTATCTACCCTACTTAATCATCAAGATAGCTCTGCCCATCTTCACAGGACAAGAAAATTACCGACACCATCAACTTTTCCCTTCTGGATCCAGGCAGCAGTTGACACAGAGGAGCAAAATACAGGGAGGTTATTCCAGGGGTGGGGAGGAAAATTTCATTTACTCTTTACCTGGAACTAATCTCATGCCCACAAGGACAGGTTGAGCCAGACTCTGTGATTTGGTGTCACACAATAACAGGACGTTGCCTCAAATCACTGAGCGCACTGAACCAGGTCTGATGACTCTCTTGCAGCCAGAGAAAATCACAGAGTCATAGAACAGCCTGGGTTGGAAGGGACCTCAAGGGTCATCTAGTCCAACCCCCCTGCAGGAAACAGGGATATCCTCAACTAGATCAGGTTACCCCAAGCCTTGTCCAGCCTCCTCCTGAATATCTCCAAGAGTGGGGACTTAGCTGTCTCCCTGGGCAACCTGTTCCAATGTTCAACCACCTTCCTGCTAAGGAGCAGCTCCCTCAGCCTGCCTCCACAGCAGAGGCACTCCAGTTTCCTGATCATTTTCGTGGTGTCTCCCTATCACACATCCAGCTGCAGAACTTCCATCAGCTTCTTCCCACAGCCACCTTGAAGCTGTGCAAACCCACCCTCAGAGGAGCAGAACTGACCCGGGGTAGCCGCTGCCAGTTGACCAAAGAAAAGCCTGTGTGCCATGTGAGTCCCTGTTTGGCAGGGAGCAGGGAGGTATTTCTGCAGCAGAAAAGATGAATGAGGAGAGGAGGTCTACAGCTTGGTTTTGTTATTGTTTGAAGGCTTGAGAGGATAAGGAGCCATTACTCTGGGATTATCGGGCCTTAAGAAATGGTGAGAAAGAGAAGGGTGTTGTTATAGTTCTAGCAAGAATAGGTATCAGCTACGATTTAGAACTGTAAAAGCGAGCTATACCACAAAAAGACAACTTCTAGGTGTTTAAGGGCTAAACCAGACGATGCAATCTTCATCGAGTCAAAACGTGGGATGGAAGTCAGCTAAACTAGGGAAGAGCAGTAAATGTGTAGCTGAAGATGAACGCAGAGTTGGTGAAAGAAGAGAGAGAAGGAAAACCTATGTATTGAAAGCAAAGAAGAACCAAGTAATCATGCAAGGTAATCCTCTGCCTTGTCCTAAGTGTTTGGAAATTATGTGAGCTAGACCATGACACTCAAGGCAAACACAGGACTGATTTTCATCCCGTACACTCTGCTTAAGCCAATTACTTCTTTCTCCTCATAGGATTTTAAAAGAGCATCACTTCTTGTTGCTCTGGTCTCTCTCCGTAATTCTTATAGGCTGTGTTTAAATCACTGCGTGCAGACAGATCCGTAAATAGTGGGAAGGAAGGATCACTTCCCCTCCTGAGCAAGCAGAGCCGCATTAATGCAACAGAGAGGAGAAGGACGTGCCGTTGCACCTCAGCTAAACTGTTATGCAATAGCCAGGATGATGCAAGATCAGGCTTGAAAGTGGGAGCTGGGCTTCCTATTCCCCATCCTGAGAGATTCAGAGCATTGCAGAGGTATCTGGTGAATCTCTGGGGATAAGGTTCAAGCCTTGTCACTACAAATCACCCTCTGCCAAGCAATTTGTGTGGCAGCTTATAACAGCAGTTAAACAAAGGAGTCATGGGGCCATCCTCCGGACTGAGGGCAAGGCAGTTGCTACTGGGGAGAGGAGACTGGGAGATAAAAGCAAAGCAAACATGCCAAAGTTAATAGGGCAGAAAAGGCTCAACCTCCCTCCGATCCCAGATGCTTGGCAGGAAAAGATAGAGCGCAAGCTGTGAGAGGGTAAATACGAGAGGGCATTGCACAAACCGGTCCTCTCGTTCCAGAGCTCTCCCGAGCTGGTGGGTATTTCCAGCCGTTCTCTGGAGGCAGGGTGCTTGCAGTCACGACTGTGTGGGAGAGACTTTCTACTAGAACAACTGACAGTTGATTTACACAGGGGAAGTTATATTTACAGCAGAAATGGAAAGTCTTTCTCACGGGTCAGGCTGCTTTCTGCTGTCATAAAGTAATCACCACCAGTGTTATGCAAGAAAACTCTCTTTTCTCGTACAGTCTTTAAAACAAATTCTTAGAGGCTGCTAAAAATCGTGAAAGAATGAGTAACGTGATGTTTTGGATAATGTTAGTCTGTGGCTCCTAATAGCTCTGAGTATTGTCCAGGCCACAGAAGACAGTTTCAGAGCACTTGGGACAAGTTCTCCAAAGTTCAGGAACTCAAAATCAGGTTGTGATTTCAAAAAATGAAAGGGTTTGCCAGAGATGCTTTCATGTCCTAAATAAATATACTCCAACTTTATATCCTGTTCTGGATGCCTCAGCCTGGTTTTGTGCTCTTCTTCTCCCCTACAAAACTGCACAGAGAGAGAAGCATCCTGCTCCTGCTAAACAGCTCTTCCAAAGAAATTCCACAGCAGTCCCTATGATTCATCGGCATACTTGGACGAAGCGGGGTGTCCACATACTTAGCATGGCATTTTGCAGAGCGTGCGAAGATTAAAGCAACTTAACTGGACCCACTAGCTACACTAATAAAGACTATGACCTACAGACCTTCCAGACCAAGCTAGATGGATCCTTGAAACAGCCAGCCAGCATCCTGGGTGGGCTGGAGTAGCCCGAACCAGATGCACTCTATCTACTGCCGTGCTGTCATGTCCCCAACCTGATTTAAAGTTCCCTCAACAACACCTCCGATTGCAGGTTAGGTGTACCTGGTATCAATATAGGAAATAAACACCACAGCATTCCCAGTGCCATCTGCACAGGGCTACAGAGATGCCAGAGAACCCAGCAGGTGCTGGATGGACCTCCAGGAGCTGCAGACTTCTTGATTTCCACCAGCGCAGCAGTAAGGGTACAGTGGGCAGCACAGAAGAGAGAACAAGAAGAGGAGAGAAGCAATGGGATAGAGAGACAAGTCAAATGAATTCCTATAGAGTCTCCATAAAGGTGCAGCAGTGGCACATTGGTGGGTGCTGCGTCTCCTGCTTCCTCCTAAAGCAAGGCAACACCAAAAGTCGTAGGGGAGAAGCTTTCTAAGATTGGTGGGTGTTAGGTTAGAGCAGAATCATCAGGGATCAAAAGGAACCTCGAAAAATCATCTGGTCCTGCCACAGCAGGACACCCAGACCAGGTCCAGGCGGGTTGAAAGCATCTCCAGAAAAGGAGACTCCACAAACCCCCCAGGCAGCCCCCTCCAGTGCCCCATCACCCTCCCTGGAAAGAAGTTACGGAATCAGTCAGGGTTGAAAGAGACCTCAGGATCATCCAGTTCCAACACCCTGCCATAGGCAGGGACAACCCACCCTAGATGAGGCTGGCCAGAGCCTCATCCAGAAGCAGCTCGAGACCTGAAAGTAAGGAGTTTTGGGGGTTTTGTTATCTTTCAGGGTTTGCTTTTGCAGAGATCACACTGCAAAGTGTAGCAGAGTGAAATAAGCCTGGGAGTTAAGGGGTGACTTCACATGAAGAGGTTATGAATGAAACACAGGGCTTCCTGGCCTAGGCAACACCTATTAAGAGTATTTTAACGATACAATAGACAGAGAAGTAATAAGGTTGACAACAAAGGAGATGCAAAGTACTCTCCAACTCATCATGTGAATACAAGTAGCTGAAACTATGGGGTCTGAAGAACAGGATTTTTCCACCTGAAGATGGGAGACAATGGGAAAAAGAGCCTTTCTGACTTAAGTTCAGTTCCTGCAGGCTTTATCAGCAGGGCACAGTTAAGGTCATTCATTTCCTTCAGGAAAAGGGAAACTGGGTCCATTTCTTAAAGATTTGAAGAACAGAGGGAGGGATTTGATTTCTAAGTCATTAATGAGTGTCAGGAATTCGGGCCGATACATTAGACAACAGCAATGAGCATTCTTCTTTTTTGCTGTTATTCTTTAAACTGGTTTAAAATAAGGCTGAGAAATTGAAATACCAGAACAAGAAACCTCTAACCTTCTTCCTAGATTTTATATTAAATTTTTTCACATCTTATATTAACATGGAATTGTTCAGATCCAATTTTGATCTTGAGTCAACCTCTTCATTCCTACCTAGATGAAAAAACGACAAGGCATAGAAACGTTCCCTACACCATTTGCTAAGATGGAAATCAGATGTCAAAATGAGAGAAAATATTTTTAAAAGGCAAATTCTTCATCCAATTTTGTCCCAACGAGCAAGTTCTGATAAGATCCTCACATCTGAGCAGCTGTTTCGAAGGTAGACTCTATAATTGCAAGTTCTAGTATTTATTGTAGTACTGGAAACACATCTTTTTTCCCCAAAAGTCATGCCAAAAGGAGGATACAATCTTAACCGTGGCTTGCAGAAGAAACTGTGGCTGAAAATGTGTTGCTCTTGTGCTATAAATGCAGCAAACACCATCAGTAACATAGCAAGCTTGCTCGTTTCCATTGTGCTTATGAGAGATATGATATTCAAAGGGATCAAAACCTGACAGTATGACATGAAGCTTTAGCCAAACTAACCCTTTTCTTGCCCAGCTAGGTTGTGGATGGCTCATCCCTGGAAGTGTTCAAGGCATTGAGCAACCTGGTCTGGTGGGGAGGGATGTCCCTACACATAGCAGAGGGGTTGCAACTACGTCTCTTCCAGCCTAAACCATTCTATGATTGTCTGATTCAATGAACAAGCATCCGTATATTGGTTGTATTACACAGCTATTTTTGAGCTTCACATTAGTTTTAATCTGTTCAAAACCTGGGTCTAGTAAATTGTTTGATTACTACTCCCATCACTGAACATTGTACCAAATTCAGAGAGTCACACAATCACTGAGGCTGGAAAAGCCCTCTGAGCTCATCCAGCCCAGCCCATGACCTGACATCACCGCATCAGCCAGACCAGGGCACTAAGGGCCACAGCCAGGCTGTTCTTCACCACGTCCAGGGATGGGGACCCCATCACTGCCCTGGACAGTCCATTCCAGTGTCAACACCAAACCAGAAGCACTCTACAAAACCCACTAGAGAAACCTATTGTTTCCAAGATGGATTTGGTACCAGTTGAAGAAATCCAGGGAAGCTCTAAAGCTCGGACAGCACCTTTGGCAAGAAGCAGAGTTATTTTCAATAATTTACCTTAATACCACAGTGATGCAGAGACAAGATGTCTAGTGTTCATGATTAGGATTCCATATATTACAGTCAGCATTTGGAGAGCTTTGCACTGACCCTGTGAGCGCTTGACAAAAGCAATCCCATCTGAGCATATGGTTATCTTCTAAGGCTGCTCTCCGCTACCTTTGACTCTTGTCTCCAAGACACGAGCACAGCCTTTTTGGTAGCAATAGGGAACTCCAAGAGACTGTTATTTAGCTTATTTAAAAAAAAAAAAAGGCAGAAACTGAAAAGAATCTGAGGGTAAAGGTTGGTCTTCACGTATTTGAACACACAACACAGAGTCACACAATTATTGAGGCTGGAAAAGATATCTGAGCTCACCCAGCCCAGCCCGTGACCTAACATCACCACATCAGCTAAACCAGGGCACTAAGTGCCACAGCCAGTCTGTCCTTAAACAACTCCAGGGATGGGAACTCCACAAGCTCCCTGGGCAGCCCATTTCAGTGTCTGTTCACCCTTTCCATGAGGAAGGGCTTCCTGACATCCAACCTAACCCTCCCCTGGTGCAGCTTCAGGCCATGTCCTCTCATCCTATCACTAGTTGCTTCAGCTGATGCTGTAGGACACACAGAGACACTTCAAGCCCAGAGTATCAGGACTTCCCTGCAGGTAACCTGCTGTAGAAGAGACTTTGAAAGCAAAATCTCGCTTCCATCCTCTACAACTGAGCCAACTGATTTTAACAGAACCCAGCACGGGAAGTTTTGTTTGCAGAGGTTTTCCTCAGTGTTGCACTTCACAAGAGCTGTATGGGATGAGGAGCAAAGAAGAAGAAAGAATTCCTTCACAGAACAAACAAACAAGCCCAGTCCTTTCACCGCGCTGAAACATAACGAGTTTATCCCCATTTAATTAAGGTGTTACCTTGGGGCAACGCAGCAGTTCAGGAAAAGATAGAAGGAAATTAAAAAGGGCAAGAGAGAAATCTTTCAGAATATTTCTCTAAAGGAAAACTACGAAGGGACTCTTGAAAAACTTTATCCTGTGAGGAGAGAGAAAAACAATTTCATTCAAACTGGCTAAATGGGGGGTGTTGTTTCATACGAACATGAAGCAAAGTCTGAAGACAATGTTGTTTTACCACAGGGAAAACATTTGGCAAGCAATGTTAAATAGCAAAAAAGATGCCTTTATTTTTGCTGTGCTTCTTTAGGAGACAGATATGTATTTTATTGGGATGCTCATGAGCATTTTCTTTTAGGGCTTAACTTCAAGGGTTTGCTTTGTATCTCGTGACACAGCACCGCTGAGTCCACATTGCTCATTTCCTGCTGCAGAAACCCCAGTGCTGATACTTCCCAGCACCCTTGTTTCTGGGCAACCTCATGCTCAGAGCAGGACTTTGAATCCCCAGGTGTGGAAGTGCCTAGACACAGGGATTAGAATCACAGAATCCTTAGGGATCGGAAGGAACCTAGAAAGATCATCCAGTCCAATCCCCCTGCCACAGCAGGATCACCCAGACCAAGTCACACAGGAACACAGCCAAGCAGGTCTGGAACATCTCCAGAGAAGGAGACTCTACAATCCCCTTGGGCAGCCTTTTCCTGAAGAGACCAAATACAGACATGGACAGCATTTTCGACCCCATCAGTATCATCAATCTCTTTGTCTGCCTATTTATCTTCACTGGGGTTGAGCAACAAAACATCTAGGCAAAGCAAACATAGATTGGATATTTCTCCCCCAGCACCAGTTGCTCCTGTCCTGTTCCCACTGTACCTGAACCTAGGATATCGGGATTCACCAGCAGCAGGGGAGATAACAAGAAGCAGATGTAGACGCTGCCACCTTTTGGTGGGAGCCAACTGGGTTCCCCACACTGGGGGATGTTGCTCCTGTCACCCAAACTGGTTCAGCTGCACAGAGACCCCTCCAGCTCCATAGAAATCCAGGGACCAGATAGAGCCTGTCTTCTAGGAGTACTGGTTTAGTACAGGCATCTTGGAATCTTAATATTTCATAGAATGATTGGGGATCAGAAGGGACCTCGAAAGATCATCTAGTACAATCCCCCTGCCACAGCAGGATCACCTAGACCAAGTCACACAGGAACACATCCACACTAGACTGCCCTTGTTGTCCCTCATTCAGTTTCTCTCTTCCATCATGATCCTGGAGAATGAATTCTGCTGAAAGGACAGGTTCATTTAAAATGAAGTTGAGGCTGCCTTTTGTAAGCAGATGCAGTTGGGAGCTAATGCTGTACAGAACAACATGTAGAGTTGTTTTCCACTCAAAATACATTTCAAGGTGTATTCTGTTAAAACATTAAGCATCTCTTCACTTTCTGAACTTAAAGCCTAGCTTGAATCACACACACAACCACGTACAGCTGATTCGGTTGTGTTTTACAGGTTCTTATGTTTAAGCATCCATGATGTATCACCACCCAAGAGTAATTCCCCATCCATGCCTCCCTCACCAGTGCTCATTTCCTGTATAACAAAGGAAATTAGGAGGCGGGGAGGGATTTCAAGAGTAAAAGACAGAATAATTTCATCTTCCCTCAGTCTCTACCCATGCTTTTTCCATCCTTCAGCCTCTCAGACCAATCACAGGAGGGGTGAAGAGGACCCCAGAAGCAATGCCAGTGCAGCAAAGAATTAGGCATCAGTGTAGCATCTAAAGATATGGATGCAACAGAACCAAACAGCATCTCCCTAACTGCCTCAGCACAGGGTTTACAATCACTACTTCACTCAGCAAAAAGTGTTTTCTAACAAAAAAAACCCAAACCCTTGAACAAACTGCAAACATAAGCCTCCTGTTTTGTTAATCGTCAAGACTGACTGCATCCAGGGCAGTGGAAAGCAGACAAGGGGAGCGTCCAAGGCATGCTACCACCAGAAGGAAAGAGGGCAAGTGGCTGGAAAAAACTGTGATAGGCAGCTATACCACCCGCTGGGCTGGGAACGGCATGGAGCTCTTCTCTGTCAGCAGCAGGTGCCAATCTAACCTGCTAACACCAGCCCAGTTATACTTAGATATTGGTGCGTGACATTCGTCTGGTAGAGAGACAGCTGAGCTTTGCTTGTGCTCTGGTCTTTGTATCCCGCCTTGACCAGATCTTCCTTGCCTGACCACACTAGCGTCCTGCATCGCACAGATGCTCTAGGCACCTCCTGCACTGCATCACTTTTGCCAAATGGGTCCGAATGTCTCCTCTTACTATGATTCACTCGTGAGGCTGTGACCACACCAAAACGTGATGAGCTGATTCTGAAGCCACAGCAAGCCAGGGACCCTGAGATGAAGAAACCAGGACTCCTTCCCAGGGATGGAGAGCTGGTCAGCTCCATTGTGCTTTGCTCTCTCACCATCGTGACTTTGATTTCCATTAGCAAACATTGTGCTGGAAACTTAACGATGGCAAAAACTCACTGCTGGTAGCCCAGAATTAATGTTACGATACGAAGCAACACTAAGTTTATTTACCCTGGGTACACACAGGACTCAGTCCCTCACATCACCCCCACGCTGATGGCTACTCCCCTTCAGACTGAAAACCCTGACTGTGCAAGAAAGTCCTCAAGAAAGTGAACAATTCCAGATTTTCAGCTCTGGAGTCACTCTCTGCCAAGAGAGACACCTTTCCCATCCTGTAGGCAGGAAAGATTCCATGAGGTTCACACCCCAGGTTCTTCCACACGTGGGAAAGAAAAGTGGAAATTATTCTTTGAGGTTTTTACTACCTTCTTGCTTCATCATATCCTTTGGTGTTGGGNGAAACTTCTTCCCAGGGAGGATACTGGAGCACTGGAACAGGCTGCCCAGGGGGGTTGTGGAGTCTCCTTCTCTGGAGATGTTCCAGACCCACCTGGATGTGTTCCTGTGCAACTTGGTCTGGGTGATCCTGCTGTGGCAGGGGGTTGGACTGGATGAGCTTTCAAGGTCCCTTCCTATCCTTAATGATTCTATGATATTGGAGGTTTACCCCTGCCTGGCTTATTGGTTTTGTAAGAAGGTTTTTCCAGGGGTGGCTCCAGCTGCAATAAGCTGAAGCACAGATACGGACCAATATCCTCTCAAAAAGCAGAGCGGCTACTGTAACATCATGTTAACTCAGGTCTCCTTAGGAATTGCTCCCTTCGAAAACACTGACCTGAATTTAAACACCCTGTGTTTGTGCATAAAGAAGTTACAGCTCATAAAGGAACATCTGACTTTATAAACCTGCTCAAAGCCTTTTACTGAAGAGGGAATTCTTTGTTTCCATGAAATTGATATATTTAATGAATATATTCCTGTTATAATATGACATCTCATTTTTCTCTCTCATAAATACTTGTCAGGTTTATGATTTCTCACTCATTGGCCGGGAATTGTGTTGCACAAGCTCAGATTGTGGGTGCTCATACCAAGTTTAATTTCACTCACAAGTAGAGTTGACAAAAGATCACAGCCACTAAGCCCTGGAATTACCCTAGATATTGCCCTCTGTGCTCTGCAAATGAAATCCTACAGAAGACCCTTTGGAAAAGAAGAACATGATGGTTAACACTCAGAAATCCATTTTGCACAGGGCAGCGTCAGTACACAGAGCAGCCCTGAATGACAGGCAGAGCTGCCACTTTCTGGATGAGAAAAGTCAGATGCTCAGCATTGCACCCTGGCTGGCTGTCCATCTCACGCTGCTCCTCTCCCACTTTCTCTTGCTTCTTTCTCATGCCCTTGGTTGACTACCAGGTCAGATTGAAAATTAAGACCAGTGAAATCAGAACCAGACCGCACCTGTCCCCAGCAGGGCCAGAAGAGAACTGAAATAAAGCACTTACGAAACTGCTGTGATTGTAACCTTCAAAACACTGAGCTCCCCCAGATGTCTGCTCTCCTGGACCAGGACACTGCAACAGGGCAAGAAGGCCCAGCAAACTGTTTCTAATGAAACACTGTGGCTTTGGGAAAGGCTAAAGCAGTCTGCAGAGCGAGGAACTGGGTTTAGCAACAAAGCTTCTAAAAATAGTGGTGACACTGCTATTTAGTTCATCAGGTTACGACTGGGTAATAGAGGGATTGCTTTGCTGCTGTTTTATTTGATGCTGTAAGGAGGAAAGATACTGCTGCTACGAAAGGAGGACTCCTTATCCAAAGTAGCAGTTGTCATGGCAAGTGTTTGCTCTTGTCAGTCATGGTGAATGCTTCAACTGAAGGATCCAGCTACCTGAGTTGCACTGCAGGTCCCTGTCCTAAACACACATACGTGTATAAAACCCCACAGTTCCATACATTCCATACTACAGTTGTCCCTTTGCTAGCAGTAGATTGCAGGAACAACCTGTGTTAACTGTTGGAGCCACTGCAGTACCCCTCACCAGGTTACTGACCCAAGAGGTCTTGGCAGCAGGGCTTCTCCAGGGAAAGCATCACCACACCCAGCTGGATGCAGGAGAAAAGCAGTCTCCCTGTAACCCAAAGCAGTAAGTCAGGTGGGGAAGGAATCCAACCCTGTCCTCTGACTTCATGACAGAGCAGTGGGGGGGGGATGCCAAGAAATTGGAAAGAGCACTAGCAGAAGTTAACTCTACGAACAGGCACTGCTGGATGTGTGAAAGCACTGGGTATCTGTAGTACAGACAAAAGTCTTATGGATAACAGGAAGAAGAATGACCCCAAAGCTAATGATGCCACATAATGACCCTGTAAACAGCCATGGCTAGGATTTCCATGGTGATGGCCAAAGCCAGCTGCTAAAATGCATGGAAAATGAAAAGCAAAGCTGAGAAACATAAACACTGCTCATGCAGAAGTTCTTCTTTGCAAATGCCTACAAATAACCTTCCCTGCTGAAACAGAAACCTTCCTGTGGGTGCCTCTACTGTAAGGGACCATAAACTAGTACCCCTTTGTGAGTGCTGATGCTCCTACCTTCTTAATTTCTGGCTATTCATAGAATCATTAGGGATCGGAAGGGACCTTGAAAGATCATCTAGTCCAACCCCCCTGCCACAGCAGGATCACCCAGACCAAGTCACACAGGAACACATCCAGGTGGGTCTGGAATGTCTCCAGAGAAGCAGACTCCACAACCCTCCTCGACAGCCTGGTCCAATGTTCCGGTACCCTCTCCGGGAAGAAGTTCCTGCTGATATTGATAGGGAACCTCCTCTGTTCCAGCTGGCACCCAGTGCCCCTTGTCCTATCCCCAGATGACCTTGAGAAGGGCCTGGCTCCGTCCTCCTGACACCCACCCCTCCCATATTGATAGACATGAATGAGCCCCCCCTCAGCCTCCTCTTCTCCAAGCTCAAGAGACCAAGCTCCTTCAGCCTTCCCTCAAGGCTTTGTTCAAAATTTAATGAGAGATGATTTGATCTTTTGTTGGCCCTACTTTGCTTCTCCTTCAAACTATTTGAGAGCCTGAGTGGACTGACGTTGCTTTAACACTCACAGGGGTGGCAGCAAATCAGGGTCTCTCCAACCCCATAAATTCAGAATGCCCAAGGAGAAATACCTTCAACTATCAATTAATGCACAAAGGAAGAACCAGTAGAGGGGGTTTTATAGGATGCATGAGTTGCGTCATATGAGTGTTCTGCACATTGAGGAAAGATTGTGAGATCTTCAAGCTGACCCCACAGTTTTAACTACAAGTTTACAGCTCTTGCAGTGGGCTCAAGGTTGCTAAATTAGATCTCAGTGCAGGCAGAGAACAGCATCTCTGAAGGAGGAAAAAAGTGTATTCCCATCTGTCTAGCATCAGCAAACTGTGGCTGGAGAGGCAAACACAGCAGGGGTTATCCTGGGCTGAGGTGTTTTTTATCAAGGCAGCTCAGGATCCACAGACAAATGTTTTCTGCACTATTACTATGCTTTCTTATGAAGAACATGCAGGGTTCAACTGCTTTCTTCAGAAGAAGGTTGGACAAGGCAAGGTGGCAGCAATCCTCTTGGTAGAAAGAGCTTAACGAGCCAGGCACTAAGTCATGCTACAAAATAAAAACACCCACAGAAAAAAGACCTCCAGGGGAAAGAGAATGTCTTCCATACATCCCAAATTCAAACTCGTTTCATTAGCCCAAGTATTTATAGCTTCAAAATGAGTTCTGAAATACTGCTCCCAGTTGGAAATACTCTCAGAAGTGCTGCACTTCAGAGAAAGAGCGTGATGCAAAATAGTCTGTTCACAGAATACCGCCAGAAAAACCCCAGCTGACAACGAGACCTGAATAAAAGTGGTATTTGATTAGGTAGCAGCCCGTTTACGGCGTGCCTGGTTTACGACCATAACATAACCCCTTGGCTTATTAAGTTGTCAGAGGAGCACAGATTAGCACATAGATTAACAAGGAAAACATACACTACCTTTCTAAAAGAATTACCCATTTCAATTAATCACTGAAGTGTGAATGAAGTCACAGGGCATCTGCAAAGAGTTTTCACATAGTCCCTTTTGGCTGCAGGCACAGTCACACGTAGTAACATACATCACCGCTTACTTAACCCTTCTGCTGAGTAAGAAATACTCAACGGCGCTGTAGGATGCAAATAAAACACGAAGCACCTCCTGACTTCCCCCAGAGAACAACATGGGACACGTGGAAGAAGCCACAGAGGTATCAGAAAGTAGATAAAACATCAAACAGTTCAGTCTGTCTCAGGAGTTTAGTGCTGCTCCTCCAAGCTCTTTGGTGGAAATTGAGAAACAGATGTACGCACAGGTAGTTCCACAGCAGACAGTTTGCTCCTGCTTACAGGCAATGGTTGTGATAGACTACACAGCTCCTGCATTCACCTAGAGTATCTCTCATACCACTGTGTCAATACACGAGAGACAGTTAAACACTTCCATTGGAAAGCTATAGTCAAGGGGAAGAGCATGACACTGTAGTTCGGGATTGAACAAGTTCCTCTATCAGATGAAAAACATGATGACAGTCACAATTCATCGCTATTCTCTGGGCATTCTGGAAAGGCAGTGTTTCCAAAAACACTGTGGCTACTTAGTCCTTCAAAATAACTTCTTGTAACCTCCTCTACAAAGCATGTGTCCTACTACAGGCAGCTTCCAGCTGAATGAGCCTCTGCCACAAGACCGAGTGCTTCATAGCCACCCTGCAGAGGACAGGGTGTGTGGAGGCATCACAGCCAGCAGGGTCTGAAGCAGACTGGTCACCACCCTCTGGGAGAAGACTGGAAGAGAGGCTACAGAACAAAGGATCTTAGTTATGTTTGCTTTTAGTCCAGAACAATAATGAGGAGAAAGAAGAAATGTTAGGTGCACTTTTCATATCGTAGGAAGCACTCTGCTCCTCAGATCATCACTCTGTGTTAGGCTCTCCATCCTTATGCCTCTATAAGAATAATATAGGAAAAACTACAAGATGTAAAGAATTCTTAGTTTCACAGGAGGCCATGCTGTTCAGGGGGAACAGCAGCAGCAGGTAAAGGATGACAGAGGAAAGACTGTATTTCAGTTCTGGCTCTAGATGACAGAAATAAAATGAACATCATTCAAAGGATAGGAAATTGTGTGTGCTATGAGATCAGCTGTTATTCCAACATGGGATGGGACAGCATCACTTAATGTAGAATCATAGAGTTGTTTAGGTTGGAAGAGTCTGTTTTAAGACCACAGAGTCCAACCTTTAAGCTAACTGTACTAAACCCACCACTAAAACCTGTCCTTAGGCTCCATATCTATGCACGAATCAAGCTAAGCATTCCAGAGCCCTCCCCATCCTCTAAGGCTTGTCTTCAGGTTAGGAACACATTGCGGATCATATGCCATTTCCAAGAAGCAATATAGATTTGAAACCAAAAGACTACACAATTGTTTATGGGTAGCACACACAAAGCTACCTCTTACAAAGTGTGCCGCAGTTGCAGAGGGAATCAGCAGGAAGAGGCCATTCAGACTAAATAACACAGTCATGCAGACCCAGGCTGAGTGAAACACAGACCAAAATTAAGGTATAAACCCAAAACTTGTAACTCATGGCCAGCTCTGTCCTCGGTGGCATCTACCTACCTTTGGCTACTACAACGGGCTAAGACCTAACCTGTGCTTAAGTCTCTGTAGGACTGGGGCTGCAACCAGCTTTGCAGCAGTTTCTTCTTCAGCTTCACCAGACTTGAGCTACGACCATAAAATTCATCTGAAATAGAGTATTTCTTGTTACCCCGGCTGTGTGCTCGAGTCAGCGTGTTCCTTTGAATCTGTCAAGCGATTTTTTAAACATCTCCATAACCTGAGGGCCTTACAGTTAACCATGAGATCTGGTTTGAGTTTGAAATAAGAAAAGGGGAGGGGGGGCGAGGAGGAGAGGGGTAGAGGGGGGGAGTCAACAGGACAGAAGGGAGAGATAAATCCTGTATTTTTCTTTATGTTTTACAAATTTTATTACTCGAGTCAAAAAATGTGACTGAAGCCATAAAACCTTACTGCTGCTCAGTGTAATGGTATGTGTTTGAAATACAACCCATTTGCTCTTCATTCACTTCATCAGAGTTTTGGCAACTGCTAAAGGCTTCAAGTATGTGCGTAGCGTATTCCTTATGCTATCATATCCGCATTATTTCTCTACGAACCATTTCTAAACGTGCTATTTTTAACGGTCGCCCACTTACCAGTTTTCTATTTATGGCTGTGTACCTCCCTCTGTCTAAAGACATTTAATGAGATTTGTTTCTGGAACCCCTTTGCAATGTCTTGAATGCTGGCAGCATCTACGAGAGGGAGATCAGAGGCAGCAGAGTGCAGCTCTTCTTCCAGATCTTCGTCCTGACTGCAGATCACTGTCAACTCGCCTGACATAGGGCCAACGATGCCATCCCAGTAATTATGCAGATGACAGGACACAGCTTGAGTTTATATCACGACATCGCTCCATTGACCCTTTCTCCAGCAATAGGGACACCACCCTCTTGGAATCACAGGAACACCAAGGAGGGTAACGCACTCAAAGTTTAGGCGGGTATTTGGGGACCTCCGAAAGGTAATGTGGCAAGCTGATACTTAGCTACCTTGTTTATCCCTCGCTTCTGGCTCCCTCATACTTATCTAGCTGTTTATGGACACCTAAAAGCTCCAAAAGCTGTTTTCTTTGGCTCGGAACTGCAGTCTATAAAATATCTCTCAGTAAGAGGATCGTATTTGTGTCCTTTAATACCTAGCCAGGTGCTCTTCAGAGTTGGCAGCAGTGCCTCTAGTGAGAGCTGTGACTGCACTTTATGCCTTTTCCTTCACCATTACAATGCAGACTGCTGTTCAGCTCTTGCTCTCTCTAAATCATGCGTGATTTTGGCTCACGGTGAAAGTCACTGGAAGACTGTTTCCCCCAAGCAGGATGCTAAGAGCAAGCGAACAAAAAACCCAGGAGTAGAGGCATTCCCATGTAATTAAAGTTACTTGGGGGTTGCAGCTGGGGGGGCTAACATCTTATTTACCTAAAGGATGAGAATTGTGTCTTCACAAAGCTTCAAAGGCTCCGTTTCAAGAGGAGCACAGGAAACACTGCAGAGCAGACAGGCAAGAATACACTCAGCATTGTACTGCAATCTTTCTGGTGCATCTTGATGAAGAGCACACCCTGCCCATACAGGACTGCTCGCTGATTTTCTATTTCAATTAGATTGGATTAGGGTGACCGAGCTACTGAATTTTGTTGTTATGCTTCTTGTTTCCCCTCCTGCTTCGTACGAACAGCTCGGTGGCTCTCTGTGATATGTGACAGCTGTCAGAAAGGGCCGTGTTCCTGGAATGCGGCAGAGAATGCCATCCACAGCACAAGGCTCATCTCTTCACATAGCCAGAAAGGGTACACAGGCCTTGGCTCTGCTCAGGCGCGAGAGCTGACACAACAGGTTATCTATTCGCCAGAGTCACCCAGGAAAATCTGTGCGCCGTGACGAGGGCTCAGGAGGTCGCTCATCCCGTTTTAGAGAAGAGGAACGGAACATCAGGAACCCGGCGCATCAAGAAGCACAGATGAATCACAGCGAAGGCATTTCCATCAACTTTAGAAGAAAATATTGAATAGGCTTTTCCAGGAATTGCCTGCTTCTCACTGTAAAGGTTTGTGGAAAGCAAGTCCACAGCAGTCGGGAATTATTAGCCAATAAAGTGAGTAAATTCAGAAGGATGAGGAATCGAGAGAAGGAGAGAGATAAAACAAGCCCAACAGAAAAGTTACCAGTTCCTGTTACCTTCCAGTCTGTTTTCTATCCCCCTGAACAAACTAACTGCAGTTCACATAACTCACGTGGCGCTCAGAAGGCACCTCCTGTGGCACCCAGTAAAATCTCCGATGCGATGCCGTTATGTGAAAGACAGCTCTATGCTCAACAAACAACAACAAACCTCACATGGCAGTGCGGAAATAATTGATTCCCCTGAAACATTCACCGTGTTTATTTCCCATCAAACAGCTCTGAGCTGAAAAAGAGGTCGTTTTATAAGAAATTCTGTGATTTGCTGATCATCTCCTCAGAAATTCAACGCTGCTCTTCTATTCCACCAGCACAAAGCAGAATACGAACCACTAAACCCAGTATGCTGGGGGAAGAACGCGCTGCATGAGAAAACCAGAGCGTCGTGGAAGTTTGCAGCTATATTGGGATAGATAAAAATGGCCAAATAGGTAGTTTCCATGACACATCTACACGGGCGCTATCCCTTGTTGACCTTGGCAATATTTCAAAGGGAAGCTTTCAAGGATTAACTGTTCAATCAAGCAGATTTTATGACATACGCCAACTGGCTCCGCAAATGTACTTGAAGCCAAATTGCAGGAGCAACAATAAATAAATAAATAAGTAGATGTAAACTATTGTTAGCTCTTGCTTGAGGACACAGGAGGCAAAGTTGTCCACTTGGGCAGGAGCAACCTTCGTGTTTTAAAAACTCCTCACCCGCCTCAGTCTGTATCAAGTATAGCCTAAAACTCGCTCTTGCAGAGGCATTTGGTTGTTAATCTATGAAAATGCCCTTCTGAACCAGAGCTAATGAGAACTGGCCTGTTTGCAGCCAGAGAACAATCAGAGAATCATAGAATGGCCTGAGTTGGAAGGGACCTCCAAAGGTCATCCAGTCCAACTCCCCTGCAGGATGACCAGAGCCTTACCTAGCCTCCCCTTGCATATCTCCAGGGATGGGGCTTCAACTCCCTCCCTGGGCAACCTGTTCAAGTGTTAAACCTCTCTCTTGCTAAAGAACATCTTCCCAACAGCCCATTTCAATCTGCCCATCTCTAATGTGAAACCATTGCCCTTCATCCTATCACTCCATGCATTTGTAAACAGTCAGTCCCTCTCCAGTCTTCTCTTNCAGCTGAGCCCTTACCAGAGCAGAGTAGTGCTCCCTTTAAGATCCAGGAGAAGGCTACAGAGATGCAAAACAATTAGAGGCAGAAAGAAGCTGTGGGTTGAAAGAAACTTTGTGTGCAGAACAGGTTCTGTCATTCCTAGAATAAAATTGCATCAACCTAATGAAGACTGTGTGCCCCAGGAGATTGTCCTTGTATGGACAGTCATGCTAGAAAGAGACAGCACTCTCCCTAAAGAACTTAAAATTGAAAGAATCATAGAATCCTTAGGGATTGGAAGGGATCTTGAAAGATCATCCAGTCCAATCCCCCTGCCACAGGAGGATCACCCAGACCAGGTAGCACAGGAACACAGCCAGGCGGGTCTTGCAAGAAAGCAGCAAGCAGCTACAGAGAAGCTGACGCCACCTCAAAATAGTCCCCAGACAATGACAGTTATTGAACAGATGGAAATGTATGACAGAGAACCAACCGGTCCAGGAGGAGGAATAGAAATTAGCTATCAATTCTGCTTTTTATTTCCTCAGTAAGGACAGAGCCTGTCCCAACTCACCAGGGTGTGCTTCCTTTCCCACGTGTAGGCGATGCCGTTGATCCCAGGTGATGTCAGCTTACTTCAGGTTAAGCAAACGTCTAAGTGCGTTGTTGAGTGAAGGCCAAACCCCACATATTTCATTACGAAACCTTGAGGCTTTTGTCAGTCTTCTCATGCTCACAGTATCCCTTCAGAAGTCTTCACTGAGCACAGTTACCCCGTGGTAACAGCTATTTGATGTCAGACTTCAGCTATTGCTTGTGCTTTCTGTAAAAATAAAAGCAGCTAACAGAGAGTTAGCTTATTTAAAGGCTGGAAGGGAGAGATTTGGGGGGGAAATAGGATAAGGGTAAAGCTGTGATGCCCCAGGCTGTTCTCCCTATCCTAGCCTTATCAGGCCAGCTTAGAATATAAATCTAAAACCAAATCTTTCTACCTTTCTTCTTGATCTATCCCGGGATCTAGAGTTAATCTACCATACATAAACTATATATCAAGTACTCTTGATAGTGTCCTTATATGCAAATTGCCCCATTTATTTTTCTTTCAATGTATGTAGGGTTTTTGTTGGGGTGGAGATGGTTGGACTCAGTGATCTAAGAGGTCCTTTCCAACCAGGATTATCCTGTGATTAATCATCTTCATCCTAGCCCTATGGATGAAATAGCTTGATCTAAATGGATCAGCTACATTTACATCACGGTTTGATTTGCTTCCCATTCTACTAAGGCTGCAATCATCTCTAGCAAGGTCAGGAACTCGGGTCAAAGTCTGTTTGATGTGAGTAGAGAAAACCAGGGTCTCTTGAACAATGCAGCATCCTCTCCCCAGGTAGCACTGAGGAGGAGATTATTAGAACAGTCCTAAAGATATTGTGTCTACAGCTGATTAATTTAGGTTGAGTAAACCCAAAAGAAAGAGATGCTGAACTGTATGGGACTCTACTAAATAAGAAATTCTTAAACTGANCGTTGCACAGAAAAGCTGAAGTGATAGAGTCTCTACCCCAAGGTACATTCGGTTTGGACTTTTGTAACGTGTGTTTTCCAACCAAACATATTTTCCAGCCCCAATGTATTTTCCAAACAAATATTACCAGTAAGAATAGCTCCCTGTTGTTGAGGGACTCGCTCAAAAACCTGCATAACTGTAGATTCATAGAATCCTTAGGGATTAGAAGGGACCTTGAGAGATCATCTAGTCAAATCCCCCTGCCACAGCAGGATCACCCAGACCAAGTCACACAGGAACAGAGCGATGTGGGTCTGGAACATCTCCAGAGAAGGAGACTCCACAACCCCCCTGGGCAGCCTGTTCCAGTGCTCTGGTACCCTCCCTGGGAAGAAGTTCCTTTTGATACTTCTATGGAACCTCCTCTGTTCCAGCTGGCACCCATTGCCCCTTGTCTTATCTGCAGATGACCTTGAGAAGATCCTGGCTCCATTCTCCTGACACCCACCCCCCACATACTTATAGACATCAATGAGGTCACCTCTTCTCCAAGCTCAAGAGACCCAGGTTCCTCAGCCTTTCCTCATCAGGGAGGTGCTCTACTTCCTTCATCACCGTTGTTGCTCTGCGCTGGACACCCTCCAGCAGCTCTGTGTCCTTCCTGAACTGAGGTGCCCAGAAGTGGATGTGGCCCATCCAGATGCAGTCTCACCAGTGCAGAGCAGAGAGAGAGAAGAACCTCCCTTGATCTGCTAACCACCTCCCTTCTGTTGTAGCAGGGGGACTGGACTAGATGATCTTTCAAGGTCCTTTCCGATCTCTAATGATTCTATGATTTGATTAGCTCTGTGTTTAAGAAGTTGTGTTACGAATCACATTTTAAAATGACATTGACTTGCAAAATCAGGCAGTCAAAGATCAGGCAGGGAAATCCCAGGGTTCAGGTTATCTGTGCAAAGACAGACACAGGCATTACAGAGATTATTTCTATTCTGAAGTACAGACTCCCATTACTTTATCATTTGCTCCTCCTCTCTCATTCCCCCAAGCAAAATCCAATGCTGCCTGTTGAATTTCAAGTGAAGTACAGACAGTAAAGTTGCCTTATTTTTTGTTATCTGTTGAAGAAAGACGCAGGAACATTTTCCCTTTGCAATGTGAACAAGATTCTGTCAGAGAGGTGCACTGATTTCAGCCTGGCTGAAATCCCTCCTCTCCACCTCTCCTGAATGAAGACACCCGTCTGGAAAATCTCAGCCTGAACTATTTAAGCTTTGGCAGAGCTGACAGGGACAGTTCAACACACGTCCTTCTGGCTGAAAGCGTTAAGGAACCGTAAGCATAGGTAGCTTTTGGCCATCACACAAACACTAATAGAAGAATGAGATCCTAATATTCTGAGGTTTTTAGAGAGTGGGAAGGAGATCCACTGTCAGAGCTCCGCCAGGCATATTTTAGTGCCTCCTCCAGCCGATGCAACAGCATCCTTCACTTATGGGATTAACAATAGATATTTGCACATTTTCCTACCACAGCTCTGCCAAAGCAACTTGGCCCTGGTCTTCCAAATGTTCTGTAGCACCCTCAATTACACTAGCCCAGCTCCAGGAAGACATAAAATATTCCTTTCCTAAATATATTGTAAGGAAAATGTTTATAGTGGGGATTTACTTTGGTCCACATATGTGGTTTTCATTTCCATGGGAACACTGTCTTTGGCAGAACTTCACCAGCCCAGAGACCCTCCTCTTTCCTCTTCCTTGCATCCATCTACTATATAGATGACTATTATCCCACATCAGGTGCTGCTTTACACTACAATATACAATTAGTCTTTCCTTCTCTGACCAGTAGAAGATTCCTTCTATGATTTACAGCATCACATAATTACTGAGACTGGAAAAGACCTCTGAGATCATCCAGCCCAGCCTAACACCACCCCATCAGGGCACTAAGTGTCACATCCAGTCTGTCCTTAAACATGTCCAGGGATGGGGACTACACTACCTCCCTGGGAAGTCCATTCCAGGGTCTGAGCATCCTTTCCATGAGGAAGGGCTTCCTAACATCCAACCTAACCCTCCCCTGGTACAGCTTCAGGTCCTCCTCTCTCATCCTGTTGCTAGTTGCCTGGGAGAAGAGCCTGACCCTCAGCTAACTATAACCTCTCTTCAGGTAATTATAGAAAGCTATAAGCTTCCCCCACCCCCCCGAGTCTTCTCCAGGCTAAACAACCCAAGCTCCCTCAGCCCCTCCTCATCACCCTTTCCCTCCAGTCCCTTCCCCAGCCTCATTGCTCCTCTGGACTAACTCCAGCCCTTCAATCTGTTTCTTGAAGTGAGGGGCCCAGAACTGCCCCCAGTACTCAAAAGCCACCTGCAGCTAAGTCATTCATGAGTTACTGAAGCAGCTGTTAAGAGCCATCAGGGAAATGCCCTGTGTCTGTCTTAGGCAACACAGGTAATTAATGGTCCTTTCTGCCCGCCAGAGCTATGAAGCTCAGAATCTTCATCATAAATTATCCAGAAACACGTTCTTAGGTCATTCAATTAAGACCTTACATAAGATTTTCTATACTAATTGGTGGTTTGGTTTTGCTTTAGGGTTATTTTTGTTTGAGAGGGGAAGTGCAGCTGGGTGACCTGTAGAAAAGTGAAGGTAACATTCACTGACCATCAAAACAAGACACACACAAATATTTATAGGAAAACCCACATCCTTCCTCCCCCCCAACTCCCCCACTGGAGAAACCAGAATCATCAAGGTTGGAAAAGACCTTTAAGATCATTAAGTCCAAACACCCACTCTACAACCCCTAATCACTAGGATTTTCAAGTATTGGCTGTCATTTGCTTTCCTCAGCTAGGACATCCCAAGATCTCTTCTGCATGGCTACCACCCAGGGGAAGGACCACCAGCAGCTGCTAGTAGAGCTCTGCATGGGTAGCACCTGCACAGAGACATCCCAGCAGCTACAAGAGCACTGGGGAGCTATTCAACTAGCTCTCACATTTTGTAGCATTGCCAACGAGCGGAGTAAATTCAGCCATGAGAAGAGGGTGAGCAAGTTTAAGCCTTAGAGTCCCCCCATCCTGCTCTAAAAACCAGATAACTTCTATTCTTTCACCACTGCAATGCTCTGAACAACGCAAGCAGACTGATGCAGCTTTGGGACAGCTTGACAACTAATAGCTCGTTTCAAACCACCCCTCCCTTCAGGATGCTCCACTGAGTTCCCATCAGAACGCTTCAGGTTCATGGCCAAGATGATCTTGACTGCCTGGATCTGCAAGCCACATCACCTGCCTCGGGACATCAGCAGAGGCCCTTGAAATCTGCCCCTGCCAGGATCAACACCTCCAAGCAGCCTCTGTGCTGCTTCATATAACCCCTTCTAGACAGCCACAAGGTCACTTGATTAAAGAGGGAGATGTTTGGATGGCGTTGGCTAAAATTAGTCGGCGCGTGCAAGGTATTTTTTTACGTTGCTGTTACAAGTTCCAAGTGGAAAACATTTTCAAGTAACGAGGAAATATCTTCCATCCAAAAGTACTGTCTCCTCCATGGGACACAGAGTTGTTGTAGATTGAGTAGGGTGTTAAACATGAACAGGAGAAAGGCTTGAGTTTGGGATTATTATTCTATATAAACATATTTTAACAAGTTAGTGCATTAAGTTTTGTAACTACTGTCCAGATAAAAAGCTGTCTGGGAAGGAGCTCTCATAAAGAAAAGAGCAATTAATGTTTTCAGCACTTATTTTTTCCTATAAGGGGTAAAAAATAGTCAACATTTTTTCCTCCCCTGTGCTTACTCATTAGTATTACTCCCGTAAATAAAGCAATTACAATTAACTCTAATAATAAAGTAATACTCTAACAAACTATATGCAGAGTTCAGGGAAAGGAATGCACTCACCCTGTAACAGAAAGAAGTAGCGAGCATTTCTTTTCTTCATGCAATGATTACAGAATGCTTTTGGGTTGGAAGGGACCTTCACAGGTCATCCAGTTCAACCCCTCCCTGCAGAGAGCAGGAGCATCTCAATCTAGTCCAGATTGCTCAGAGCCTCGTCCAACCCGACCTTGCATGTTTCCAGGGGTGGAGCATCCAGCATCTCTCTGGGCTGATGGTGTCGCTCACTTTGTTATCCATAGCCAGCTTAAAATCAGTTGATACAACATTCCTTCTCACCCATTTTAAACCCTACCTCCCTGGATGTATGAGTAACCTGCCTGGACTTGGTCTGGGTGATCCTGCTGTGGCAGGGGGATTGGATTAGATGATCTTTGGAGGTCCCCAATGATTCTATGATTAGCAACACTGTTCTGACTTTTAAAACAACAAACCAACTTCTTGTTACTTTACCCATCACAAGACCTTAGACGGGCAGCCTGGTCTTTGTTCCCTCAGCCCACCTTCTCTTTGCATTGTGCCCTCTGTTCCTTTCATCTTCAGTGAGTCGTGACCCACTCTTTCCTGCCCAAGCTGGCTGGGATCATACAGTAAATCCACACTTTTCTCTGGGAGTTCTCGTTGGAGATTCTCTGTTCTTCCTTCGGACACGACTCGTTTCTCAGAGTTCAGTTCCTAGGTGGCCCCATCCCAACGGAGACACGATGGGTAAAGGATTTACAGGAGACATTAAACCGTATTCTGCCAAATATTGAGGGATTACCCTGATGATAGTGCAGCATCACAGTTGTCAGCAGTGATTGATAACGAGCATGTGGACAGATTCCCTACGTTCTAACAGACTCAGGACAGATTTTACACATGGAAAACGAGAGAGTTTTGCTTACAGTTACTAAACGTGAAGTCCAGTATTCAGACCATCTGTAACATGAGAGTTAGTTCCTTTCCCCATAAATTTCAGTCTTCTTTTTTATTATTTCAATAATTCCACGCAAGATAATCCAGTCCTTGGGATTAGCAGCCCTGAACCTCTGAGAATCAGAAAAATACATTCTTATGAGGCCAAGTGATGATGAAATACAAAAAACACAACTCCATGGCTTGGCAGACAGTCATACTCTGATACGTTAGTACACAATGCTGCGTTTGACATGACTTGAGGTCTTAGTGGAACTATGCAGCATCGGAAATTAATGACTTCCTATTTCTACCCACTCTCCTTCACTCCAAAAAGTTTCATTAAACAGAGAGATGACTGATGGTTGTCTCATTCACCAAACCACACTGACTTCGCAATCCAATCAATCAATCTATTCATAGAACATTTTTTTATCGCTGTTCCATCCCCTTTTCTCTAGTTGTTATAATTCATAGAATCCTTAGAGATCAGAAGGGACCTTGGAAGTTCATCTAGTCCAATCTCTGTGCCACAGCAAGATCACCCAGACCAAGTCACACAGGAACACATCCAGGCAGATCTGGAATATCTCCAGAGAAGGAGACTCCACAACCCCCCTGGGCAGCCTGTTCCAGTGCTCCAGTACCCTCCCTGGGAAGAAGTTCCTGCTGATATTGATATGGAACCTTCTCTGTTCCAGCTGGCACCCATTGCCCCTTGTATCCGCAGATGACCCTGAGAAGAGCCTGGTTCCATCCTCCTGACACCCACCCCTCAATCACTATTATTCCCACCATATCAGAACACTGCATAGTCTAAAGTTTTTCACTAATATCCCAGGCAGCGAGAGCTTCAACGCATCCCTCAATCTTCATATAAACAGAGTACTGTGTCTCAGGGTACAGTTTGCTGCAACATCAACACAACTCCAGCTTTACATCAGTAGCATCGGCTTTTACAGCGTGGAAAAGGCTTTATCAGTCCTCCTTTATCAATCAAGCTGCCTCCCTAGTTTTTTTTTCCTCCTAGCACAAATCTCAACCCCTAAATTCTCAAAGCTAAAAGGGCCAGTCTCTCGCTTACGAAACCAACCCAGAATGTGGCAAGTTTGGGGAAGGCTTACACAGTTAACTCCACATCTGCTCCTGTTGATGGCATGTTTAAATTCTAATTGAAAAAAGGAAAAGCTGTAAAACCGGATGACAAGCATGGACAGCAACTACTAACGATTGTGTTCTTTTGCCATGGAAAATGAGGATCCTAGTTTACTACTTTATTTTTAGATATTTCTTGCTCATAAATAGCCTTGCATCCTCATCCGTAGGTTTTGGACTCGGAGAAGTTACGCTGTAGAGTGCTTTTACACCTTGCAGCTGCTTTAGGGCTATATATTAATTTAATGTCACAGCATAGAGTGCATAGATTTTTACATTCTCCCAACAGATGTGTGAAGAAGAGAAGAGCAGGCCATTTCTTTTTTAAAAGCAGCAGCGTGTTAGGATTTCTCTCTGTCAGAGAAGATTTGCTTAGGGGAAAAATAATGAGACATTTGAGACCACATCTGGAGTATTCTGTCCAGTTCTGGGCTCCTTAGTTCCAGAAGGACACAGAGCTGCTGGAGGGTGTCCAGCGTAGAGCAACCAAGATGATGAAGGAAGTAGAACACCTCCCTGATGAGGAAAGGCTGAGGAACCTGGGTCTCTTGAGCTTGGAGAAGAGGAGGCTGAGGTGAACTCATTGACATCTCTAAATAGGTGAGGGGTGGGTCTAAGGAGGATGGAGTCAGACTCTTCTCAAGGTCATCTGCGGATAGGACAAGGGGCACTGGGTGTCAGCTGGAACAGAGGAGGTTTCATACAAATATCAAAAGGAACTTCTTCCCAGGGAGGGTCCCGGAGCACTGGACCAGGCTGCCCAGGGGGGTAGTGGAGTCTCCTTCTCTGGAGACGTTTCAAACCCACCTGGATGTGTTCCTGTGCAATTTGGTCAGGGTGATCCTGCTGTGGCACAGGGATTGGAGCAGATGATCTTCTGAGGTCCCTTCCAATCCCTAAGGATTCTATGAAATTATAACAACTAGAAAAGGGGGCATGGAGCAATGATAAAAATGTTGGGAGTGCAGCTGCTGCTCTCATCAGCTTTGAGGTTGCTGGAGGGAACTATAATGGGCAGGGAACTTGACATATGCCCTTAAACATCAGCCTGCAGAAACATGAACCCCTGGGTTCTTGTTTTACATGTGTGAGGAGGTGAACTCGCCTTTGCAGGTTTGGCCAAACTGATCCAAAAATCTTGTATTTACTGGGCAAGGAGTACAGTGACATCGATCCCCTGGGAATAAACAATGGGCTGAGTGATCACGAGCCTGCTTTTTCCTCTGGGAAGATCTTAAAGATCTAAAATTACCAAATGATTGAAAAGCAAAATAGAAATCCATGTTTGGGTGCCGCAGACAAAGAAATTGAAGAGAAAGCAAAGTCACAATTGTCTTCAATACAACTGGTGGTCAACCATCAGCACAGTTATCTCTTGGCATCTGCCCACCCAGAGTAGATTAGTCTTAAGCTAAGTAGGTGACCTGAAAAGGTATGGAGCTCAAGGTACGTACAGCAAAGGGCAAAACGACCCATAGCAGCCTCAAAGAACCTCATGTAGCCAATCTTTTCTCAGCCTCTAAGTCTTTGAAAAACCCCTCCAAGTTCTAAGAACAGATTAAAACAGAGTTAAAAGACATCTGCACTCCTAGAGTGCCATGAGGATAATTAGAGGGCTGGAGCACCTCTCCTATGAGGCCAGACTGAGAGAGTTGGGACTGTTTAGTCTGGAGAAGAGTAGGTTCCAAGGTGACGTTACTGTGGCCTCCAGTGTCTGAAGGGGGTTGCAAAAAAGCTGCGCAGGGGCTTTTTAGGATCTCAGGTAGCAACAGAAGTAAGAAAGCCTAAAAAGCAAGAAGAAACATCCCTCAAGTTCTGTCAGGAGAGGTTTAGAGTGGATCTTAGCAAGCAGCTCTTGGGTGAAACTGCAACTGGATGGTGAAACAGCAGCTGGGTACTGGAACAGACAACCCAGAGAGGTGGTGGAGTTGCCATCCCTGGAGGTGTTTTAAAAACAAGTAGCTAGAGCACTTGAGGCTACAGTCTAGGGGTTGGGGAGATGCTGGGATGAAGGCTGGACTTGGAGATGCTGGAGGTCCTTTCCAGCCATAATAACTCTATGATTCTATAATTAGAGGAAACACAGTCTAGCCCTCTCCTCCCTAATAATTTATTATTATGGCTTAATCTTATTACAGCTATGCTGTGCAGATTTTTCTCCACGTCAGAATAATGACTCCATGTTGTATATTCTCAGGCTCTAAGGACATGGTTTCCATAAGCCACGCAGTGAATGTAACCTTTGTCTTCTACCCCGTGTTTGCAAATTACCATCTAGCATTTCAGCCAACAGGTGAGAAAGGCACAAGCTGACACACAAGTAGTGCAGCCGTCAGACACTCCAGTCTAGACCACGGCAGAGACTCCGACTCAACATATGAAAGACGTTATTGTAGGTAATTAAAGTAATCCATCGCAGATAACTAACGTTTGAAACCATTTCATCTGAGACTACGTCTCATCTCAGCTATGGGGAGGGGTTTGGTCGAGAAGCTGGATTCTATACTCACAAAGCAAATAAATGAGCTAAGAGAACAAATAATAATATGCCCCTAATTGGATCCCTCATTGTGGAAACCAAATAAAAATCAAGCTTAATTACACCAATATCTGTGATCATAACTACTTTGTCAACTGCTAAGTCTAGGCTTCTTCTTGTTGTTGTTAAATAGGAGCAGTCAGCAGCACACAGCTCATCACATTCTGTTAAACCCCCCAGTAGAATCTGATCACAAACCAAACATTCTGCTCTATTATCTCTACAGAGCTAAATAAAACCGAAGGGGCACAGTCTGCCACAGAAGAGCAGGATGCGGCCTCGGGAAGCAAACCGCTCGCACCTCTCACTCATAGGGAACCCCCACACTTCAGCAGGGTAGGAAAAGTACTTCAAGAGCCAGGGTTTGATGTTATTGAAGGTCAGGTTCAATTATATAGTCAACTTTGGACTTTATTTAGGATCTGAGAAGTGCTTTCCTTAAAGGAAATCTGTTGTATGTTATAGTACGGAGGGGTTGTCTCTCTTTTTTTTTGTTGCTGTACTCCTTACTTTTAAAATGCTGAGTAATGTGAACCGAACCACATCCTTTCTGTTCAAGCTCAGACAACTCTGGATATTGTCTCTCTCAGTAAATAAAGATAAGAGCAGCATGCTGAAAATGCCCCTTTTTCTGGCTATTTCAAGGGGTGATAACACATTCATCATGGCTAATTCTCTCTTTTCCATCCAAAAAACCCAAGAATCAATAACTTCCCCATGTACTTTCTTGAACAAAATAAGCTGAAAATATCAGTTCCAAAGCCATCTCTGCATCAGCGTCAATTTACGACATCCTAAGGGCACAAATAACTCATCGCTATGGCACAGTCGGAAATGAGTGACTAGCCAACTGGCCACGGTGGGAAAGGAAAACAAACTTATGCGAACGCTGGAAACTAACTGAGGACTGAGAAGTGAGGCTGCTTTTGTACCTATACAAAGGTTCATATTCAGCAAAGAATTCCACTCGAAGGGATGGAGCCTGCAGGGCCTGAAGACGTGACATTTACGAATAAAAGCAGCTGGCTCTGAGGAGTCTCTTAAAACTAATCAATTTTCCAATACATTTTATTATGGTTGTCAAAAATCCAATGGGGCAGGTTAGCAGCTATAAAAAAAGAGGGGAAAAAAATATAATCAACCACCGCACACACAGACACACACACACACACACATATCCCCCCTCGCCACCACCACGTAGCTGCATAATCTTTGCTTATTTGAAAGCCTGAGGTTTTTCCCTTGGTGAAAATGAGGATGTTTCACTGTGAGTTATGTAAAAGTTGATGATTTCTCATTTCTCTCTTAGAATCTTAACCACATTGTCTCACTTATGCATAATCCATCAAGGCAGGTGACAAATAGTCTTCTATATTTACACACCACAAGTATACAAGGAGCATACTGTATTAGCAGCTGAAACTACAACCGCCACTGTCAATCAAACCCGCTGGCATAGGACCATATTTCTTGTCACCAAGAGGCTTAAAGCAAAGAAGCTATGCCTAATTCTCTTAAACCTTACAGGTCAAAAGGTTTTTAAATTATTTTTGACACCATTTCTTTGCTTTGTCAATGGGCCTGAGTACTTTTTAACACGTAAAGGATATCAAAAAGCTGCTCATCGCAACAGGCTGGCATTAGCAATTTATGGGGTTCAAGTCTGGAGCGCCCTGTAATTCCACTGGTACAGCAGCACGCTGCTCCCCAAGGACAGGCTGGAGTGGTGGCTGTACGACTTTAACGTTTAGAAATGCAAACCCTCCCAACCAACCACCCCACTCCAGGCAAAGCTACCTCACAGCCTCAAGCTGCGCCCCGGCACGGAACTCATGGGGCGCAAGCTGTCACACAGCTACCTTCCTTCCCAGCGGTTTGATACCCGTTTCAAGGATCCGCTTCCCCCCAGACCACCCTAACATGGGTAAAAGGACTCTAAATTAGCAGCAGTGAAGTCCTTCGTGTTGTCAAACTCTGCACTCAAAGAACAACCACTGCTCCCCATAAACATCAAGGCTTTGGAAATGTTCTGGAGTCTGGCTGTCTGAGCCTGTCTTACTGAAGATGCTGTTCTGCAGCAGGAGCGAAGCTCCAGCAGAAGGCTTTGGCTCTTCCTGAATGGTCAGCAGAAGGAAATGCAGTTCCTTCCCAGTGGAGCTCACAGTCCAGAAATTCTGAAAATACTGAATGACTGAAAAACAATCCCCCTACTCAAACTGCTGGCTGCAGCTCTCAGGGCCTGTAGCCAGCATCTTCCACTCTCTGCCCAGTGCTTTCAAGACACGGTCCCTGTGATCTGGCAAGGAGTGGAGACACGCACTGCGGCGGGCAGGGCACTGCTTGTCACCGAGCCAAGAGCTCACAGCGGTGGAGCTCTGACCCACGACCTAGAAATTAGTACATAAATCTCTTCCCAGTTTGTCCCATAGAGCAAGCCTGGTGCATCCTCCCAGCAGAGTGGAAAGCTTTCTGACTCAAAACAGCCAGAAGACCAGGCTGGAGGATGCTAGAAGCAATGGAAAAGCTCACATTGCCAGAGGGAACTAAGGTGAAAGCTGAATAGCAATGGAAGGAGCTTGAAAATTGATTTTTAAGAGGGAAAAAAAGACCCCAGAAGGAAGGGGGAGGTGGTAAACACACACAAGATATTAAATAGGGTGAGAATGAGGAGGATTGAGGCGACAAAGTACAGCAAAAGGGAAATACATTCTATTTGCATTCAGGTAAATGCAGTTCCATCAGAACTAGGGTCTGGTGTCCCTACAAGACAGGGTCTTCAGAAAACAAGCACTGATGAAGGAATCTTAGAATCTGTGGAGCAGCCACATACCATTTGCTTTGCTCAGAGGTGCTCATTAGAATCTTTTAGATGGGAAAAATACCTTAGGATGATCGAGTCCAACCATAAATCTAACACTGCTGGCTCCCCCATAAAACTACATCCCCAAATTCCACATCTACACATCTTTTAAACACCTCCAGGAACTCAGCTACTTCCCTGCACAGCCCCTTCCAGTGCCTCATGATTCTTCCAGTGAAGAAATGTTTCCTGATATTCAACCTAAAATCTTCCCTAGTGCAGCTTGAGTCCAATTCCCCTCATCCTGNTTTCCTGATATCCAACCTAAAATCTTCCCCTCATCCTGTCTCTTGTTACTTGGGCCAAGAGACTGCCCCCCACCCTGTTACACAGCCTCCTTTCAGACAGCTGTAGACTGTTATCTTCCCTGAGCCTCCTTTTGTCCAGCCTAAGCAAGGCTGTCCCAGTCCCTTCAGTCACTCCTCATAGGATTTGTATTCCAGATCCTTCAGCAATTCCCTTGCCCAATCTCTGGGCACATTCCAGCACCTCAATGCCCTTCCTGTAGTGTGAGGGCCAAACTGAACACAGGATTCAAGGTATCACCTGTCACCAGTGTCAAGTACAGGGGGAAATCACATCCCATAGTCCTGCTGGCCACCCAATTTCTGACACAAGCCAGGACAGCACCTGCCTTCTCAGTACTTCCCAAGACCTGTGAGGAAAGCACCCTTTCTTTTTCTGACAACAAGGGCTTGTGATGCTGTAATCAAGAGCACTGTCAAATTAGGAACACTCTGTGCAAATCATCTCACACAGGAGCAGAGCTGGTGCGTTGGTGCCCGTGAAGCCAGTGATGCTTTGCATGTGCTAAAGGAGGCAGAGGTGATGAGAATGGATACTGATGTCCCTGCACCACTGCTTGACTGCAGAGCTATCTCTGCCACAGACTACGTTCATCGCCTGTTACCAAAAGGCTGGGCAACACTAATTTACCCCTATCACCAGGCTGTGCCAAAGGTTAAACTTTCTAATAGATAAAAGGATAAATAGATAAATGGCTAAATAAATAAGTGGAGAGATAAATAAATAACAAAACAGATAAAGAAATTCATAGATAACTAAATAAATAGTAATAATAATAGGAAGAAGCAACAGCAGTAGCCTGGAAGAATCCAGCCTTGCTGAAGTGGGTACCTCCACATTCTTCCCCACCCTTACAAGAGTTAATTCTGCTGCCTGGCAAACCTCTTAGTTCAGGCAATAGAGAAAACAGATGAGGAGGCAGGTGAAGAGAGGGAGGGTAACCAAGATGCCAACTCAGTGCAACCCCCAGCAGCTTTCTGAGGCTGAATTTTAGCCCACAGCCCAATGCTAACAAGAACACTGGATTCAGCCACATCAGCTGAAATATTATCATCAGGTTGCATCTATTTTCCTCCCCACAGTGTATAGGTTCAGTGGGTCTAGTTCTCATGTTGGCTAAGGGCAAGGACACTGCATGCAACCACCCAAGCCTCCCGATTCAAAGAGTGCATTGCATTGCAGTGCATGCACAGGGACACAAACACCTGCAGAGAGGGTAACTAAAAGGGGAGACAGTGAGCTGGCAGGACACTATTGCACACAAGGATCATAGCTCAGCCTTCTCTCTGAGCTCTCTTTCCTTTGCCCTACTGTTTTACCACATCAGCCTGCTGCAGAGAAATGCAGAAACCAGCACAGCCACAGGCTCCTCAGATCTCACTGTAGACAGAAAGATGGACACAAACCTCACCTCTAGGTCTGACCTTTGTAAGGGTTGCAACCTCTCTGTCAGGGTAGGGTTAGTGATAGATAACAGCCCATCGTAAGGGGTAGGAAGAATAGAGGGGATAAAATACATCTTCCATAGTGGGACGCAGCAGAGATGAAAGGCAGAGGTAGAGGATTCCCATCAAGAAGCGAGGTGAAAAAGACACGCGTGTCTTGGAAGCAGAGACTGCAAAGTTCATGAAAAGCAGAAGAAATAGAGACCCCTCAGTGAGAACAGAAACAGTCCAGAAGAGGAAAGACAGCAGACACATGACGAACCCCTTCCGACTTAGCAAAGGGGCAGTTTAGGGATTTCTACTGTTACTGGAGCACTAAAAAGAAAACTAAAAACATATCAGATCTTCACGAGGCAACTAAAACACCACTCACACCACGCCTGGCAGCACGTTACAAAACGTAGTTCTTCCCTCAAACATTTGTTTTCTTTACCATCCTTCTCTTTCGATCCTCAGATCAATTACATTTTCCTCTTTCCATAAAGTTAAAGCTCAGGACAGAGTAAAAGGGTTATCTCCCTTTCACCCAAACTGCAAATATCTCCTCAATCCTTTCTTCTCTCCCTCTCTCTTGTACCTTTAATAACTCCAGTGAGCTCCTTTCATCCTTATTAGGTGACATTACAGATGGTTCTGCTTTAGTGCGGTGGAAGTGTAAGCTTCACTGCTGATTTATAGCTGAATAGCGTGTACACGGCTCACCGTACACGCAACAAGGACTGCTTTTTGTCCCTCACATCTCTCTTCAAGAAGTGAACTAGAGCACATTCTCTCTATGGAAGGGAAGGGTGATGCAGATCAGTAAAAGGACCATTAAGAAGCATCTGGGGATTACTTTCCTCTACATAAGTAGTAGAAAATCGGGGGAATTGCCAAGGAACTGGGAATCAGAAGAGCATTGGTGATGGGATGCCCTAGTCCAGCTTTGGAGAATCGTTGACTTCTTCCTTCATGGACGCAATTGACTACAGGTCACTCTCAGTTGATGACTTTACCTGGTTCCTTACAGGTTTTTCATACCAGGAGAAAACTTGGTGGGACTCCTGGGTTTTGCTCACAGGGGATTTGACTGCTTTCAACCTTTTTCCTTTAAATTAGAAGACTTGGGACATAAGATGCAGAATTGCTTGGAGCACGTTCCCCCTTTGTCAAGGAAGGTACCGAGAGGTCTTACCAACAAGAAAAATAAACTAATAATCCCTTCTCCATTCCTAATTCTGTCTAAATCTCGGGTGTCTTGCTTGTCTGGGTTCAGGATGCTTCAGAAGCAGAACTTGCAGCAGAAACTCTCAGACACAGCAAATCTGAAGGCAGGAGGCAATGCAGCAGATCTGTCTGACTTGTTAAGACAAATTCAGCACTGATTCACTCTATACTTTGAGGGGGGCCTAAGAGCAGGCTTTCATCCAACCCTATTGAATTCTGGTTCAATTGGATGTTTAGGCTGAGGTTTGGACATGTTCTCTCTTCTTTTTTTCTTTGGCGGGGGGCAAGAGTGATTCATCCAAAACTTTAAGTTATCCAGGAAAAATGTGGGATTAAATTAATCCTAGATGTTAGTATTTAAAAAGAGAAAAACCACGTTTAATATGATCTGAATGGCAGTAGAAACCTGAAGCCACAGAAAAATGATACATATATGGGAACAATAGCAGGAGTTCCTAAGATCAGGGCATCTTAACTACCAAAATACATCCAGAAACAGCCTCCGGGACAGGGATCCTATATTGCACACAACTGGCTAAGAAAGTGACTCCCATTTTGCCAGCACTAGAACAAAGCAGGAGTAAGAGGTGCATGTCACCAGGCATGTACCAAATTAGCCCCACTCATCCAGCTGGAGACCCCATAAAAGTAGAGACCCCATTTACCCCTCACAGCCATCCCCCAGTAACCCTACGCAGCAAAAACAACTGCTGCGCTTTGTTGCTGAGATCCAAGTCTCTGGGATTTAAATCTAGAGGGGAGGGAAGAAAGAGAAACAAAGTGAAATCTGCAGCTGGTTTGGGTCTCGAGTGGAGAAAAAAAATTGAGACTCCACAAGCTATTCTGTTCTTCAAGAGAAGATGGGCTCGAGAGTTTGGAAAAAGATTTCTGATTGCGTTGGAAAGATTCAAACAACAAAATCAGTTTCAGAAATGGAAAATGGTCTGGAAAAAAAGAGTCTCCATATCTCCACATCTGATCTGCTTCTCTTCAGCTGTCTAACCAAATGATGAGGCTCTACTCTAGGTTCCCATCAGCAAAATCGTAAGGGCTGGGTACAAGAGCTGGGTACCAGCACGTTACTTTCACAGCAAATAATACACTGAGTGTTGAAATCTCCCTGGGTTTGTTGGTGTTTAGGTTGTGACTAGTTAAGCTGTGGTAAAGCCCTAATCATTTTTTCTTCTGAAAAGCAACAACAGGACATTTGTATTATGAAAGCATCTGAGTTTATCAGATTATGATTTCTAGCATATTTGTGGTCTTTCCCTAAAGCGCATTGTTGGTGTGTGCATGTGGAGCTCAAGTGTTCCTAACCCCTCAGCCAAAGCCTGTATGGAAGGAGACGCTTTTATTCTCTAACTGGTGCTATCCTTCTGTACATCACACGGTGCGACCTGCTGTCCCCAGCCGAGCCCAACTAGCTGCAGCATCCCTTGCTTGCAGCTGAACTTCTCCTGGCCCAAACCAGTGATGTCAGGGAGCCTGGAAATACACTTTGCAAGGGTCTTCCAACCAAGCTGTCCCCCATCAGCTCGCCTGAACACACTTGCTATGATTCACTCTAACTTTAAAGATACAAAGGCTTAGAAAAAAAACAAGCAGCCTCATGATCACAGTAGAGCTTGTGGAAAGAGTCCATGGATTTGGCAAGTTAACACAGTGTAGGAGTACACACGCTCTAAGAGTGGCTCTAAGCAGCCCTAAAGCATAAAGACATTTGCTTTTCCTCCGTATATCATCACAACATTTGTCCAACAGACTGCCTGAAAAGGGGGACTGGTGCTCACCGAGCTCAAAATCCTGGCCCCGTATCAGAGTAGGGAAGTCACTGCCCTGTTGCCATCAGGTATGTGTGTGTCTAGGGGGAAGGAGGCTGTGAGCAGTCAACCAACAGGGGGAACCAGCCTCACAGGGCAAGATGAGGACCATCCAACTCCCCCAGGCAACTGGCCTCAAAGGCGATTCTCTCTCAAAGTGATGTACTACCATGAAACGGGACTTGTAACCCAGAAAGACTACGGAACACCATAGGCTGACAACACACAGGGACAAAGCCCAGCTGCTGCACAGACTTCTAGCAAAGGAATGCACTTCCGTGAAGGCACCCAGCACATCTGAAAAAGAGGGATATAACCAAACCAGGCCCCGTCCCCCAACCTGCCAAGCCATACACGTTGGACGTGCCATCCTCTGATCCCGTTCCCTCCAGCCCTGGATGTTACATATCTCCAAACAATGGCACCAGCTGCCTTCTCTCCTGCTGCAAACATGCTCATGCACAGAAAACGCCCAGCAGACAGCAGGGCACCCAGTGGGAGACGAGGACTCCACATTCCCAGCAAGGTCTAGGAAAAGGCAAGTTCTCCACTAAAAGCCAAGGGCCAGGGTCTCTCTCTGTGTGACACTCCTTGTCAAACACACATGTCCTTCACCACACAGTCCTTGTAGGAAGTGAGAAGCATCTCTGTTCCCAGGTCTGCCTCTCTCCAGAGGAGCACAGTCCCCTAGTTGTGGCATTCTGCAGAGAGAACAGTGCTCCCAACCCTGCTCTAACACCCTTCTACCCACCTCTGTGAAATGAAAGCAGGACTGATTTTATTGCCAAGGTACAGCATTCCAGCTCTTCTGAAGAGTAGGCTGGACTTGATCTCAGAGGTCTTCTCCAGCCTCAATGATTCTGTGATCGCAGAGGACAGAGTTCAATCTTAGCTTGTCCCATTCAATACTGGTTGAGAGGAAGATGTCACTGCTTGTGTCCAAATGAAGCACATTAGAAAGACTTAGTAGAGTAGGGTGAACGGTTGGACTTGATGATCCTAAGGGCTTTTTTCCAACATCTATGATTCTTCTATAGTTCCTTTCATGCACAGGGCCGTTTCTATAGTCTCCAGGCATCCTGCTAACGACAAGCTCAGCAAAACTCTATGGATCTACTACATCCCTGTAAGGATAAGGTTAAAAAACAGAGCATCTTTACTCAGATGAGTGTGGCTCACAACTAAATTCCTCTGAATTAATTCACTGTCAGTGAGAAACACAGGTCAGCAACTCTTAAGGTCTGGGCTGTTACCCTGCATGACCAAGAAAGGGAATCCCTGTTACCAGAATGGAAATCCATGTTCAAAGATATCATCAGCCAATCTGTGTCCATAGGCAAATTCTCTGTCTCACACTTTCCATATTCACTCCAGACTGGGCACACTAGGGGCAAGGAGATAGTCTCTATATCTGCTTCTTTATCCCAAGTATAAGACAGGAGAGGTATTTCCCTGCTCTCACACCTGCATGCTCTAAGGAAGATATGCAGAAGGGTTTCCAGTTACTTACTGAGGAAGCTGAGCTCACTTACATCAGGACTGCTCCCAGCAGAGTACTAATTTTAAGTACTACCAGGACTTGGAAACAGTCTGCTTGGAAGCTCCCTTTCTATCACCTTGAGACAACGGGTTTGCATTGACTCTTCTTTGTCAGCACATCATCACTGCAAGAGCTGGACTCACAGATCCAGGTGAACATGACAGAGGTGTGTCCCAAAGCCTGTGTGCTGGGGTACCTCTCCTCCTCCTGGAGTTAATCTTGGTGGGTAAGTAGATGTACACATAACAGTCATAAGGACTAGAGCATGAAGAATGGATTTGCAGATCAGAGAATCATAGAATCATTAGGGATCAGAAAAAACCTTGAAAGATCATCCAGTCCAATCCCCCTGCCACAGCAGGATCACCCAGACCAAGTCCAGGCGGATTTCAAATGTCTCCAGAGAAGGAGACTCCACAAACCTCCCAGGCAGCCCCCTCCAGTGCCCCATCACCCTCACTGGGAAGAAGTTGCAGAATCAGTCATGGCTGGAAGGGACCACAGGATCATCCAGTTCCAACCCTCTGCCACAGGCAGGGACACCCCACCCTAGAGCAGGCTGGCCAGAGCCTCATCCAGCCCAGCCTCAAACACCTCCAGGGATGGGGCCCCAACCACCTCCATGGGCAACCCATTCCAGGCTCTCAGCAATCTCAGGGTGAAGAACTTCCTCCTCACATCAAGTCTAAATCTCCCCATCTCCAGCTTTGCTCCATTCCCCCTAGTCCTGTCGCTCCCTGAGGTCCTAAAAAACCCCTCTCCAGCTTTTTTGTAGCACCTCTTCAGATACTGGAGGCCACAATAAGGCCACCTCGGAGCCTCCTCTTCTCCAGACTGAACAGCCCCAACTCTCTCAGCCTGGCCTCATAGAAGAAGTGCTCCAACCCTCTGATCATCCTCATGACCCTCCTCTAGACCCGCTCCAGCACGTCCACATCCTTCTTGTAATAAGGGCTTCAGAACTGGACGCAGTACTCCAGGTGGGGTCTCACCAGAGCAGTTTTACTGGGTGAGTAACACTACCACACCTCTTCTCTGGAAACAAAGACCTTGTTAGCACAGGGTTGCACAATCCTCTGCTTGTAGGTAGTTCAAATGGACATTTGAAAGACTATTAGGAACCCAATACAGAACCAGCTTTACAAGTTACAACCAGTAGAAGCATAAGATCAGGACTGCATAGAAATCATCTCAGCAAACACCTGACGCTGGGGCAAGGTTAAGTTTGTCTGCATTGTCCTCTGTAAATGACTGGTAAGACCTAGCAAGAGAAGGGAGCCCACAGCTTGCTAGGTAACCCAGTAAAGAAAGGAATTAAATTACTGTTGAGATCACTAGCTGGTTTAATCAGTCACCTAACTACCTGGAAATATCCAACACATGGATGATGAAAACGCCTGCTTGCCCAACAGCTTCAGTCAGTGGAAGCTCAAGTTAGTACTGTAACTCTTAGCAGTGCCTCTGTTGCAGATGTTTTCTCCTGTGAAGCAAACAGTAAGGACAATGAGTGATAAACATCTCAGCTACGAGTCTACCAGCATCTCACAGGGCCGATACTTGTGTTAACTAGCACTGAACCCCAAGCACTGCACGTTAAGATGTGCTGCTTGCCAAGTGACCTCAGCAATTAGAGTTTTGCATATTCATTTTCTCCCTAAAACAGCCATGTCCCAACATTATGTTTCGTAGGATATGTGATTTCAGTAACCCTGACTGATGCTCAGTAGCACCTGGGAGAAAGCCAGCTGTTCCCATCCAAGCTCATTCATTAGACTCTAGTGGAAAGGTCATGCTATTTCAAAGGAAAGCTATACCACGGGAGTTATTTTTACAGCTCACAGAAAGGGTTTTACCAAGATCCCTACTATCGTGTTGCATTTTGCTTGGTTTCCTCACACTTAGGTTCCCCACCAGCTAATATATCATCTGCACAGGACGTTGTCAGCTGGTTCTGTTTGTGTCCCCATAATAGCCTTGAAATGCAAATCTGAGTGGCCTTTTTCCTAACTACAGTCAGCCCCTGCAGCCAAACAGTGTTGGGGGCTGCATCTAAAGAAGAGTGGCCAGCAGATAAAGAGGGGCAATTGTGCCCCTCTGCTCTAGTGAGACCTCATCTGGAGAGACTGCATCCAGCTCTGGAGTCATCAATACAGGGAGCACATGGAGGCCCAGAGGAGGCTGTGAAAATGAACAGGGTGCTGCAAATTCAGGCTGAGGGAGCTGGGGTTGTTCAGCCTGGAGAAGAGAAGGCTCCAGAGGGATCTGATAGCAACCTTCCAGTACACGAAGGGGTCTACAAGAAGGCTGCAGAGTGACTGTTTACAAAGGCCTGGAGTGACAGGATGAGGAGCAATGGTTGCACATTAGAGACAGGCAGATTGCAATGGGCTGTTAGGGAGACAGAGAGGGGTTGGACGCTGGAACAGGTTGCCCAGGGAGGCAGCTGAGGCACCATCCCTGGAGATCTCCAAGGGGAGGCTGGACAAGGGTCTGGATAACCAGATCTAGTTGAGGATTGTCCCTGCTCCCTGTAGAGGACTAGATGACCCTTGAAGTCTCTTCCAACCCAGGCTGTTCTATGATACTGTGATTTTCTCTGGCTGCAAGAGAGTCATCAGATCATTGGGTCTAGTTCAGTGAGCTCAGTGATTTGAGGCAATGCCCTACACCACAGCTGAAGGAAGCAAAATGGAATTAATTGAACAAAACCCTTCTGAAAACAAGTACCAAGCTACGGAAAGTACAAGCAGAGCCACTAATCTGCAGGCCTGCAGCAGCCCAGCACGCTGTGACCGTGTCCATAAGGATATACACACATCTTCCATGGGATTTGCAATGTATATGTTAAGAAACTCGAAGGATTTCGGAATTGCCACCCTGACAACCTTAAAGCTAACTGCATGTGCTTTAACATCACACGGGCTATGGCGGGACACCACCACAAGCCAGTACATTCCAGACAGCCCAGGCCAATGTTTTGAAGAAGATATGATTTATATTTACTTTTGTTTTGTATTTTTACTAGGGGATAAATAACAAAATAAAACATGTCACATTCTGTTTATTCTTTTTGGGGTTTTCTTTTTCGGCCTTCCCAGCCAAGGCTGCTCTCAGTCTGCAAACATTTAACATTTCCAGCATCAGTGCTTTACCACAGAAGACATCTGAAGGTTATCCTCTTCCCTTTCATTAATTATATAACTCAAAGGTTGATCAAAGCCCTCTCTCAACTTGAGCAAAGCAATGAAAGAAAAATTGCAATTAATTTAAATGCCCTTAGAATTGAAATGGTGGCTACGCACGGCAGAGAGGGGAGGGGGTTAGGATTTTGTTGCTCATTTTTTTTTTGTCATTTTTGTATTTGATTATTTTTGTTTCAAACAGACCCAATCAAATCTTCTTTTAAAGTCGCAATTAATTCCTAGCTGGGAGACGGTACAACCCATCTGGAATTCAAGTTCTCTTTGGAAATCATGTGTTTGCATTCCTCCTATATGATGATTTTTACCACACCAGAAACTCCCTAATTAATTGCAAGCTACTTCTCTACATTGAAACAGATGTAAATAAGGACTTTTTCTAGGCACTACAATCGTCCTCACTACGCACGGATGGTACAGAGGGGACTGGAAGCTTCATGCACCTACAGCCTAAATTGCAGTCCACCGACTCCTGCAGAGCATCAGCAGATTTCTTCCAGTTGAATAAAGGACAGAAGATGGATTTTAGGTGAAATAAAAACCCCCCTCTCGGTGCTGCTCTCGCTCTGCTCTAAGGGAAGTCAATGCTTACGCTTTGAACATCCCCACCTGGAGCAATTGACTTGTAAGAGAAAATGGCTCTAAGGGATGAAATGCAAACCACGACTTGAAAAAGTCACCCTTGCTGCATCGTACTTCAGATTCGGGGGATATTAGCAGAACCTGAGCGTTTGGGAAAATCTGCCAAGTGATTGAGCTTGGTTTTAAGTAGAAAAAGGCTGGCAGGATCACAGGAGAGCTTAAATTATTGGAGAGCTTCACTTAAAAGTGAGAAAAAGCTAAAGCAGTGAAACCCAATGAAAACAAAATACTGGAGAGTGAAACATGCCCAGGAGAGGCAAACATGGCCTAATGCCAATCACCATCAGCTTGAAAGATGGTACTTATTAAGGAGAGAGTTTCATACTCAAGAGACCGTTTTGGAGTAAGCCCTGGAATCAGGAGAAGGGTAGCTCAAATGATGGATGTTGACAGTGAAAAACTCACAACAGGCTTGCTAACAAAAGGCCTTGAAAGTAATGAAAGACTACGCAGGAAATCACGATATTCCCAGTATAGCTCTATCTCAGCATCTATTTTCCTATCTAGAAGTCATCAGTTGTGGGAACTAATCCGTTGTCCCAACAGGACTGACTTTGACATTGGAAACTGAAGGACTCTATAATAAAGAAGGGCTGGTCTTTTGAGGCCCAATGATCACTGCTTTCATTGCATACTGATGCAGCAATACCATCAAAAGTGAGCCATGACTCTCAACATCATAGACTTTAATGCAGTGCAACCCCAAGAGGAAAGACACCCCTTGTTACACAACCTACAGCACTCCTGAAAGGAAAGCTAGTAGGGTAGGAAAATTAAGTTGATGTGATTGGTATGAATATCTAATTGTTAGATCTGTCAAGGCACTGGTTTGTTCTTTGAGAAACCTGCATTTAATTTCTGTCTCTGCCAGAGACTTCCTGGGAGACCTTGAGAACATCATTCCACTTGTTTGGGCCTCTGCTTGCTTATAGGCAAGGTTTGGATGATACCACTCCCTGACGGTATCTACACCAGGTGTGAATTCATAGAATCCTTAGGGATCCAAAGGGACCTCAAAAAATCATCCAGTCCAATCCCCCTGCCACAGCAGGATCACCTAGACCAAGTAGCACAGGAACACATCCAGGCGGGTCCTGAACATCTCCAGAGGAGACTAGTAAAACTAGTTCTAACATCACTTCAAAAAGGTGATGCTTTTTAGAACACCTTCACTGCTTCACAAAGGGGATGCCTGTGCTACAGTGATTCAACGGTTGGCCATGGATGTTGTAAGTTGGACAGGGCTGCAGACCAAGGAAGAAGCCCTAACATTACAGCCACCACACTACCTTTTCCATTACTCTTCCCAGGAATGTTTGTTTCTTCACAGGTAGGGGCTGTCTGGGAGCAGAGAGACAAACAACAACTCCAGTTGTGACTAAACAATCTAACTGATGCAAAGGTTTTCAAGCTGAGTACCTTGCCTTGGCTTTTATTCAGTTCACTCTCTCACTGAGTACAGTCAGGATTCTTAAGGACTATATTCCAGCACCTTAGGATTCCTACTCAAGGGTGTTTCCTCCTCACAATGCAACGGGCTCTCACTCCTAGGAATCAACACATCCCATTCCTCCGTGTCAGGGGCAACATGAACCTAACTGCAGTGTCTTAAAAAAAACACAACAGCAAAACCCCCCAAAGCACCTCGTGTCTGAGAACACCCAACTGTTCCACATCTGCACTGTGAGCAGCCAGACTGAAAATGGAAACAGGTCAGTGCAAAGACTTGGCAACAGCAACAGACGAGGCAGTGTCCCGTTTTTTATTTCAAGAGCCAGCAGAGAGCCTCTGTAATGGAAAAAAAAACCCCAAACCTTAGAGGATAAGGTGATTTGCTCCAGATAGACATTTAACGTGTCTGGTTTTATGTTCAGTCCTAGAAATCTCTTATTATGTAAACACACCTCCCCAGAGGTAGGATTTATATTTCTCCATTTATTTGATGATCAGAAAGGTCAAACACACTAAATTTCTTCGACTGACATTAGAACTAATGTCCTATCGTTAGGATTTGGAGATGCTCTCCCTGAAGTCGAGTGTTTTAACAGCACGATTATGCCTCTCTTTCCCATCTCATTTTTTTTTTTGCCTTTTAAGATGCTGCCAGAACTTTCTATCAAGCAGAGCTATCGGTACGATGATCTTTGACTCGCACTTGGAAGGAGCGCCGCTTGTTTTTCACACATCAAGCCTTCTCAGCTTGTTTAAGTCCTCAGAATAAAAGAGAGTAAAACCAGATAGAGGCGTCTTTGCTGTTGGAAGCAGCCCTTCCCAACGTATAACTTCATGGTAGGAGGCAGATATGGTTTCAATTCTAACCTGGATCAGACTCTAAATATTCTGACATGGATCAAGCAGAATTGCCAAAGCATACTCTTCCCTTTCAAAACATTCCATGGGCTCTGGCCTCATTAGGCAGTTCAAACACTATTTCATTTCTAAAAATTAAAAATACCATGTTAAAAGGTTATATTCAAACGGGGAAAAGATGGGAACCAGTACTACTGCGGCGCTTGGATTATTCTACTTCTGCACTCATCTGGGTACCGTAGCGTTAGCCGAGAGGGTAACATTCAGCATGGCCCCTGGGAGATTAATAACTGCAATTACTACATTAAGCAGTTGTTCTGGGATTACTGCAATGAAAAGCACTGTTTCATGCAGCAGGTTGCAGCAGCTTGCTGTCAACATCACTGTGAGAAACATTTCAAGAGCCACTGTTGGCTCTACGTCACCGTAAGACCGGGCAAAATGACTTTCAGAGATGCCTTTCAACCTAGATTACCATGCAGCATCCTTAAGTGAGTTTTCCTGCACCTTTCAATGCTTTCCTAAACATTTTCTAGCTTGTTTTGACAAACACACTAAGTGATAGCCCACACGGATTGTGCTAGCCACACAAGTCACACTTTTAATCAGCTCTGTGGTAGAGTTCAGCATCCCCGTAGTTCTTACACTGACAGAACCATTGCATTTAGTTATTAAAGCAACCCAAACCCTATTAAAAATTAAAAAAGCATGTTTACATTGCCTTTAAATAATAAAAGTGTTACCAGAGTGTTCTAAAGTAATAATACAATGTGCAGAGCTATCACCTCACCCACTCACCTGCAGTTTTCAGACCTATAGAATTGGCAGACCAAACAAGGAAATAACAGGAACACCATCATGAACCCATCACATCCTAATCTGCTTTCCATTCCCATAAGAAGGGACATTCAGCACAGAATGAGGTCACCCCTCAGCCTCCACTTCTCCAAGCTCAAGAGACCCAAATCCCTCAGCCTTTCCTCGTAAGGAAGTTGTTCCACAAAATAACATATCTGCTTCAAGAGGAGCTTTCCATTTCTAATGATGATTCGGAGAAGGGTCAAAGCACTTAGAGAACATGCTCTTATCACCCCCACCATCCCCTGAACAATGAATGCATGAGATGAATGGACTAATTATTATAAACGTAGTAGGAAGCAAGCAGAAAACCACAGTATGAGCTGAAGGTTCTCTCGCTGAGAAAGCAGGCAGGGTACACCACGTGAGAAATCATTTCATATTTACACTCCTTGTCATTCTGCTTATTGCATCTCAGCAGACTCAGAGACATCGCAAGGTCCCAACTGCATCTGTCATCTGGACTGCAAACTCTACCCTTGTGTTAAAAGAAGGTACCCAAAGAATTCACCCTCCAGAGGAATAGATTTTTCTGACATACCTTCACCAGAACTCTACCTGCTGCATTTTTCAGACACTAACTATGACCTCGACAAGCAGCAGAAGTGCCTGTAGCCTGATGCATCAGGCTAACCCCATAACACACGCTATCATCACAAGTATCACAGCTGGAAGTTGAGCGATAACGCAGACAGCAAATGAACAGAGTAAACGTTGTGACAGACAGGATACTGAAAAGTTTACCTTTTCATAATAAAGATTAAAACAGAGACAATCCTTTGCTTTATTCTGTTTTGATTGAAAAGCCTCATACAACAACTCGAAAAAGAATCACTAGAGCAGCCTGGGCCAGCAGTACCAATTCATCTAGTTAAATGATACCGAGATATGCTGTTCAGACCACTAACAAGGATTAGCGTGCTGATGGCATTCTAAAGATAGCATTGTTAAATAAGTCAAATATACTCCAGGAATTGAGCTCAATATATAATGCCAGTCTATGCCCACCAATTAGGATGACACATAGGCTGCTAAAAATACACTAATCCGTACTAACCATCGGTTCTCTGAACCCAGGCCAGGTCTCTAAACCTACAGACTATGGATACAGGCTGCTGGAGGTGTCCTGTAAAGTCCAACAGCATTTGGAGTCAGCAATGCTCAGTTGGCACAGCCTACCTAGAGCGCTCCAGTCTTTCATTATCCGCACTGCTGGAAAGCTGTTTCACCTGTTGGATAACTGCAGGGAGCAAACCTATTCCTAGCTTTTCAGAGGGGTTGCTTTCTCATAACTGTGATTGGTTTGCATTTATGAATTTTAACCTTATCTGTATTAAATCTGCTTTTGAAGGAGAAGGAAACTGTGGGAAAGCAAATTAACCAGCTTCTTCCGAGTAGTCATTTGCAGCAAAAGGTTTCCTACAAAGAAATAAACCTTGAGCTGCAAGGGCTGTGCTGATACACCTCGGGAAAACACAGCGTGACCTGGAGAACTGGCTTGGTATGTCAATGCAAAGTCATCGTGTGGGATGCAACTTGAGGAGTTGCCTATCAGAAGGCTGGGAAAGACCGTTCATAAGGGCAGGGAACCATTGGATGAGGGGTCATGGTTTTAGGCTGGAAAAGGACAGATTGAGGCTGGATATTGGGAAAAAGTTCTTGAACCTGAAGTTGATGTGTCCCTAGAACAGGCTGCCTAGAGAACTCGTAGAGACTACATAGAATCATTAGGGATCGGAAGGGACCTTGAAAGATCATCCAGTCCAATCCCCCTGCCACAGCAGGATCACCCAG